>JARHVA010003751.1:1230000-1695000 GCA_037957365.1 Torreya grandis | reverse complement strand
GAATTCAAGATATAATACTAAATAATTAGGTCATTAGTCTTTCAATATCAATACTCAAAAGAACTTTTTTGATAGACCAAGAGATAGTTTGTGGTTAGGAAGAGACCTAATTTCAATCAAGTTTCTAGAAGATCTTGAAGTAGAATAGGTTGAATAAGTGGATCACTTACTTTGACACCAATAGGGAATAGTAAATAACTATATATGTTTTTTGTATTTAGGTAGGGCATACTCCTTAAAATCAAGATATGGATCAATTATTTAATTAGGTATGGCATACTCAAGTATATAAAGTAGGTAGGGAATACTTAAGTAGGTAAAGTAGGAATGTAATCCTCAATAGCATAGATATATTATGTATGTAACATGATTTGAAACATTTTTTCAAATTATATCTTCTGATCCTAAAATTCTAAAAATGAACTTTTAATCAAAATGGAATTTTAAAAACTAACTTCTAAATGGTAATACATCTCTATGATTAATTTTAGATGTAGAGTAGACCTAATTTTTTATATTTAGTAAAATAAATTTAAAATATAATAATATACAATTAAATGTAATATAAAATTAAATTTACTTTACTAAATATGTCCTTTTAATATACCCTTCCAAAACAACAAATAGGGAAAAAATATTTATAGTCTAAAGGGCATATGCCCTTTTAGGTTAGGACCAACCCTTTTCTATTATAAATTATTTTTTTAAAAAGGGAATACATCCTTTAAAAAAAATTTGTATTTTTAATTGTGTCATGTTTTTTGTCCCCTAACTTTATGCATTCACCCTGACACCTTTTACCTACTTAGGAATATTCTATACTAACATTGAAGTGATGATCATAACTCCTTAGGTTTCTTGAAACCCCTTTTGCTTCACTATGCCTCTCCTTGATTACAAGTGTTAAATATTGATTTCATATTTACCAGTATAATATCTCTCTATGAAATGTATCTCCATATCATAATAGACTTGAAACAACTCATTTAAGTCCATCAAACAGTCATCAATACTTAATCTTGTACCTTAATCTCTTTATAGAATTCAATTCCTTATAACGTTGAAAAATCATAAAGATCCTTATGAATAAGAATGCACGAATGCTCTTGGGAAACTATGCATAGTTTTGAGTACCTAGTATGCCCTTACTATCACATCCTAGTTCATTAGTAGACCTAATAAATTATTAATTCATGGATTTTTATGGTTATTATTTGAGTAAATAATATTTAGTTAACCTTAATTTCATATGATTATTATGGTAAGTTATATGTTTTTTTAATTACATGATTCATTAGCTATGAATTTAGTTGTACTTTCTTATTATTTACATGATGATAAAATTTGTTAAGTTTATTATACAAGTAGATTATGGATTTTATATTGATTTGGGATAACTAAATTTATTGTTATGATGCGGATGCAGGATAGATCCATCCCTTAGAGTATGATATATGGAGGGAATCATCAAAGAGGGTGGCATATATGGAGGCATTGGGGATAATAGATTGAAGAACTAGAAACCCACACACACACCACAAATAGATTAATGTGGGTTGACTCAATGTTTTCTTTAGATAGATTTAATATGTCTTTTATGTTATCTACATTTAAATGATTGATAATATACTTATTCTTTGATCTTGATTTCTATTTGATTCTTATGTTAATCTATTTGTGTGTTTTCACTTATGGTTATGATACTTAACTTGCCTTGGTTATGATGTTTCTTAAATGAATAAGTGAATCTATGTATATCTTGAAATGACCTAATACTATTTTTGGATATAGTTGAGTATAGTTTGATAGTGTTTTGTTTTACACAAGATTCTATTACTTTGCATGTTTCACTTTGTGTATTAAAGGTGATTATTAATATCATGCTCAGAAGATTATTATTGTCTATAATAACTTAATGATCTAATATTAAGTTAGAGATTCTCTTTTAATGATTATGATGACATTAGTTACATTCTATAAGGAATTTGGAAGTTTCATTATTTAAATGATATTTGGTAAATATCAATGTTTTGATTAAATGTCATTATGTAAAAGCATAGTTAAAGGTCTAGTTATTAACTTCTTACAAGTGAACATATCATTGATATTATACTATTTGATGACTTGTGAAAGTTGATTTATTTTGCAATAATTAAAATGCATAGAGTGATTTTGTAAAGTCTGTGTGCATGCCTAAGTTTTGAATGGATTATAATTAGTATTATTTTGTTGTTTAATTTGAAAATTTAGGATATTAGGGTTTGTTTTTAGCATTTACCTAGTGTTAATCATAATATATTGTGAAATGAATAGTTTCATTTGGTTTTGAGTGGAGAAAACACTTAGATCTATGAAAGTAAATTATGAGTTAGTTTTTCATGGAGAAAAGAATGGAGAGCCATGTTATCATGAATTTAACATGCAAATACATGAAATGGAAGGAGAATAGGCATGTGTGGATAGGACTTGATGATAAAATAAATGAGAAGAAGAGGCTTGGAGAAATTTTGGAAAATGATTACATAAGTGTTAGTTGATACTTCTTACCAGGTTGGTTTCATATTAAACTTTCATATATGTGTTTTATGGAGTTTTGGTAAATACTAGATAATATGTTCCCAAGGGTTTTATCTAGTTTCATTTTATTGAAATTATTTAATAAGGCTAAAAGTTTGGCCATGTGGATTGATCAGCCATTCACAAAACCAAACTTATAACCTTAAAACACTAATTCTACATGACTATGATTGTGAGAATCCTTTGCCATAAAATAGATTTTTATCTTAAGCAAATGAAAAAAACTAAGATAAAGGAAGACTCTGTTTATTATTTTATCACTAGGGTTTTGAAATGCAAATTTTAAGTTTTTAAACTTATATTTGATAATTATTTATAAACCATTCTTAATAAATATAAATATATGTCTAGGAACACTTGTTTATTCTGAGGATTTATCGGTGCATGTTTAACTGACCCAAAACAAGGTTTATAGGAGTATACTGTTGATTGGGTAGAATATAATGAAATTTGGTTTTATTTCATTTACATATTCTATCTAAAATCCAAATATCCATTTATATATATATATACATGCTATAAGACTTTATAGACTTGGGATATGTACATATCAATGTATGTATATATGTATATGCATGTGTATATACATGTGTGTGTGTGTGTGTATAACTCAAGGTTTGTGTCATTTATTATATATTTATGTGAATACATTTTTAGATTGAAACATATATAAGGGAGTCGATTGGGTATATACTTAAGGGAGAAATCGTAATTATTTTAAAAAACTAATAGGACTGATTTTTACTCATTGGAATTCATTCAAAAGTCATTTCAATTATTATTATAGGGAAAAATATTCACTTAACTAATATAGAGGCTCCATTAAAATATGAAGGGTATCATTTATGGTAAATGATGGATATTCTATATATACTATTTTACAATCATGTAGCATGCATTAATACATATATTGAATTTGGTTTTATTTCTATCAAAGCCATAAAAGTATAAGGCATAAAATCTATTATTGATGCATTTTGTATATCTTAATACGGATAAGGTTGAATACGAGTATATATATGGATGTGTATTCAATTAAATACATATATTTTTATAAGGTCCTTATAAGTTATTGGGAAGAATATTAAACTTTTTATTCAAGTATATATATATATAGCTATAGTAATAAGAGTATATAATCAACTTGATGTGAACTATATAATGTAGAGCGCTGAGTTTAAATAGTTGACTATGTATCTTTTTGTTGACTAAATTTGACTTCTAGTCAAATGGGGTCAATCCCTACCATTTTAAACTTTTGAGTATGGTTTCACATGTCCTATAGGGGTTTTATAATGTTCTATGCATCTTACTTGGCCTTGTCATAGTCCTTGTCTAAGCTCATCCCCCTTGAAATGGCCTAGTCAACCAAAGTCAAAGTTGGTCAAACTAGGTTAAAGGTAAAAATGTGATTAATATTTCCTAATATGTTATTTAAATGTTTTTAATTGTTTTCAATTCATGAATTTATCATGTGCTATGTTTCATATGCAAAAAAGGGTCATTTGGCCACTTTTCTATCCTATTAATTGACTTGTACAAACTTATATGCTATCAAATTTGTCACCAAGGTGAGTTTGAATGTGTAATAGGTTAGTATCATGTTAGTAGATATCAGATGTTAGCCAAGAAGTACTTCTATTTAGTAAATGGTAGTTTCTCCTTGATTTTAGGGGCTTTTGAACACTTGTACAGACTCTTTGAGTTTACTTGTACCTAAAAACATGGGTTGTGTGATTCTTCACGTCCCCAAAGGCCATTTCCATGTTTGTTTTCAAATATTTCATAAAAGAGGTCATTTATAACTTATTTTCCTTTATTTTCTCTTGGTAAGCCAAAGAAGGTCAAATTCAAGAACTTGTTATGGGTCGTACAAGTGAAGTCAGGAAGAATGGTCATGGGGGTGGATATTAGTCTAAATTTACTTTACATCCATAAAAATAACTCTTATGTTGGTTTTTCCTCCTTTATGAATGATTGCTAACACTCTAAGTAATATTTTATGAAATTACAATCAAGAGGGTATATGTTTACATATGTTTCCTATTTTCATAAATCTATGGAGCCATATGAATTGGATGGAGTGTTTTTAGGTTTGAATAGGCCCTATTTATGGTGTTTTCATCATCCAAAACTTACTCTCTTATTTTCCTTGAGGGAGATTTCCAGATTATGTTTGTTTCTCAAGTTTGTAGTCATGAATGGGTAACCTATGTTTTTTGAGCATGGAAGGAGCTCCATGAAGATGTTTAATGTGTTTTGATTAATGTTATCAAGATGATTAATTAGATGTCATTTTGAGAAATTATACCAACATCCTCTAAAGCTAATTATTTATATTCTCTTTTTCACTACCTAATCTACAAAATGCACCTACAGTCACCTTATACAAGAGTTTAAGAGGTTTGTACAGACGTGTTAATGGTGAAAACATGAGAAATTCATTTTGAGAATCTAGCATACCCAAAAGATAATATTTTTCATTTTATGAAGGTGACAATGCTATTCAAGTTAAAATTTTCACTTTAAAGGATGATCATACCATTTTTGGCCCACAGTCCCTAAATGGATAAAATAGATCTCCCAAGTGTTTTTGAGGTTTTCATGCAATGAGACAATGGTGGTTTTGAAGAATTATCACATGTTAAACCTGTATCCATTTCCACATGAAAAAATTATGCTAATTTTTAGGAGAAAAGCTTAAATTAAATATGAATTTTTCAAGGCCTAAAAATGGCCAAAAAACCATTGAAAAGGAATAGTGATATCTACAAGACATTGTTAAAGGAGTGATCTTGTACTTCAATTTGATAATCCTAGATTATGACATCAATTTGAAACCATATAAAATGGTCAAAAGGACTATAACGATCCAATATTATAGTTAAAAGGTGTATTTTGAGGTTTTGACCACTAATACAAGCCCCTTGTTCATGCATAGGCCTAGGAATACTAACCTATAATAAGCTTGAATAATATTTTGTCTCAATTGGGAATATAGTAACCAAATTGGAGGCTTAGAATGAGTTGGATATTTTTAGGGTACTAGGCCTAAATTTAAATTTATTCATGTCAACAACATGACCTAAGGGAGCTCAAGAACACCTACAGGTAGCCCTAGAACTCATGAAACATAGTGAAAGGGTATTTTGGTTGTGAGGAAGAAGTTTGAATTTTGGCCATCATTTAGAGATTCAAAGAGAATAAAAGTGAAATGAATAAAATTTTATATTAATGAAATCATATAAAATATAAATAAACCTAATACAAGTGTGGACAAAGCGAAATCAATCTATAAGCCTGTCTCAGACCTTAACAAGCAGTTGTCCAGTCTTAGGAATGTGGGATGCATTGGTACAAAGGATGGAGATTAGATTATAAAAATGTCAAATTAAAAATATTATGAGACTTTTAACATTATAATATTTTTTTACTTTTTCCTTAAATCATAAACCAAATTCAAGATAACCTACAACTAGGCCTAAATAGTGATCCCCTTTTTAGGTAGTCATAGACTTAGTCTAGGTTTCCAAAACTATAAGAAGTGTATAAGGGGAAAGTAGACTATAAAATGGTTGAAATGCATCATTATAGTATTTTAAAATCCATCCATATCACAATAAATCTCTAATAAATCCCTAAAACCTCGAAACCCAACCTATACCATGCCTACCCTCACAATTTGCCTATTCATAATGTCTACCTAGAAAATTTGAAGATTTTGAAGGTTAAATGGAGGATTTACAAGGTAAAATTTATTAAAAATTACCATTTGGAGTCTAATAATCAATTTAAAATAATAATAATAATAGTGAAAACCCTCTCTATTTTATCTCAGAGTAGGGGTAGTTTTACCATGCATGGAGATGGTAGCTTCGATAAAAGTGGTGAAATGATGAACCAAAAGGAAATAAAAGATAAAATTATAATTGGAAAAAATTTAAAAAATCCTTAGAGACATAAAAATATTTTATATAAGTCTTGTAATAAAATAGGGTGCTTTAAGCTACAAAGTTTGCAGTCACCATGGCAAAGAATAATTAGCAAATGGCTTACTTAGGATAGTCATTTTCATTTTGGACCTTAAATAAAATTACTTATTGATTTTAATATGTTTATGAGACTATTAATAAATTTTAAAACCATAATAAGAGTAAAATAAATCTAATTTAACCTCATTTTATCTCAAAGGTGTAGACAAACCTATCAGCAAGGTCTAGGCCTAGTCTCAGAATAGGGTTACTCTTCATTTAAAGATCTAATGGAGTCATTAAAATGACTAAGGAATGTTTTTAGAGCATGAAAATAGGTGTATGAACCATATTTTTCAATAAAATACACTTATAAGTCATTTTGGGCTTGGAAATGTTTAAAACCCTCATAATATATAGAAGGACTCGAGTGGCCAAGTTGAAATGCTTGGTACTTTCATGACCTGATGTATGGGACCATGATGAATTTAGGGAAGTTTAATAAGGTCAATTATTATTCCTTAGTTTCATTTGGAAATAATTATAGTGTATATTCTTTATGAACAAAGGATAAGAGGGCTAGTCACTTCAAAACCCTCTCAAACCCTGTTTTAAGACCCGATGGAGGAGATGAGGCTAAAAGTGCATCCAAATGGATGAATTTAACCATGATTATAAAATATAATTTGTTGAAAACTTCAAGAGGATCAAATAAATTGAATTATATTGTAAAAAATCCTTAAAAATCAAGGATAAAATGTTTATTTGACAATTTCTTATGTTTTTTAGGTCTTGAGGACTTTCAAGAGACCTAATCACATTTGGGAGGAATTTTAGGATTTTTTATAAGTCCTCATTGTCATTTGATCAAGTTTCTAATATCCTAATCCTATATGCTACTTCCTTTAGTTTAGCTAGTATAGTGGGTAGATAGTGATCACTTGGTGAAAGAGATTGAAACTCCATTTGAGAGGCATTTTAGGGCCAATTTATTAAAATTGATGCTATGGAAACATGTCATCTATTATTATACATGGATCACATGGTATATGTTGGGAAGGTTTTAAGTGTTAAGTGTCAGGGATGCATAGAAAGAAACCCATTTTGGGATTATCTTGGATGATGGTGCATAGAATAAATGATAAGAGTGATCAAAGGTTAGTCTAATGCATGTGAGAACCTAATAATAACCATTCCTACTCAAAACCATCATCAGACTTGATCAGTTGTAGTGATTAGGTAGTTCTGGAAGGCAAATCATAAGGGGTAGTTTTTTGTGCATGGAAAGGAGTTTCTAAACCATTTTACATGTCTTAAATAATCTCAAATGACATTTTTAACCCATGAAATTAGATGGACTCACCCCATATCTCTCTCACATGCATAATTAATTTGTCTTCATAGTTGTGACAAGTGTCTCAATGGGTATTGGACTCCTCTACTCTCTTTCTGCCCATTTATTCTATAAATTATTGCCTTTTGGCATTATATGAAATCTCTCTACCTAGGTATGGCGAAGTCTCTACCAAAAAATTTCTTTGAGATAACAAAGACAAGTGTTTTACCTCATTCAAATATTTCACTAAGTGTACATGATAATTGTTGTCTTGTTCAAGTGTAATCTTAATTTACCTTCACAAGTTACTCTCATTGGTACCTTGTGTGTTTGTAATATCTATTTTATAGGTCAGTAAGAAGTGTCAAATTAGATTGAAAGTGTAGTAAGTAGGCTACTTCATAGGATGTCTTAGAATGCCTAATGTATAGTTAATCATATCTTATGTTATCTCTAAGACCCCATGTTAAAGCATTGATTTGAGAGGGAAGATTGACATTAGATGAAGTGTATGCACAACTTGTCCTTAGTTCCAAGTCCATGCTAAGGGTATGAGTAGAGAAAATATTTTGGTGTATCAGCTCCTATAGACTAGGTTTACTTTCATGTTATCCATATCCCTTTTCATCCCCCAAGCGTTAGTAGTAGGATATGAGATTTAGTGATTCATCAAGGGGAACTAGCCCTTAATATAGAGATCCACCTCCTAATAGGGATACATGTAGCCCTAAGGTATTTCCATTATCTCTCTTTAATGAGAAGAATGTTTTTCCATATCCTCATTGGGTAAAAGTTTAAGTGACAATAGTTTTTGGCATGACCGATGGGAATCTTATTCTAAAAAATTGAGGAGTTTTAGTGTTCTCCTTAAGATAGCAACCTTTAGAGGCAATTCACTAAGCACCAATGGTGACTCCAAGTATAGATCAACTAGTTGAGAAATCTAGGTATACTTACTGAAGTTGTTTTTCTTGTGAGTGATTCATGGAGAATTTTGAGTTTGGGCTTGTCTTAACACAAGTTGGGGAGACATATCCCACTTTGCTTCTTCCCCTCATTATGAAAAAGTACTTGTATAATCTTGACATGATCCCTATCAATCATATGTAACCTCTGACTAGTATTAACAAATTTGTGCTCCATATAGACCAAATAACTCCTCTCCAAGCCATTCCATTGCTATTTTTAAAAATATTCTCATCGGTTATCAAGACTACATGTTAGACCTTGACACTAGGTATGGTTGTGGTCATGTAATCCCTAATGTTTGTGTCAAGAGTGTGAGGGATGCTTTGGAACAAGTAAAAATGGAATGGATTCATATATAAAAAGTTATTTTGACATGTATTTCTAATTATATGCTTGGTATTTGTGGTTTGATCTTCCATATAGAATAAAGGTTGAGAACTCATGAACAAACCCAATATTGGTAGCCCCAAATACCACAAATATTACATTCACTCCCCAAAGTTTATCTCAATATAAATCCATCCAAGAGAGTATAAAAAATAATTAATAAATCATGGTGGAGAAGGTTAACCTACTTGGATGATATTATGAAGAAGAAAGATTGAGTTTTGAAGCTCACCTTGAAAGAGAGATTGAATTAGCCAATCACACTTTGAGACAATCCATCATGGCAGTAAAAGGTGAAATATATAAGCCTACTTCTCCAAATTGAAATAAATTTTCCAATCCCAAGGAAGCTCCAATTTCCCTAAACATATAATTCACCCATTCATTAGCCTCTCAATCCCATGAATACATCCTTGAGCCTACCTTCCCAAGATGGAAAGAGGTGTTGATAGCTGATGAAGAAAGGAAAAAATCATGCTTATGTGGAGAAGTTGTTATGGGAGAAAAATTTGAAACCATTAAACTCCATCCCACCCCTCATAAAGAATACATTGAACCCATATTTCCACTCCTTATAACTAATCAAGATTGCCCTCCCAATGTTGAGAATTACATTGCTACTTTGGAATCCCCTTTGGCCAAGATTCATATTTTTAAAGTTCCTAATGTTGATATCACTAAGAGGAAGGATGAGATTAAAATATAAGATTTGATTGAAGATGAATAAGGGCTTGAATTATAGCGAGGAGAGGTTAAGTTTTGAAGATGAGGAAGAAGATAATCCTTGTGTTAGAAAAGATGACTTGAAAGAAGTTCTCTTGGACTCCAAAGAAGAAGAGGAAATGGTCTTTTTTGTTCCTCCTTTTCATGAGGTAGACTATTCAAAATATTATGGTCTATGGAAGAAATTTGAAATAATATTCAGTGAATTTGAATCCCTTAAAGAGCCTACAAGTCCTTTGGAGTTGACTAGCCATGCCAAGTAAGAGGTTTTGTCTCAAAAGGAGGACATGTGGTAGATCTATATGAAAATGTTCTAAGAGTATGAGGAAGTTTAGAAGACTAAGATCCTAAACAAAAAAACCCAAGATGTTGGAGATTATTAATGTGTTAAATAATATCATCATCAAGAGATCCTAGCTCATGATGAGGGAATCTATGATGATCTTAGGCCTTTTGAAAGTGACTTGGAGCTTGTTTCAACATCCACCTATGAAAATTCCTCCACAAACATCAAATAAGAATTTGATCAATAATAAATTCCTAATTATCATGATAAAATTCTCCTTCAATAGTTTGAATAGGTTGTGACGATGGAAAAGGATGATGAGATCCTTTAAAGAGATATAAACTTGTAACAAGTTATCCCATGCATGGATATTAGTTGATATAGATTCATATGCTTTGTAAGTCATCCCGTGAGTATTCTTTTTAGTCCAAAATTCATGGTAAGTACTAGTTTCTTAGATTAGATGTAGTATATAAGTTGGTGTTGAGGCCAATGAAGACATCCATGAATTTATTATATTGAGTTTACTCAAAGGAGGTTGCCCCCTTGAAGTGGCTTGTGACCAATATTATCCCTTTGATGTTTCTAATATTTATATAAATATATTATTTCATGAATTTGCATTAATTTTTTATAATAATATCCTCTCATCTAATATCAAAGCACTTTTCAAGGCCAATTTTTTTCTCGGAAAGTGTTTTTTGTTCCACTGCATTGTGTTTTTTTTTTTTTTTGCTATGGATACTATAATATATTTTGGATCAAGGTAAGTACCTATCCACATAACTATATTAAGTGATTGGACATAAGACATAAAAATAATTTTGAATATTACTAGAGGAACCAAAAAATTAGTTTTCCCATTGAGAGGATATGTCAACAAAAAAGGCAATGACCCAATCCTCATTGACTAGTTCCCATCTATGAGAAAAACCAAGAGATATCA
The DNA here is from genome assembly GCA_037957365.1 of Torreya grandis. Lineage (NCBI taxonomy): Eukaryota > Viridiplantae > Streptophyta > Pinopsida > Cupressales > Taxaceae > Torreya > Torreya grandis. Next base: position 1,683,805 of record JARHVA010003751.1, on the reverse strand, counting down.
TTTAGGGGTAAATATATGTCCAAATTTTTTATAGAGAGTGGTACTAATTCAGATATTATTGGTGGCTAGAGAGATATATTTGAACCCTTAGGAAACCATTGGAATTTAGGGCCTATTTCTATCAGTTTTAGAATATTACCAACAGAGTATCTGAAAACTTATCATATCAGATATTTGCATATTATCAATAGAGTATCAAAAGACTTGCCATACTAGTTTCAACATATTACCAATAAAGTATCAAAAAACTTTCCATATCAGATATATGCATATTACACATAGAGTATCAAGACTTGTCATACCAATTTTGGAATATTCCTAGTAGAGTAATGTTTTTTTTTGGGTCATATCTCTCCACCTATGAATTTTTTGCTTCTAAAAATTTATTGAGACACTTAAAATTCCATTACACACATTTTATTAATTAATGTACCATACCCCAATTCCACTTTTAATTATCACAAATCTAATTTTTTCAATTTTTTGGATTTTATCATAACTTCTTTAGTTTTTGTCCATTTGCCTCAAAACATTTTCCATAGTGTTCATTCCAATTTTATGATCCTTTTCCCCTCTTCGAATTTTTTTCCAAAATTTCCATTTCACTTCTAAATTTTCCCTCATCTTTGTTAATCATAATTGAAAAATGCAAAAAAACTAGTAAAAGTACCTTTACCCCTTCCAAATTTGCCTAAATTAAAAATTCCCTTACCAACCATGTCTTAACTCTAGATTTGATATCCATTGTAAAAAAAATCTTATTCTAGCCATTGTAGTAACCTTAACAAGAGAAAACAACATGGAGGATGAAACTGGTATGCTCAAGACCCAAATCAAAGATCTTGATGAAAAAATTGTCAAAATCAATCTTTAACTTACTGCCTTGAACAATAGACAGCATCTAGAGTCCTCTTAAGACATCAAGTTTTCTTCTTCCAATAATTTTTGTGGATTGAAACCTAATTTTCATTTATTTAATGTTGTAGATTCTACTAGATTTATCTATCAAGTAAAATAATATTCTATTTTGTATAATACTTTTGATATCAACAAAGTCCCACTTGCATCCTTTCATTTGGAACATCAAGCCATTCAATGGTACCATTGGTATATTAAGGCTCATGATGAGCTAATATGGACCAATTTTTGCACCCTAATTTTTCAACAATTTGGCCCTAGTGCTTTTAATGACTTCAATAGAGCACTCATTAAATTTTTTAAACAAAAACCATGAGAGAATATCAGACAAAATTTGAAAAACTAGCCAATCATACAAAGGGATTGTTTGATAAATTATTTAGGATTTTATTTTTCAATGGTATGAAGGATGAAATTTGATCCGAGGTCAAACTATTCTAGCCTATCATGACGATGGAAGCCCTAGGGTTGGCTATGTTGGCAGAGGATAAGGTCAAAGTTTAACAATAATCCAAATCTAATTTTGATCCATTTATAAATACAAATCCACAATGATCTCACATAATTATAGCCCCTAAAACCACTCATATCAAGAATTTAATTGAAGAAAAAATGAAGTCATGTAGAGAAAAAAGACTATGTTATAATTATGATGACAAATTCACTTCGGGATATCGATGCATTGAGCAAAAGCTATACCTACTGAATGTGGAATCTCCACATAAAATTAAAGTTTAGGAAGATTCTCATGATATAGTAGATGATCTAGAATAATATTAGTTGATTGTTGAACCTACTTCTCAACAAGACCCACTAAAGATTTCTCTCCATGCCTTAGCAAAAGTCACCACCCCAAAATCTATGTAGGTTAGGGGTTAATTCAAGAATATCCTTCTTATAATACTCATTGATTTTGGTAGCACTCATAACTTCATTGACCCTTAAATTTCCAAATAGGATGATTATTTTATCCATCCTTGCTCTAACTTTAAATTCATGGTTGCCAATGGGGGCACATTACCTTGTAAAGGGAAGTGTCACAATGTGTGTATCTCTATTGAAGATTATAATTTATGCTCTAACATGTTTGTCCTACCCTTAGGTAAATGTGATATTATTTTGTGATCCTAATGGATATTTACACTTGGACCCATCTTATGTGATTTTTCTAAACTTTAGATGTAGTTTTTAGATAATGGGAAAAACACACATTGAAAGGCTTACACCCAGGGTCTCTTAGCATCATAAGTTCATATCACATGGAAAATATTCTTAATACTAATTCACACATCATTTCCTAGATCCATTCAATTTTAATGAAACCATCAATGGTTTACACTACTCCTTTCGATCTACAAACCATTCTATATAAGTATGCATGTATCTTTGCCAAACCACTAGGATTGCCACCTTCACAACTAGAGGACCACCATTATCAACTCAGAAATTTTCCTCTCAACATCGAGCCCTACCACTACCCATTTTAGTAAAAAGATTGAGATTGAGATGCTCATTCAAGACTTATCAAAATAAGGCATTATTCACCATAGTACCAGCCCATATTCTTCCCTAGTTCTCCTTGTTTGGAAAAAAAATGGGTCATGACACCTCTACATTGACTTTTGAGCACTTAATCACATCACAATAAATGATAGGTTTGAAATCCCTATTATTGATGAGCTTCATGGTGCTCAGTTTTTCTCCAAGTTGGATCTTTGCTCTAGGTATCACCAAATCTTGCTTCATGATGATAATATCCCTAAGAAAGCTTTTTTTATGCATGATGGCCACTATGAGTTTCTAGTCATTCCCATCAACCTCACTAATGATCCTTCAATATTTTAGGCACTAATGAATAAAATATTTCAGCCCTACCTATAAAAATTCATTCTGGTCTTCTTCAATGAAATCCTCATCTATAGTAAAACATGGTCTAAGTATATCCAACATTTATATCTCACATTAAAGCTTCTCTCTGATCATTATCTTTATGAAAATAATCCAAATGTTCTTTTGGCCAAGATGAAATAGAGTATCTTGGGCATATTTTTTCAGCCCAAGGGTTTTGGGTAAATCCTAAAAAAATAGATGCCATAACAAATTGGTCTCATCCTCAGACACTGAAGAGCCTCCATGGTATTTTGGGGTTGACTAGATACTATCACAAGTTTGTAAAAATTTGTGGGATTATCGTAGCTCCACTAATAGTTATGTTGAAAAAGTAATCTTTTATATGGACACAAGCTAATGAGTGTGCATTTAAAGAATTGAAATAAGCTATGTGTACTATAGTTATTCTAGCTATGCCATATTTTTCCAAGACCTTCACTATCAGGAGAGATGTTTGAAAAAAATGGAATTGGTGTTATTCTCCTCTAATAAGTTCACCAATAAATCCCTTTCTATAAATAATTTAGTATGCTCTACTTATGATAAAGAAATTATGGCCATTTTGCACGCAATATAGAAGTGGTGGCCATACCTTCTGGGGAATCATTTTTGCATAAAAAATGATCACTAGAGTCTATAATATTTCTTGGAATAATAGGTGTCCACCTCATCATGCCATAAATGGGTCAATAAAATCATGGGTTATGACTATGAGATCACTTAAAAGAAGGGTATGGACAATATTGTGGCTAATGCTCTCTCTCACACATTTATAGACTAATGTTTCCTTTAAGCTATTCCATGCCTATTATGTATTGGTTTGATATTGTACAACATCAATATGTTAATGACTGCTGATTATCTCAAATCATTCAATAGTTTTCCACTAACCCCTTTGTAGTACTACATTATTCTTGGGATGGTACTTTTATGTGATACAAGGGCTATCTGGTGCTTCCCTAGAGAAGATATATTCAACAAGATATATTATATGAAATTCATGCTTCTCTATCTATATGGAAATTTGGGTTTCTCAAAATCTATGAGCAAGCATGATGTAACTTATTTTGGAAGGGAATGAGAAAGGCAATTCATAGATGATGGCTGAATGTGATACCTAAAAACACAACTGATAAGAATTGGTGGAGATCTGAATAGATTCAACTCATGTAGCACAATACATAGATAAATAATTTCAACACAATAATATAATTCACACTTATATTATCTAAATTATCTAACTATGAATAATACATACATATATATAGGATTCTATTTCCTATAATAAGGGATTCTAGATCCCTATAAAATCTCTCAACTATATAACCAAATAAGTTATATGTGATATATTGTTGTTACACCAATATACACATCAAACAACCTTATCATATTAACCATATGGTTATAACCAATCTATTACTATTTATCACTTGCTAAATATCAACTATTAATTTTTAGCATTTGTTAAATACCTATTTTCACTGAATGTGAAAAATATCCCCAACATTTCCCCCAATAGATTTTAGATGGTACAATATATCTCTATTTTTGATTGTAGCATGATCCACCTCTGTGTGCTCATCATATTCTATGTATACATGTGCCATCACACATCTCTTCATTTACACACATCTATAGTTGGTTTCATAGGTTTGCCAATAACTTTCCAAAAATGGTTTTCATAGGTTCACTAAAAACCTTACAAAATGGTTTTCTCAGGTTCACCACTAAATTTATAGAATGGTTTTAACAAGTTTAACAACAACCTTTCATCATGATTACTACAATGATTTTTAGATCAACATTCTCCAATGTAAATACAAAAGGGTTATATGGGAATGTCATTCACAAGTGAATAGGTACAATTATTCTTATTTTTCACACAACTAAAAATAACATTAACTACCACACTATACTGGAAAAATGAAAAATGAAAATAACACACCACACATGTCACGAAAACATTGATGTGGCCCCATCATTGGTGACTGATGAGAGTTCATTGAAATACCTCCATCCTTTGTGTAGCCTCCAGCCTCTAGTGGGTTGTTACTCATTTATCACATGTGTCAATGATGCTCAGGTAAATGATGTTTCTAAGGGAAATCCCACCCATAATTTCGATGTTGCATACAAGCAAGAATGCATCCATGAGGTATTTTTTTTACTAATTTGAATTTTGACATTTTGACAACTCTTTGACAATGGACCTAATTAAAAAAACTTTGACATTCAAAAATGACTTTTTTTGACACAAGACAACACATAGGTTTTTTTACAATAACAACTCATGACAAAGCTTCAACACTTTTGAATTTTTCCAACTCAATTATATAAAAAAATTACTCTTGATTCATCATTTTGACAAATGAATTAAAAATAAACTTTTATAATGACTGACTAATTTAAAAACATAATTAAACGTTAACATAAGATTTAACTGTCAAAACTGATAAAAAACATCTAATACACTAGACTTTGAAATTTTAAGCAACCTAATCTAACATGACACTTTAAATAGATTAATTACCTATTTTGATATCAATGATATCAAATGACACATAACAATTAAAAACACAAACTCAAAATTATAAGAAAATTATAATTGCCATGTACGAACTTACAAAAGACATGATAGAATATCAATACAAGTAAACCTAAAGTTAAAAGAACTTAACATTAAAATATACATGACTCTAAACTAATTTGAAGAAAAATTAAAACATAGAATAATTAAAAATTCATGTGAATAAACTGACTTATTCTAAGAACAAATTGAGGAGATAGGTTACCGATAAGTGCATCCCTATGAGCTATTGACAATATAGTGAGTCTAAAAGTTATACGGTGACTATGAATTGGAAATGGCAAAACCAATGTAGAATGGTAGACATAAATGCACAATTTAGATGCTAAAATCATGTAGAACTATCATAAAATTTCATGAGAGCTAAACAAAACCTCAATCACTTAGAATTTACCAAACATCAATGAGATTGCATAGGGAGTGGATTGACAACATGTAATCTATTCTAGGATATGTACATAGTTGATAATGAAGTAATACACAAATCCGCACAAAATTAGACACATAAAACTCTATTCTAGCATGGATCATTCAATGGTGATGCATTGGTCTATCATAAAATGTGTAGGTCTGACATAAGCTACAACATAATCAAGAAGTGGTTAGCTACTGATGATCTAATTGGATAGATGAATGTTGTCAAAGAAATCAAGTGCATGGATTTGAGAATGACATAACTAATAAACACATCTTTCCTTTATAGTTGTCATAGATACATGAGATAATGTAAATGGCATCGTAGATCTAACCCATCACTACTCTGATTCTACCTACTCTAATACCACTGATAAGAATTGGTGGAGAGCTGAATAGATTCAATTCATGTAATATAATACATAGATAAATAGTTTCAACACAATAATATATTTCACACTTCTATTCTCTAAATTCTCTAATTATGAATAATACATACTTATAAATAGGATTATATCTCCTATAATAAGGGATTCTAGATCCCTATAAAATAGCTCAACTATATAATCAAATACATCATACATGATATATTTTTGTTACAATAATATACACATCTAACAACCTTACCATATTAACCATATAGTTATAAACAATCTATTACTATTTACCACTTAGTAAATATCAACTATTAAATTATACCATTCGATAAATACATATTTTCACCTAATGTGAAAATTATTCCCAACAACAAGGGTGAAACAACACTCATTCTTGAGTTGCTCAAACCCTTGCCCATCCCTACCAAGATTTGGATATATATTTCATTGAGGGGATCCCTAAATCTAGAGGGAAAATAGTGATCTTGGTTGTGGTTGATTTCTCTCCAAATATAGTCATTTTTGTGCCCTCAACCATCCTAATACTACCTCCACAGTTGTACAGACCAAATTTTCCATCTTCATGGAATTCCTTTTTATTATCTCAAATCATGATGTAACCTTCACTATTCATTTTTGGATAGAACTATTTCAATGCATCAGCACCCAACTGATGATGAGTTCCAAGTATCATCCACAAATGGATGGCCAAATTAAAATTATTAACAAATGACTATAAATGTTCCTTCATTGCTTCACCTCAAAATAACAACATCAATGGGTAAAGTGGCTCTCTATAATTGAATGGTGGTATAATACCTCCTATCACACTTCAACTAAAATGACTCCATATGAAGTAGTCTATGGCCAAGCACCAGCAGTGCTCCTTTCGTACAACCCCAATAGTTCACTAGATCAAAAGATTAACATAATTCTCTGAACGCAAGATCAGATCCTCAACATCCTATGAGATAATATAACTATGGCATAACATAAAATAAAAAAATAAGCTGATCAACACCATTTTGAACATAATTTTCAAGTAGGTGATATAGTTTTTATTCGCTTATAGCCATATAAGCAATCATCCCTAAAACTCAAAGGGAGTCATAAGTTGGCTCCCAAGTTCTATGGGACATATAAACTTCTTCATAAGATTGGGTTAATTGATTATTAGTTGGATCTACCACCTTATTCCTAAGTTCACCTAGTATTTCATGTCTCTTGTTTGAAAAAATCTACTAGCACAAACATTAGAGTGCAAACTATTCTACCAAAACTTGATAATGAAGGATATATCCTTCTTGACCTAGAGGTAAACCTGGATAGGCACACATATAAATTTTATTCCCACTCCATCATAGAGGTATTAATTTAGTGGAAAAAAATTCAACCAAAGAATGCAACATGAGAACTACTATTTTAGATTCAACACCAATTCCCACATCTAAATCTTAAAGGACAAAGATTTTTCTAAGAGGGAGGGGATGTTAGGAACCTATGCTACCCCTTCTCTTTACTTTTTTAGTATATTAGTCTCTATGGATGCATATGATTTGTAATTCATCTCATGAGCATTTTGTTTTAACCCACATTCATTAGAAGTAGTAGTTACTTAAGGCCAATGAAGGCATCCATGAATTTATTATGTTGAGCTTTCTCAAAGGAGGTTGCCCCCTCAAAGTGACCTATGATAAATATAATCCCTTTGGTGTTTTTTTTATTTATATAAATATATTATTTCATAAATTTTAATTAATTTGTTGTAGGAGGATCCTCTCATTCATGGAAATGGTCACATCTATTTTTTTTCTCAATGAAAGGGGATAAATCCTCTGACCTAGATGGGTTTCCTCCTTTCTTATTAACATTTCTAGTATATTAATCATAGTGAAGTGGTGGTCAATGTGAGTGAATTATTCAAATATAAAGTAAATATTATGGAATTGAATACATATTCCTTATTTTTATTCTAAATAAACTTGGATCCAATCCACTTAATTACTTTAGATCTATCAGCCTATTCACAATAATCTATAAAATCTACACTCAAAGTGTTTTCTTGTGTATTCAACCTTTTATATAGAATATCATAGTTGAGAATTAAGGTGTTTTTGTGTTTGAGAGACAAATCATGAATGTGATAATAACTTCCCATGAAGATATTCATTTAGTCTCTAACTCGTTAAGAAAAGGTATGTTTTTGGAGTTGGATATGAATAAAGGATATGATAAGGTGTCTTGGATGTTTTTAGACAAGGTTTTAGGAAGACTTGGATTTATTACTATTTTTAGACGTATAATTTCCATTTTTATATCCCCACCTATGTTATCAATTATTTTAAATGTAGTCCTAAGAGGGTTATTATTAGCTAATACAAGTTTGAGACAAGGAAACCCTCTATCTCCATACCTCCTTATTATGTTCACTAAATTTCTTAGAAGAAGCTTATAATTTGATAGAATGCAAGGAAATATCAAAGGCATCAAAATTTCCATTGAAACTACCCCATTACACACCAATAGTTTTCATATGACACTTTATTTATGGGGAAAACAATGATTGATAAAAATAAGGATTTTAAAAATATCCCTATAAATTATGAATTTTTTTCATAACAATATATTAATTATTGTAAAATTTATATGTTTTTATTAAAGAATTCACAGGGTATACAAAATAAGATATATAAAATTTTGGGTTTATAGATTAACAACCTTCCTTATACCTATCTAAGAATACCTCTCTTTAGTGGAAGAATGCATTTAGATTTAGTTATGAGAGGTATAACCCAATCCTAGAGCAAATGAGGAATTTATAGTAACAAATATAATGAGAGAGAGAGAGAGAGAGAGAGAGAGAGAGAGAGAGAGAGAGAGAGAGAGAGAGAGAGAGAGAGAGAGAGAGAGAGAGAGAGAGAGAGAGAGAGAGATAGAGAGAGAGAGAGAGAGAGAGAGAGAGAGAGAGAGAGAGAGAGAGAGAGAGAGAGAGAGAGAGAGAGAGAGAGAGAACTACAATAAACCACATAATATTTAAAATTATAATATATGTTTAACATGAAAATATAATATGTATATGATATTACCTTGAGAAACCAAAGGGGTTTCATCCTTGAATCCTACAGCTGAAGCATAAGTGCATCAAACCTATAGAAATTTTTCAATTGGCAAAAGATCTGAAACTAATAAAGCCACCCATCTTAAATAAAATTTTGGCCACAAATCCCAACATCCCAAATATATTATTTCCATATTCTATCTCTATCATAAGTTACATGAAGTTTCCATATTCTATCTCCTCAAAAATCCCACCAAAGATTTGTCATTGTTTCCTTTTTATTCATTGTTAATTTTTACCATAAGATTCTCCATTTCCACTCTGTCTCTCAAAACCATCATATATTTTGTCATAACATTTCTATATTAAATATGAATTTTCAAAATACATTGATTGTAAATCCCACCATGAATGATGTCATAACATCTACTCAAATTGTGCCTCAAATCATGCAAGATTAAACTCCATGGTCGACTTGGAGAATAAAATCAATAATCTAATATTTAATGGCCCAAATTTTAAGAATATGAATTACGGTGGACCAAAAAAATATTAAAATAAATATTTCCTAATTATTCACATTCTCTCAGTATAGATATAGGAAATGAAATAACTTTCTACCATTTGGATTTTTATCATAAATGGGACATTACAAGTCCCCACTTCCCAAAATTTTTGACCACAAGTGATGCAAATATGGATGTTTCAAAAATTTTAGACTTTCCCAAGTAACATCCTCAACTAGAATTATTTTTCCATCAAATGAGATATTCTGTTATGCTCCTATTTCTTAGTTTCTTCACCCTTATATTAAACATAACGTATGGAATCAAAATTAATTTACCTTCATCATTAGTGGGGGTAAATCAATAGAAGCAACTATATACATACCAACTACTTTCTTAAGACAAGAAACATAAAATAAATTATGCATTTCATAATTTTTAGGGAGTTCCAATTCATAAGCTACTTCACCTAGTTTCCAAATATTTTTTATAGACCATAGAATTTGAGCTTCAATTCTTACTTCCCATTGATTTTGATAGAAGATTTCCTATATGCATGTAATATTAAGTACACCATATCACCCACTTCAAATTTCCTTTCTATTCTCTTCTTATCTGCATATATATTTTATTGGTTCTATGCTTTATAAAAATTTTCCTTTAGAGATCTCAAGATATCTTGGCTTTGATAAACCACGTCACTTGTTCTAGGTAATCAACTATTTGAAAGTATCAGATCAAAAAGAAAGAATGCATCATAACCATACAATAATTTTAAAAGAGGCATACAAATAGACATGTGATGAGTTGTGTTTTAACAATATTCTCTTAGGTGAATCCAATTGATCTAAGTTATTTGTTGACTTGAGATATAATTTCTCAAATAGCCTTCCACCTACTTGTTTACAATTTTGGTCTGTTCATCTATTTGTGAATGGTAACTAGTTCTTGAAGTAATCTTGGTGCATGTTAGATGAAATAACTCCTACCAAAATGCATTGAAAAATATATTATCTCTATCATTGATAATTCTCTTTGGTAACCCATGTAATGCAGATAATTCCTTAAAAAACAAATCAACAATTTGAGGTGCTTTCTAATTAGTATAGATAGTAAATAAATGTGCATATTCAGTCAATATATCTATTATAACATTAATGTAATCTTCTCCATATACCTTCGGTAGCCCCAAAATGAAGTCCATGAAAATATTCTCCCATTTTTTTTCAAGAATGAGAATTGGTTGCAGCATCCCAGATGGGAAATATTACTCTCCTTTATTCTATTGGCATGTGATACACTCTTGGATATGCATAATAACATCCTCTTTGAGACCGTTCTATAGGAATTTTTGTTTAGTCTATCTGTATGTATTGAATAAACTTGAATGTCTTGCTAATGGTGCGTCATGAAATGATTCTAGTATTTTATTTTTCATCTTTGATTCAAGAATAATGAACACTCTATTCTTGAATAAAATAAACCCATTTACCATTGTGTACCTATCATATTTCTCCAGTCCATTATGAATGTCAGCAACAAATGTATTTTTAGCATACTCAACCCAGATAGAAAATTTCTAATCTATAGAAATAGTAGAAATGATACAAAGAGTGGGCATTCTAGAGAGGGTATCAACTACAATATTATTATTACCCTTAACATATTAAATTTATAAGTTATATGCTTTCAACTTAATTACCCACTTCTGTTGTTGATCATTCAAACCTTATTGGCTTAAGAATAATTTTAAATTATTATGATCTATTTTGACAACAAACATCCCACATACCAAATATTGTATGAATTTATCTAGAGCATGCATTATAACCAACATTTATTTGTCAAAGATAGGTAGTAATTTCTCATAAAATTCTAATTATATACTTTTTAAATATATGGGATGTCCTCTCTAAGGTAAGATAGTTCTAAATCCAACACCTAAAGCATCACACTCTAAAATAAAAGGGAATGAAAAATATAGAATATTTAGAATTGGACATGAAACTATTACCTCATCTAGCTTCTCAAAATTTTCTTGTAATTTTTATATCCACTTAAATTTTTCCTTATTTCTCAAATTTGTAAAGAGTTCCAAGTTGAGAAAACCCCTTAGCAAACCTCATGTAATAACTGTACAAACCAAATAAGCCTCTAAGATATGTTAGATTTGTAGGAGGTGGCCAATACATAATGGCCTAAATATTATATTGATGTAATTAAAATCTGTTAGAACTAATCACATGACCTAATTATATGATTATAGTCAACCCAAAGTGACATTTCTATAATTTAGCAAAGAAGGATTGTTTTTTAATAATACCCAAAACTGTATCCAGATTCTTAAGATGCCCATCCCAAATTTCACTATTTATTGAGTAATCCCCCAAATAATGGAACCAATACACACCCAAAACCATATAAATATCACCTAAAATAATAACATGAAAATAATCACAAACCTTATGGTCTCCAAAGGCTAGGTCAAGATTCTAAATCTTGTGTTTTCTTGGTATATCATATCCATACACTAAAATGACATTGAGGCCATAAAAATCCTCTATTTTAAGTCTCCTTATTTTTACAAATCCTTCATCAATAAAATTTTGGGGAGCCCAACTATAAATTAACATGGTCACTCTTTGTCAAACAAGCTCTCCATGAACTCTGAAAGGATGGTATCCATGTGTTCCTAAGAGGGATGCAAGTGTAACACCATTATCTTCTTGTTTTTCCTCTTCTTCATGGTGAGGATATTATAGATCATGAAACTCTTTAGATACATCTGAATATGATTATTTATCTGATACAAACTCAATATAATGCACTTTCACTTTTCTAAGGTATTTGTGTCCCAGAGTCCATGGGTCCTTGCAAGAGAAATAAATTTTATTTGTCTTAAGCTCATTATTGGTTTCATCATAGAACTTATTATGCACATTTTAAGGTTAATCATTTTGTATTAGGTCAACCAAATAATTAATCTAAAATTTCCCCTTGTACTTATTCCAATGTGAGGGTATTGAGTAAGACTTTTGTTGAAGTACAATAATCTCTAGCTCAAATGCCTTCCTGATAGCTTCTTGTAAAGTGGAAGTGTTGAATGCCTTCAAAAGACCTTTGAGACGATTACATAATCCTTCTATGAAAATAATAATGAGCCTCCTCTTTGATATATTAGTTACCATGATAGATAATTTATAAAAATCAACAACATATTCATCCACATTACCTTTTTATTTGAGGCACACCAACTCTTTGAATTGTTATTCATTATCCTTTCTATCAAAAATTTCAATAAATCTTTTACCTAATTCATCATATGATATTATTTGATCAAAATTATGTGTAATTAAACCATCGTATCACCAATCATGTGTAACACCTTTAAGATGAATGGTGGTGAACCTAATAGCTTCCTCCTCTGCCATTGGATTGAGATACAAATATTCATCTAATTTCTTCAACCATGTTCTAAAAATACATTTTTCATATCCATTAAAATTAAAGAGAGTTATCTTACCCAAATTATACTTCAAATCCTTTGGATTTGACTAAAATCTAGCCTATTGTCTTGTTTCACTTTGGTGTTCCTCATAGTCATGTAATTTGTTAATGTCATTGCCTCACGAATCTCATCTAGGAGTGCTCTATATTTTGTATAACAATGAGATCCATTTTCTTGAAATCTTGTTTTTTCTTCTAGAATCACTTCTTCTCTTTGAATGAAACTGGGATTAAGGGGTCTATTAATGAACATAACTTTTAAACTCTAAGATTCCACTTCTTTTCCCTTGTCTTTATTATTTTCTCTAAATGTAATAGCTTCTATAGTGTTTTTGTTATTGATAAGCTTATTTTTCATCAACTAAAACATATAGATAAACATGTTAGCAATGAATTTTTTCCCTTGAATAATATTATCAAACTTTCTATCTGCATCTCCTTGTCTAGGATCTTCTCTATCTCCCTATGATTGGAAACATCAAACAAAAAAATAACCTATAAGATGGAAAGATAATAGTTTTGATACTAATGTGATATCCCAAATAAAAAATTTATTTGAAAATAAATGAAATATGAACTATTTTTATGCATAAACACACATGCATGGAACATGCACATACTTTATATAACATGCACACTTTTATTTCAACTGGTAAAGTATAGAATATAGATTTGAACAACTAGGTCTTGAAAAGTCTAATAATGAACATGCATGGAATGGAACACCACAAAAATAATACATATAATTATATTATAATAGATATAACCCAATCCTAAATAAAATCAATAATTTATAGTAATATATCTAATTCATGAAATCAAAAACACACACACCCTAAGAAAACTACTATGAACTCCAACAAACCACACACTATATGGAATATAAATAAAGCTTTGAAATGAAAATACAATCCTATTATGATATTCCCCTTGAGAAATGAAAGGGGTTTTATCCTGTAATATCCAATAACCCAAGAGGTTTCATCTTTGAATTATGTAGATGAAGCACAAGTGCATCAAACTTATATAAATTATTCAGTTGGTAAAAGATCCCAAACTAATAAGGCCACCCATCTTTTATAAAATTTGGGCCATAAATCCCAACATCCAAAATATAATATTTCCATATTATATCTCTATCATAGGTAATATAAATTTTGTATTTTCTATCTCCTCATAAATCCTAACAAATATTTATCATAGTTTCATTTTTATACATTGCTAATTTTTTCCTTAAGATTCTCCACTTTCACTTTCTCTCTTAAAACTAACATAGATTTTGTCATAATGTTTCTATATTAGATATTCTCTTTCAAAATTCCATTGATTGTAACTCCCACCATGAATTCTATCATAACGTCTCCTCAAATTATGCCTCAAATCATGCAAGAGTAAACTCCTTGCCAAATTTGTAGTATAAAATTAATTTTTTAATATTTAATGGCCCAAATTTAAAGAAAATGAATTATATTCAACCAAAATAATATTAAAATAAATATTTACTAATTACTCACATTAGATCACTAGAAATATAGGAAATGAGCTAACTTACCACCATTTGGATTTTATTGGAAATGGGACATTACAGTCTTGTTCTCAGTAGAGTAAAGAGTATTAATTAAGAATGTATTATAAAATAAGGGTGTAAATATATAAATTAAGAAAACCAATGGACAAACAATATTAAATTTAAATACGTAAAATGCTAGGAAGAAGATATTCTTCTTTTTTGAGGAAGGACATGGAAATGGTCCAACTTTATAGAAAGTTATTTTAAGTAGTAAGAGTCCTTTGAGGAGGGGTAGTAGATTACATCTAGGTGATGGGAAAAAATTAAGTTATGGGATGGTCCTTATACTTTTAAATTTACCATTTCTTCCAAATCCCCTTGTTCATCACTCAACACTGATTTTAAATATATTCATGGAACCAAGGTCAAGAATTACTAGAAAAACTTTGAAGGCATTAGAATGTGGAATGTTTCATAATTATAGTCAACAAGCAAAGTAATTAAACAAGAATTTAAGATCTTAAACTTAAAATTGTATCAAATCCATATTTCTATTTTTCCCAAAGAAGATTTAGACAATAAATGATAATGGAGAACAGTCTATTAAATATGTATACATAGTTGAGTTGGACTCAGAGGAAGATGGGGATTATTGGAAATAATTATGGATTAGACACCTCACCCATAAATTAAATATCTTATTTTTTCTTATTTCCTAGAATAAATTCTAACTATAGATAATTTTTCCAAGAGAGGGTTGCCCATCCCTATTAGGTGTGTGTTTTGTAAATGCAATAAATAAATGATAAGCCAAATGATGCTTGATTATTATTTTACATCCAAGGTGATGGATCATCTCCTTCAAAAGTTTAATATAACATGGGTAAAATATAAATATATTATGAGCCTAATAAGGAAATGAAAACCATCATGGAATATGACATATTTTGTTCAGATAACTCTTCCACACTTATTTAGGGAGTATAGAAGACTAAGAATGATTATATAATTGAGGATAGAAAGGATCTTCTAGAGAACTACAATTTAGAATATTTTTATTTCCATTAAGGAAAATTGAAGTACCTTCACTCCAAAATATAACCATCCTATTTCTAAATATGGATCATCCATATTAAAAAACTAGAAGATTAACCCAAAGGTAAAACACCATTCCCTAAAAATTGATAAATTCCAGGTTAAATGGTCAAAAGCATTGAGGTCCTAGTTAGAATTGAATTTTTATGGGGATACCAAAGGAAATCATGGCATTGCAAGTGCAAGAGGAGTTATCTAATATTTTGAGGGTTGAGTAGTGTCTACTTATGTAGGCCCAATAGGATATTAGACCTATCTTATGGTGGAAATAAAATTTGATCTCTAGGTAATTCAACTAGTGGTGAAGTTAAAAACAAGCAATTTGGCTATGGAAGGGGACTCCTTGAACATCTTGAATTTTTCTCCTAGATAAACAAAAACTATATTAGTCAATAAAATAGGAGATTAAAGATTATAAATGTCTATTAAAACATTTCAAGGAGGTTTCTATTCGACACATTTATATAGAGGGAAACATAGTAGTGGATATGTTAGCTAATCTTGGTGTTTTAAACCTAAAATTTATCAATTGGAAAATATTGATAATTTGCATAGGAAAATAGTGTGAAAATTATTAACATTTATAAGTTTAGAACTCTAAGCTTAGGAAAGGGGCTTTCTCACATGATGGTTAATCAATAATAAATTTTTATCTTAATGCCATTAATTTCAATGATTAACTCATTCAATATAAAGACATGAGTACTTATTTCAAATGTGAAAGGTGTGAGTAAATTATTATTAAATGGGTGGCCTTTTTGAAATATGAGTTGATTGTTATGAATTATAGTTTGAGAAAAACTTTGGGTAAGCAATGTTTTTTAGTTATGGGTGGGGATTGGAATAGATTATAACTAATTTACTACATGGAAGTTCAAAACAATCCAAAGGCGTGGCACAAGCTAAATAAAAGGGGCTTGGAAAAATTTGTGTTGAGGATTTCTAGTTGTGATGAAACCATTTCAAAAGACTTTACCTTGGGATAGAACTTGATTACTTTACATATGGGATGTGAATTAATATATTTGAATATATAACAGGGTAGGTTTTAAGAATGATTTATGAAGGCACAAAGGCACATAACGACACATGACATAAATAGGAACAAAGGAAAACCTATTTCAAGATGGATATGGACATCAAGACTAATAAAAAGGGTTTGTAAAAATGGACATGCCTAGGCCTTGGCCCATTATCTACCTTCAGTTAATGAAATATTTTACAATATAAGGTAAAAGTCATTTTCTATATTCATATCATTTCCTACTAATGAGTCATTTAAATGGACACAAAATCAACCTTCCATATTTATTTTTTATATCCCTTAAAATATTTGTTTATATCCCTTAAAAGCTTTGTAAAATCTTTCTATATAATTATGGTTTTAGCCTTGGTGTTTTTTGTCTCTCATTTTGAATTCTTCTTTTTTGTTATGTTTATCTATTGAACTTATTTTAGTTATAGGCTTCTTTAAAATGTCTAATTTTACCCAATCAAATAAAAAATACACAAGCTATTTTATTGTTACATAACTCAAAGATAGAGTTTTCATACCAAAATAAAATCCTACTAAAATAAAAGATAATCCTATAGTTAATTGGACCTTATATTTTTAATTATTTTTTATACTTTTTAGTTTCAATAATTTTTTCATAGAATATCAAAGGGGATTATAGATCTTAATTATTGTTTTAAATATCTTAGAACATAATCCCAAAATTGACATGCAATTACAATTTCATGGCTAGCTAAAAAATATAAATATGTTTTTTTATAAAGTATAATGTAATTTCAAACCTTTAGATGATCATTTTTGAGCCCAAAAATATTTTGAAAAAGTCACTAAGAAAAGACTAAAAATTATGTCTAAATTAATCTCTTCAAGTTATTTGATTTAAAATGGGGATCAATTAGCCTCCCAGGTCATGAGTTAAATAATTCACAATATATGCTCCTGCAACATTCTCATTTAGTTGAAAAGAATTCATTTCCTCTGATGTGTTTTTATTAAACTTATGATATTTATCCTTATATAGTTTAATTAAATATCAGTCCTAAATATACATGTTATCTTCCTAATATGTACCTTCCCACTATAAAAAATATTTTTTGTAACTATCCCACATAATAGTTTTTATGAAGAATGGTTAAAAAGACAAACAAATTACTAGAGCCTTTAAATCAACAAAGAACACTCTTGTTTTTCCAAAAGAGTTAGTTGACCTCAATGATAGACCCATTGCTTTTGTCCCACATATTGAAGTAAGATCTAATAAAATTAAAATAATATTAGATAATAAGAACATTCACACCACCTTTCCCCCTCACATAAAACTTAGGAGAATGATCAAGTTGACCAAAGATAATTTGGAGCCAACTCTTAGAAGTGGAGTGTATAAAATTTACCACTCATGTGGGATGTAATATATTAGGGGGATGGGTCAATCCCTCCTATTACATTTTCAAAAATATCAATAAATAAAGAGTGGTGAAGTTGGTTTTAGCATAACATTCCTTCGAAACACATTATCATATTTGCATTGATAACACCAAGGTGTTAGCCATAGAGGACCACTACCTCAAGTGACACCTAAGATAACATATAGAAATTAAAAAGTATGATAATAAATTGCATAGGCTTGGAGGTATATAATTAAACCATTCTTGGGGTCTGATCATTAACTTACTATATAAATGATGATTTTCTAGTTGTGTTTCTTTGTCATGCTTAGTTTTAACATCTCTTATTTTCCCTTTACATTTTTTGATATTTTTTTTTAAAATTAAAATGTGATCGACCTTATCTTCCTAAACTATACCATCAAATAAATATTTTGATCTTATATAACCAATCTCAATTTTTTTAAAAATTTCTCTACTTCTCATTTAATAGATAATTTTTAGAATTTCCTAATTTAAATAATCCTACTATCTATTTTTAACATCTATTTATAACATTATATTTTAATTTTTAATGATAAATAACCAAAAATTATTTGTGTTTACCTTTATCTTCTTTACTAAAACTTTTCAAATTGTCCCAATTAATATTTTTCTCTACCACTTGATGATCTAACACTTCATGATTGAAATATATAATTTTGAAATAAAATTCTGCAAACCATTCTTATTATTATCTTATCGTGATGAAGGCTCAAGGAGTGCGAGCTGAAATTTTGATCCAAAATCTATTACATGATTAAACCAAAAAATATTGTCTTTACTTCATGGATCATGGAAACACCATCTTTATTATAATATTTTCTTGTACAACAAATGTGTTATCTTTTCTTTCTTCTTCTTTGGAACCTTCTTCCTTCGATCTAATTCTTTTTCTTCTACCCTCTCATTATCCTCTCCATGAAATTCATATAAATAATAAACATTAAACAATGGTTAAATGTTAAAATTATATGAAAATCTAAACCCATAAGCATTATCATTTATTTTATTCACAATCTTGCATAGGCAAATTGTCTTATAATATAATTTTTTATATGTTTTTTGGTAAAATAATTCCTTTATAAAATACACCATAACTACCTCTCCTTAATCAAATGTCTTTGGCCTTTTGAGTATATTTTATGCTACTTTATACTTTTCATGACTCTGATATAGCTTGATCTTTAATTCATCTTAAAACTTATCCATGTTCTCTATAAATGCCTCAGCATCATCACTCACCTGCTTTCCAATTGGTAACTATAAAAATATATAAAACCATTAGTATTTATACTACTAAAAATTTAGAATGGTAATTTTATTGTTGACCTATTCAGTCAAATATTATGTGAAAACTCAACCTATGGTTTTGGAAATTCACTTTACATAGGTTTGTCTTTAGTAATTCATCTTAACATGTTTCTAAAAATCATACTTACTACCTTTGTCTACCTATTTATCTAAGAGTGGTACAAATTACTTATAAGAAATTTATTTCCCAAATTTTTTTATAGATATATCTAAAAATTAATTAGAATTTTATACTCTTTGACTAAATTAATGGTATTGGAAACACTATGTAACCTAACAATATGTTTTAAACATAAATGTTTTACTCCAGTGGCATCACTAGTTCTCCTACATGCAATAAAATGAACCATATTAGAGAATTTACCAACAAAAAATAAAATAAAATAATAATCATAACCTAATTTTATGTTTGGAAACCCCCCACAAAATAAATAAATAAATCCCTACTTAAATCTAGCCATAGGTTTTTTGGCATTGACAATGACATGGACAATCCTTATTTTTGTGCATGGAATTTAGAAACTTGACATACCTTACATATTGACATATACATTGGTTAATATCTATTTAAATACATCAAAAAATTATTCTCATCCACCAAATATACTTTCTTATTTTTACCATAGTCTCCTCTCAAATGACAACTATGAATTTATCTCACAATATTGTTTCTCATAGATCCAACTAAAATACATAGCTGATTTCAGTATGGAATGAGATAGGATTGACGTAAAACTATATTATATAGATATCCATACTTGAATAAGGTAAATCAAATAGATCCCATTGATACTTAGTTAATAGGGATATGACTAATTGGATACAAAAACTTGGCAAGATGAACACCTACACACCATGTCAAAAGAAAGGGTTATGAAGCATCTAGGCAATCAACACAAAAAAATAGCTCTCGATAGGTTTATTTTTATTGTAAGTAAATATAGAAATTAAGAAATGTATTAAATGGGAAGGGTTATAAACATATAAAAATATCTAAGGAACTATGGTAGGAAAATGGAGGCCTAAGTTACCTAAGGTGTGTAAATAACAAGTAAAAACAATCTTATAACCACACTAAGTGTAAGTGTAGATAAATTTAAGAAAAAGAGATATACATTTAGTAATCAATCAATTATGAAACTTTTATCTATAAAATGAAATAGCTAGGGTTAGAATATACTTACCTTAAATAATACCTACTAAGCCTCAATCTCCTCCTTGACCAATGGTTCTATTGACCATTTTGACCACAAGTCAAAATGAGTTAACCCACCTATAGTAAAAAAATTGATATAGGGATATATTATATAGTTTATTTTATATGATTTCATATGTTATTATCTCTAGTCATAGTCTATATTAGTTTGTATGTCATTTTATGTTACATAGAGGTCATAAATGGTCATAAATGAAAGTGGTATGGTTTTATTAGTTATAAAAATGTTATAAAATCCTTATAAACATCCCTCATGTTAGTACTTATCATATTCCTTGTCATTAATTTGAGTACTATTAGAAACTTGCAAGTGTTAACTAAAAATCAAGAAAATAAGTGAGAAAGAGGGAGTTTCCAAGGTTGTATGGCCTATGAGAGAGAGTGGCATGTGGGATAAGCTTGTACATTGAATTTTCATCTTCCATGACTGCATTTACATGTTTTATCTACTTTTGAAGTTCCAAAATTAGACCAAAACTATTCTATCTCTCCATCACTCCACTATGCACATGAAACTAGTCAGTAGGTCTTTAGATGGTATGACTAGTAGGACTTTCAGGTCAAATTATCTTGGTGGTGGATAGTAAACTTGTTTTTATTCATTTGCATGTTTGGATTTATAAAAATGGTTTCACATACTTTATGAACCATCCTTAACAAGTTGACTATCAATTTTCGCTTGTTGTTTCTCACACCCTATAGGTTTTGCTCTTGTTTGAGATAGTCCATATAATTGAACTAATGAGTTTGTTTCTAAAAGATATGAAATACATCCTATAATGTATTCCATCTTTATTTTCATGCTTGGAGTTGTTTTCATGAGCCAAATAGTTCAATTTTATGGGTTGATGTTACCAATGAACTTGTAGTTAGTTTTCAACACTTGCATAAGGTTTCTTTCTCTAAAATGGTTTAAAAGTAATGTTTGGAGTTTTATTTCATGAATATAATATATTATTTCCCCATATAATTCCAATATTACTCTCCAAAATAAACACTGTGAAGGTTGTAATCAGAATGTGAGATATATTTAGCTTATTGCTTACTTTCACTTGCAGTCATGGAAAGTGGGGTCCTAAAAATGTTCATGGAAGGTGTTTTAAGAGTCCAAGGGGTTTTTTACATATTATTTAAACATGATAAATAAAAATAAACCTCTCCAAGTGATATATGATTGACTTTGATGACTATTTAACATGTATACAAAGTCATCCACCATGAATGAGCACCTATAGGTACTATAGAGAAGATCATCACATTGAAAAGGAGAAATTGTCTAGTTTAAATAATTTCATGTTTGAAAGGTATTGTTTGAAGAATATTAGGAGGTTAAATATGAATCATAAAGTCACATTCCATACATAGATTTCATATTCACACTCACTAGCTACACATTGAAATATCCACCTATAGTTGGCATTGATAGAGACTTGGAATTATTTCATAATGATGTTCTAACACGTTTTGAGGTTTAAATTTTGTTAGAAGAAGATGGATATGCCTAGAGAACCAAGTATTAATTAATATCATAAGCACATGGCCTTTACTCATAGTCACTTCCTACATATTGAGATGTGCACCTAGAAGTTGCCTTACACAAAAACCTAAGCATGGTCATTGAAGAGTTTGACATGATTTAAAACACTCATGAAGTTTGTATATTATGAATATGATATGATATTAATTTTTGAGACAAAAATTGGTAGGCAAGCTAGAATAAATCATGTTTAAGTGAAAGAGTTTGAATTCAGGGCCAACCCTAAAACACCAAAATATAGGCCCAAACACTTTCGTGATGTTATATAATAGTGTTTCAAGGAGTTATGATGAGTCTAAGTACATATATCTTGTATCCCTATCCTAGGGGAAGAGCCTTGAAAAAGGGAATGAATATGTGATTAAAGGAAAAAGATTTTTTAAGGCCTCCAATTTTTATATTTGTTCACTACAAACATTCAATGATTTCTACATGCTTTGAGATCTCAAGTGCTTTCACATCCCAAAGTTGTAACATGGAGGCATATATTCATGATTAAGTGGTCTTATTGAGTTGATAAGATCATTTGTGTTTCAAAAATAAACAACAAGGGTTTAATTTCAATATGTTATCCTCCATCAACACCTACAGGTGTGTCATTGCTCAAGAAACCTTACCAATAGCCTGACTATAAGTGCTCATAAGTTCATGCATTGACTTATACCTTGGAGAATTACTACACCTAGAAACATAAAAAATATATAATGGGAAGTTTATACAATAATTTTAAGGGTATAATATACCATGCATCATTGATTTCAAGGTGTATGTTCATCTATAAGACCCCTGCTTAGTCAACTATAGCTGACTGTGGCTTGATAGTAAGCTAGAAACATTATAGTCTTGGTGTTGACGTATCTAAAGTTTGATATAAATGGATCCAAGTGATTTTGAAAATGGATTTAGGACCTCAATATGATCCTTTATCATTTCATAAAAGATATAAGACTAGATATACACCTATAGGCATGGTGAAACATAGAATACAGTCACATACAATCAACACCTATGTTAAGACCACCACAAGGTATGCAATGAAGGAGTTGGAAAAGAAAAAAATGTTTTGTCATGATAGAAATCATATTTAGGATATTTTAAATCATATTAAATTCTCAAATAAAGAGAATAAGGAATTAAAGGGTCCAATATCTAAAACATACCATAGTCATAGTCAACCTACAAACTAGACTAGTTAAGGTGAAAGTGAGCAATGAGAAGTTGGTAAAAGGCTTAAAGTAAAAAATAAGTTTGAAAGGAATCCCCATAGTGATAAATAATATCTAATGACACTCTCATATCATGAAATTAGAGTATGGAAGGGCTCCCATACAAGCAACCTATAGTCCATGGGTGAAGCTTGCACATAGTCATCTTTCTCAAAAGTTTATCTTGGGTTTTTAAACATTTAGAGTTGTTAGAGACATGATCAAGCCGTAAAATTTTTTATAGAACATCTTAATAAATTAGGGAATATTCTATTATATTAATTTTTTCTAAGAATATAGAGGAGATACACTTTGTTTTGTCTCAGACAGAGGGCACTCCCCAAGGGTGCAAACATGTAGGTTTTGAGGAAAGGAGATGACAAGGTGAGATAGAAGATATGGAAACCTTACAAAGATATGACATGAGCTGTGATGGACCTATAAAACCAAAAAGAAAACCATTCATAGGAGACTGAAACATGTCAATATGATCGAAACCCACATGGGAGTAGATAGACTAACTAGGTCTCAACTAGGTTTAAATCCCAAGAAGGGGTCAATTTAACTTATAGCATTATATGGAATTTATAACCCATTGGAACATGTTTTTATGGAGTTATAAGGTTTATTAGAGCTTATATCATGTAGAATAATCCATAGGGAAGACACTTTTGGCTTAAGGCTAACTCAATACTATGAAAAATAAAGCTTGAGAGGCTCATTTTAGATGCTCACACATGCTTGGAGGCTTTGAATGGGAGCCTAAGGATTTGGGGAATGATGGAGGAATTGAAAATTAATTTTTTACAAATTAAACGTTAGACCTATATGAACAATCCTTAGATGGAAAAAGTAATCTAAACCCTCTAAAACCCTTGGTAGTGACTCTATTGGGAAAATGAAGGGGGAAAGGCATCTAGGAGGAATATAATTAACATGAAAGTGATTAAATATTGTAGAGGAATATATAGGGATCCCCCTTATCGAGTTGAGTTATACCCTACTTATATGAACAAGGTGGGAAATGATTTTTCTTGACTATTTTTGATGTATTGAAGGTACAAATGGGTTTAAGGATATGAAATTAATTTTGAGAGATATATTATGACTTAATATAACTCACCATGACAATTTTATACTTTAAATAAACCTAAAAATACCTCTATAAGTGCCTTCATCTCAACTAGTCCAAGCTGACATAGTCAACAAGGTAGTGAAAGAGTGAAAACTTCAAGTGAGAGTCCTTTTAAGTTATTAATAAGGAATATAAGGCCATTATGGGTCCTAAAAAGTGTCATAAAATCATTTTTATGGATAATATTTGAAAAATGAAGACTAACTTTGGTGGTAAGTGTGAAGGGTGAGTGAAAGATGAGTTATTTGGACTGTAAATAGTGATAACTCATGTCCAAAAAAATCGTAATTATTAGGGATAAAACCAATACATGTTAGAGAATTATAAAAACCCTACATCTTAGTGAAATAATCACATCTATCTGTAGTCTTCTATTATATGGTCCAAGTAGGCCAAATGATGAAGGCAATTTTTTGAGCAAGTAATTGAAGAGTTCTATGCCACATTTTAGGAGTTTCATGTTTTGAGGGAAATTTTTCCAAGTATACATTACATTTTATATTTCATATTCCTCTCTCCTACATGTGTTACTCCTTTTCTCAGAATGACACATGTTCTAGTGACACTTAGACTTCATTCTCTTATCCTCTCTCTCTCTAATTCTATAAGTAATAGCTATTTTGGCTCTTGTAGACTAATACCACATCTGGTATGGTGAATCCCTAATAGTTTTATTTCATATTTTGACTTTTAATAATACAATAAATCTATTTTTGAGTTCACAAACATCTTACTTTAGTGTGCAAAGTGATGAATGGTTGAGTCTTGTGATTCTATCCTTACTTGTCCTTATCATTTCATGTCTTATGCAAAAAGTTATGATTATAATAGGCAATATAGAGTGTAGTTAGTGTATTAGGTTCCCTTCAAATGTGAACAAGTCCTTAGATTCATCAATTTGATTTTCTGTCTACTTACCTTGAGTGATCTCATGCATGTCACATTTATATTGAAACACTTATGTTAGAACATTTTGGGACTTCATGACTAGTATATAGAATTTGTTCTTACTGAGGGAAAGTATGATAGCATAATTGATATCTTCATGGTGTGTCACCCCATATATTATATTTATTTTATGCATACTTCTATCCCTTTTACCTCAAGTAATCAGTAGTACAAGTGACAAGCACTTCAAGACAAATTCAGGGAGCTATCCCTTAAACCTAGAGGTTCACTTCTCCTATAGGTAAGCCCACATACCTTGAAGTATTAAAATATTTCCCAAATATTAGAGTAGGATTGAACAACATCCTATAAGACGCAAGATTCGGTGACAACAGGTTATTTACAAGAGATTATTATGGTTGTAAGGATATAAAAAGTTAAATCAAGATATAGGGTATAGAGAATCCTTATATTGCATCTTAGAATCCATAATACAAGTTTTTCCTACAAGATAAGATTTAAGAAATAAATCCTTTGAAATTTAGATTTAGGGAAGAAGTGCGATCAATAAAAATTAAAAATCAATGTTTCTCTCTATTGGATTGAAATGATGACTTGTATTTATAGTGTTGAATGATTCTAAATCCTCTCAAAGATTAAGTTGATAATATATTCAATCTTGATTTAATATTAAATTGGTCAACTAACCTTGAAATATATAGGTTAGACCAACCTAGTTGTGAAGTTTGCACTGTAACATCTAGAACCACATCGATTTGAATGGTGTAGTTAGAAAGGGATGGATGATGGTTAAAACTACATCAAAATAGCTAGCATAGTATAAATTATAGGTTTAGATTAGATATAAGATGCAAGATGGAAGGAGATGTTGGGGGATCAAACCAACAATAGATTACAATTATGACAACAATAAACGTGGAATTAAATCAGATTGACAAGTAATTAGAATGATAATAGCAAGAACAAGAGATACAAGAAAACACCCTGAAAACTTGTATTAACAAACTCTTTACAAAAGGAATACAATTGAAGAAAGCTTCTTTCTTCCACACCTCTCCTAGATGTATAGATCTCTCAATAGATCTCTATTTCTCAAGAGCTATCTCTCTCAAGAACAATCAACTCCAACAAGCTTGGATTGATTCAATTCTGTACTGTTCTTCACACACCAATTCTTCTACAATACCATAAGCTAGGAAGATCTAATTCTTCATATAGAATTAGGAGACTTGAGCATCTACTCCAACAAATAGTTAAACCACTTAAACAAGGGCTCTAAAAATAGTAATGCTAATAATAGAGATGCGAGCTTGAGTCTACAACTCAAACTTATCATGCAAACACTCACTTCTGTCCACAGAAATAGCTTTTTCGACACACAGGTAACCGACGTCGGTTCCTGCTGCTTGTCTGTGACCACCGTCAGCTGATTCTCTACTGACGTCGGTGTCTCTGCAACTGCCTATGACCGACGTCGGTCGCTCCTGACCGACGCCAGTGTCTGTGTAGACCTGAACCTAATAATGAATGCTCCTTGGTGAAGCTATTAGCTCCACACCCTAACAATCTCCCACTTGGAGATAAACAGCTGCACCAGTACCTATACAGCAACATCTTCTAGCTCCTCCATCTTCAACTCAATCATGAAGACCAACAAAATTTGAATGAAGATTCAACTTCTCCTTTGTAACCGGCTTGGTTAACATATCAATAGGATTCCTATCTGTATGGATCTTCTCCAACTTCAACTCACCATCTTCCAATACCTGTCGTATGAAGTGATACCTTAGCTGTATGTGCTTTGTTCTTGAATGAAAGGCTGAATTCTTAGCCAAATGGATTGCACTCTGACTGTCACTATACAATCTGTAACTCTCATGCTCCCTACCAAGCTCATCCATGAACCATGTCATCCATATCTTCTCCTTGCTAGCTTCTGTGGCTGCAATATACTCTGCTTCTGTAGTTGACAAGGCAACAACCTTCTGCAACTTAGATATCCAGCTAACTGCCGTTCCACCTATAGTGAAAACATAACCTGTAGTGCTCCTCTTGCCATCTAAATCACCTGCCATATCTGAATCTACATAGCCATGTAGAGAAGTATCTAAACCTTCATAGCACAAGTGCCTACTGCTGGTTCCTCTTAGATATCTAAGGATCCACTGAACTGCTTTCCAATGTTCCTTACTTGGATTGGCCATATACATACTTACCACTCCCACTGCTTGGGCAATATCTGATCTAGTATACACCATTGCATACATCAAACTCCCTACTACAGAAGAATATGGAACCTTACTCATGTACTCTACCTCATCATTTGAATTAGGACATTATTCTTTACTCAACTTAAAATTTCCAGCCAAAGGTGTGCTTACCGGTTTAGCATCCTACATATTGAACCATTTCAACACCTTGTCCACATAATCTTCTTGAGACAATATCAACCTGTGATTTTTCCTATCTCTCTTAATGCTCATGCCAAGGATTTTCTTTGCTACTCCCAAATCCTTCATAGCAAACGTTTGAGCTAATTTTACCTTAAGCTCTGAGATATCCTACATGTGAGACCCTGCAACCAGCATGTCATCTACATACAATAATAGAATAATATATCTACCATTATCAAATCTCTTGAAATACACACAATGGTCTGATTGACACCTACTATAGCCATGCTCAGTCATAAACCTGTCAAATTTTAAGTACCATTGCCTAGGAGCTTGCTTGAGGCCATACAGGCTTTTCTTCAACCTGCACACAAACTTCTCCTTACCCTTGACCTCGAATCCTTCTGGCTGTTCCATATATATTTCCTCATCCAAATCTCCATGAAGAAATGCTGTCTTAACATCTAGCTGCTCAAGATGCAAATCCTCAAAAGCAACCAAAGACAAAACAACCCTTATTGAAGTCATTTTAACAACAGGAGAAAAAATCTCACCAAAGTCAATACCTGGCTTTTGTACAAATCCTTTTACCACTAATCTGGCCTTGTATCTCATCTGTCCATTCTCACCTTCCTTCAACCTGTAGGTCCATCTGTTCTTAAGTGTTCTCTTACCAGCTGGCAATTCAACCAAATCCCATGTTTGGTTTTCTCTTAAGGACTCCAACTCCTCAACCATGCCACGCTCCCACTCACTCCTGGACTCCACCTGTATTACTTCTTCAAAACTTTTTGGTTCTCCACCATCAGTTAGCAATAAATAAAATAAAGAAGGAGAATATCTAATTGGAGGCTTACTCACCCTTTCTGACCTCCTGATGGGTGTCTGAGACTCGTCCACAACACGCTGTCCACCCAAATTCTCTGACAGTGACTGACCTCGGTCACCTCCAGACCTGTTACTGGCTGATGTCAGTTCTGCCTGACTGACCTCGGTACCTTTACGGCTGACGTCGGTCTCTGTATGGCCGACGCTAGTTTCTATCCTACCGATGCCGGTTCCTAACCTGCAGACATCGGTCTCTGTGTTTTCCTGTAAGTGATTATTTCTTTTTCCCACGAGCTCATCTTGGACTTTCACCTCATCCAATTCACCATTGCTCTGCTCAGATTGATTCAACTTCCTTAGCTGATCACAATACATCACTCTTTCATTGAAAACAACATCACAGATCCTAATTACCTTGTTAGTTTCTAGATTCCACAATCTGTAACCAAAATCATCTGAGCCATAGCCAATAAACGTGCATCTCATATACTTAGCATCAAGCTTCTTTCTATTTTCCTTATCTATATGCACAAAGGCTTCACAACCAAAAACTTTGAGATATGAGAGATCAACCTTTTTACCTATCCATGCCTCTTCTGGAATGCCACCATCCAGAGCTGTAGAGGGTCCTCTATTAATCAGGTATACTGCAGTGTCAACAGCTTGTGCCCAAAACTGTAAGGGCAAACCGGCATGCAATCTCATACATCTTGCACGCTCCATTATTGTCCTGTTCATCCTTTTAGCAATACCATTCTGCTGAGGTGTCCTTGAAACCATCCTTTGCCTACGAATTCCATGCATGTAACAATAATCTCTAAACTTATGACTGCAGAACTCACCACCATTGTCTGATCTCAGGCACTTTAATCTTTTACCTGTTTCATTCTCAACCATAGCTTTCCAAACTTTAAAAGTATCAAATACATCAGATTTCTTTCTAATACAATAGATCCATACCTTCCTTGTGGCATCATCTATGAAAGATACATAGTACTGTGATCCTCCAATGGAAGCAACCTGAGCCGGTCCCCACACGTCTGTGTGAACAAGCTCCAACTTGTGCCTCTTCTTAGTAGACCCAATTTTGAGAAAACTAACCCTTTTCTATTTTCCAAATACACAGTGCTCACAAAACTCTAGATCTACGCCTTTTAAATCTGAAAGCATACCTTTAGACTTAAGAATTGACATCCCCTTCTCACTCATGTGGCCAAGCTTTGAGTGCCACAATTTAGCGTCCACATCTGAAGTAGATAATACAGAAGGAGATTTGTTAGTAACACAATTACATAAATAGAGAGTACCTTCTCTCTTACCTCTGGCCATAATAAGTGCACCCTTGGTCACCTTCCAAGATTCTGCTATGAGAGTTACTATACAACCCTCATCCCCTAACTTTCCTATAGAAATCAAATTTCTCTTCAAGCTAGGAACATGCATCACATCTCTCAACACCCATGTCTTGCTATTCTGCATCTGCAGCTGCACTTTACCTTTGCCAATTATTTTATAGGGCTCATCATCCCCTAGATACACTATTTCAAAATCTCCATGGATATAGTCACTGAAATATTCCCTGTTAGGAGTAGCATGAAAAGATGCACCAAAATCTAATACCCAAGATTCTATATTATTATGCAGAGAGAAAATTAAAGCATCTTGTGCAATACCTGCAATCTTGGCTTCTTCCTTTCCTTCGTGTTGGTTGTCCTCCTTAGGCTTTGACCAATAATCTCTGCTTATGTGCCCCATCTTTCCACAATTCTAGTATTGTGGCCTTCTGCCATTTCTGGATTTAGATCTGCCTTTCCCCTTTGATTTGGATCTTGCTCTGCCTTTCTTACTCTTCTCTTTCTGCCTTCCCCTACTCTCAAAACTTAAAGCGTTCCCAGATGCCTTTTCTGTGCTTTTCTTGCATATTTCCTCATTCAAGATAACAGTAACAACATCCTCTACTTTCAAAATATTTGATGCAGATGCAGTATTACTTACTACCATTACTAAGCCATGCCAGCTTTCAGGCAAAGAACATAATATCAAAAGATCTTTTATCTCATCATCAAACACTATATTCACTGAACTTAATTGATTCACAATACCATTGAAATCATTCAGATGAGTAGAAATAGATCCACCTTCATTCATATGCAAATTAAATAACTGCTTCATAAGATATACCTTATTGGAAGCTGAGGGTTTTTCATACAAATTTGCTAACGTAGTCATCAACTCTACCATAGACTTTCCCTGTGATAAATTGGATATCACAGTGGATTCTAGACTCAGTCTTATAGAACCCAGAGCCTTTCTGTCAAGAACTTCCCATTCTTCATCCTCCATGTCTTTGGGCTTCTTTGCAATACCTCCTAACGGTAAGTAGAGATCTTTCTGATATAGATAATCCTCTATCTGCATTCTCCAGTGTTGGTAATTTTTGCCATTGAACTTTTCCATTCTCAATTTACTTTCATCTGCCATTGCTTCTCCCACTCAAACAAAAATCCCTACAGAAACTCCTGTGAGAACCTGTAATCAATACACAGTACACAGATCTGAACTACCTGTTAGTGAACCTGAGCTTTGATACCAATTATCAAGCTCTACACCTATAACCAAGGCTCTGATACCACTTGTTGGAGGATCAAACCAACAATAGATTACAATTGTGACAGCAATAAACGCTGAATTAAATCAGATTGACAAGTAATTAGAATGATAATAGCAAGAACAAGAGATACAAGAAAACACCCTGAAAACTTGTATTAACAAACTCTTTACAAAAGGAATACAATTGAAGAAAGCTTCTTTCTTCCACACCTCTCCTAGATGTATAGATCTCTTAATAGATCTCTATTCCTCAAGAGCTATCTCTCTCAAGAACAATCAACTCCAACAAGCCTGGATTGATTCAATTCTATACTGTTCTTCACACACCAATTCTTCTACAATACCATAAGCTAGGAAGATCTAATTCTTCATATAGAATTAGGAGACTTGAGCATGTACTCCAACAAACAGTTAAACCACTTAAACAAGGGCTCTAAAAATAGTAATGCTAATAATAGAGATGCGAGCTTGAGTCTACAACTCAAACTTATCATGCAAACACTCGCTTCTGTCCACGGAAATAGATTTCTGGACACGCAGGTAACCGACGTCGGTTCTTGCTGCTTGTCTGTGACCGCCGTCAGCCAATTCTCTACCGACATCGACGTCTCTGCAACTACCTGTGACCGACGTCGGTTGCTCCTAACCGATGCTGATGTCTGTGTAGACCCAAACCTGATAATGAATGCTCCTTGGTGAAGCTATTAGCTCCACACCCTAACAGGAGATAACTAAGGGAATAAAATTTGAAGAAGCTATAATGGATGTAAGATTGATAAATTGGAAATAATGGCTCTCATAAAACATTAATAGCCTACCCACTCTTTTCTCAATGCACCCTTTAATGTGAGTAATCAAGTAGATCAAATTTAGACATGTTGTAAGAGTGAAAATTATAGTAAATGATAAAGTTTATAAATAATATGTGTATACATATGCCCCACCTAAATCTCACTATGTGTCACTAGAGTGTAAACATGGAATGCTGATTTAGGAAAGAACATATAAACAAAGTAGCTTATCTAACTCAAAAATAAAACTTTGAAATTAATGTTGAAAAATAAAATAATTGAAAGCACCATATATACTTGCCTTTATCACTGAGTCATAACACATTATATTTATAGTCTTGATCATTATGGGAATAATAACGACATTGGAAAAACCTTAGGAATATAAGGTTAGACAATAATAAAATGATTGTAAGAGGCTTAAAGTAAATGGAAAACTTGTAAAAAAGGTTTGAGCTCTTGGGAAATTAGTAAGTTGAGATGAGAAAGGCTAGATTAAGACCAAAAGACCAAGGAATGTGATTAAAAAGATTCAGGGAAAATGGGTTGACTAAAAATCCAAGGCTACTAATGACCAAAAGACCCAAAAATGTATCCAAATTAAGAAAATTAATAATGCAGATAAAATTAAAGGATTTATGAAATAAAATAAAGTAATCAACATCAACATAAGAAAAATAAAAATCCATACTCAATCAAAGATGGAAAAATAAAAATGAAAATGGGAGAAATAGGACACAATGACCCAAAAAGGTGAAATAGAAATCTCAAGGTCCCAAACATAACTAAGAGATATATAAAAAATATAAGACAATAACCAAGAGAGTATTCTGGAATAACTTAAACATGAAGATTATAGTCTAATTATAAATAAACTAAAACTATTGCATTCTAAACATGTTAAGAGATATGAGTAATAGGAATTATATAAATTGGAAAAATATTTAGAATTAAATGTACCTATCAATGGAGGAAATGAAATGGGTGGTGGGGGAGAGGGCAGTACAAAGGTGAAATAATAATCTTTAATAGAATCAAGGCACTCTATATACACATAATATTTTTAAAATTTGTCATTTAATGATGCTTTATCTCTTTCATAAACTCATCAAGTTTCAATATCTCTAATTGCACACATTAAAGGGTGCATCAACAAATGGGTGGGTAGACCATTGGTACTTCATAAGATTTTAGGTTAATTGTATCATACCTAAACCATTACAAATCTTTATTATATAACTCCCTAAGAAAATAAACCCCATTTAGCCATCTCAATAAGTAATCTTCACTCAAATATCCCCTAACTAAGCATAAACCTTTTTTTACTACTAGGTTGGCAATGGTAGAACCTATTGTCAAATTTATGACATAGATTATTGAACTAGGTTAACCTAAGTCAACTTAGTTCAATTCCTATCAATGAATTTTCAAAAATGGGTATGGTGTAAGAATTTTTTGGCTAAAAATATTGAAGAGTTATAACCTATCTATTTCTATAAATGTGACATTCATATAAATATAATAATGTGGAACATTCATTTTCACATTATTAAAACTCATAATTCTGATACATCTACATTTGAAGGAGCCATTTCTTATGGTTTACCTTTGAGGAAAGATAAATTATACTATGGGAATTCTTGGATGAAAAGTAAAAATGTTTTATCCTAGAGTTGATTTTTACTAGTGTGATACTTACAAAGCCACAACAATCTCTTGTAAATCACCATTAGACAAGGGAGAGATTAAGACCCAACATGTTCACTCAATGGTAAGTATTTATAAATTTTATTGTTTCATTTTATAGATAGATATCACCTAAAGTAATGGGTTTGAATGTATAACTCTTTGCTTTTATTATCTCTACAATTAGTGTAGTGTAGACACTATTTTTAAATTATATAACACCTCAATATTGCACACTTAGAAAATAGATATCATGGATGTAACATCAACTTTTATACCTTTCCTACTATCAAAAGTCTTGCATACACTATTTTTATGTGTTTAATTACTTATATCTTAGTTTGTCCAATGTTATTATGATGTTTCAGGCCTTTTATCTTTCCTAAGATGCTATAAACTTACTTATCTTCCATCTATGCAAATTTTATACCTATGCTTATTTTTGACCAGATCAAATGCTTGCATCCTAGTTAGAATCCTATGTCGATGAAATTTTCCTGTCCTAACGCAAGTGTCAAGTGCCATAAAGTCATCCAATTTTCAAATGAAATGTATCCTAAATTTTGTTTTAAGAGATTTAATTTAATATATTCTCCAAATAGACTGGTATAAATATAAGATCAACCCTCATTCAATCCTAACTTATAAATACCTATTAAAAAACCAAAAAAACTTACCAAAATCATTATATCGAATACTCAACTAAGGAAATATTTCATATTTTATCCTATTTCCATATCATTCATATGGATAACACATATATAGGTTTTAAGTATTGGAGGAACATTATATGAGCCATATTTTTCAAGTTACAAGCTAGACTACTATTTTGCTTGCCTATAACACAATTTTCATGATTCACACACAAGCCAAAACATAGGAGAGATATACATAATCTGAGGTCCTATTCAAAGTATTGGTTGTATATAAAGTACTCATTGATATAAGGTTGTTTTTGGGAACACTACAACATGTGCCTAATAACCCTTTTTTACTATAACCACTATAAAGGTGAAGAACCAAGGTTTTACTATTTGACAAGGTGTCATAATCCATGATTTAAATATGAATGCACTAGAGTGAAGGTGACACAACCCAAAAATATCCAGGTCATAGCATCAATGCAATCATCCCAAGTAGATGCAAGTGTCCATAGCTATAGAGGTTCCAAAATCAAGTGATTAATCTAGAATTTAGATTCAACCTACTTCTTTCTTGTTCTAGATCTAAATCTATACTAACATCAAAATCAGCTAAATATATTGTTTTCTTTATCATTATAGTATATAACATAGTTATAATTTGTATTTGTTTTATCATATCATATCATAATAAATTCAATACACATTTTGTCTAATTTTCACAAACAATTGGCCCTCTTTAAAGACATTCTATCATCTTTATGCCCTAATCTATCTCTATCCCTTTAACCCTAGATTCCACATATCTAGATTTTAGGGTTAAACACTTGCTAAACCTAATTTATATGATTGTAATTTTTATCTGATTCCTAGGATTTTTAGTTAGATAAGTTTTTTGGTTATTGTACTTTTTCATCTCTTGTTTATATTATTTTTCATGCAGTAGGTCTAGCCCTATATTAAGAGGTGTGAATATTGAACACATTGACCTTAACCTCCTACCACCTAAGATGTCTAAAACCCATTAAGAGCCTAATACTATGGATCATGATGATACCAATGTTGAGAATTAAAAACATATTGATGAGGTTATCATAGAGGAAGATTTTGATAATGAAAACCATGACTCTAATGAAATAAATGAACATTAGAAAATAGATTATGAGAAAATGTAACAACTTGCACAATTTCATGAGTGTATTTATAAAATCTTGAAGATCTTGTTGAAATCATAAGAACCATATTAGAAACTAAAAATGTAAAAAATGTAGATGAATAAGTAGTTCCATCTATTGATCATATTGTTAAAGCTATGGGTCATCCCTCTATGCCAAAAAACCTCCTTGAGCACATTATTACTTCATACTTATAATGGGGGCATGTGATATGTATTTAAACCTTTATTTATTAATATTAATATTGATAAATCTACTAGGGGAAACCTAAATGCTTCAACTTAAATATCAATTTCAATGCCTATATCTACCCAACCTATGGGTACACCTCCTTTGGTGACTTCTCAAATGTCAAACTTAAAAAAATATGAGGTGCAAGCTCTTATCCAGTCTATAAAACTTTTAAAAACTAAGGTTACAAATATTGAAAAAAATTAAATGAAATATATTTATGTTATTGATTCACAAGAGGTGTTGCATAACCCTCTTTCACCAAAGATATATTTTCACCCTTTGCCAACCAGATTTATTCCACCTAAGTTCGCATTTTATGATGGGAAGTGTGATATTGAACATCATATTTGATTAATTTATGAGAAATTCCTTGATTATTCCTCTAATGATAAAATTTTGACCAATTTATCTCCCAAGATCTTAAAAGACTATGCTTTAAGGTGGTTTTATGATTTACGAGCTCAATCAATAAATACATTAAAACCCCTTCTGGACCAATTTTTGGCACACTTATTTATTGACATATCAAAAAAATCTCCTATGCCAAAATTACAAAGATCAAATAAGGAACAAACGAACCTCTTAATGAGTATGTAGGTACAAGATAATGTTATCTAAAATGACCAAACGTATGGTAGATAAAGAGCTTCAAGATATAAAGTTTGATTTCTCCTTTATAAGAGTCCATTTTATTAAAAAATAAAATCTTTTTATTAATTATGCCATATTATTCATGATCATGAAATGAAACTTATCTCATTAAACAAATTTAAATATATAGTAAATACACCAACTACATCTACATATAATACCAAGTTTAGTATCAAACCAAGTATTATGGCCAATACTCCTAATCTTAAAAAAGAAATACACATTTTAGTTAATGTGGTGTCATAACCACCTATTAAAATTATGTTATCTAATGTACAAATGAGATAATTTACACATTTACCTCAGTCTCTTACTTCATTACTCCCATGTCTTATAGAGTGTCATCTTATATCTCTCTCTCATAATATAGAGGTTGATATGAGTATACCTCTACCTAAAGGGTATAATGTGAATGATTATTGGAACTATAACTAAGGCCCAAAACATTATACAAATAGATATTTTAAATTGAAGCATAAGATACAAGACCTCACCAATTGCTCAAATATTACATTTGATTATCCTCTAAATGAATTAGGTTCACAACTTGGTAACCATCAAAAGTAGAAAATATTTAACAATCCTTTGTAAGATCATTCAAATAAACATCCATAAATGAAAAATACATATAATACACACCATACTCCATCTCATCATGATAACACATTAGATGGGATTAATTGTACATATACATGACATGCACCTCTTATCGTTCAGAGACCCTCCATTATATTTGATGATAGTGAGATTATGGACCATGACTCAAATCTTCATTCCTTATTCATTCTAGCATACCTTGACCACCAAGATATACACAATGTTATGATTAACAATGGTGCAAGTGAGATTGTTTGTAACATGACATTAATTATGCATTTAGGCTACACAAATCATGATTTACATCATTCGACTAGATTAATTAGAGCATTTGATGGGAACTCACAATGGGTTCTTAGTGAGATTAACTTGTCTTTATAGGTGGGTCATGCCAATGTTGTTACCACCTTCTTAGTTATAACTTCCATGAGTGTCTTTGATATGTTATTGGAATGACCTTGGATACATATATTTTAAGAAGTACATTATACCATACATATTTATGTCAAATACATTCATGTCAAATGGGTAATTATAATTTCTAAAATTCTATATAAAAATACTATTTAAAAAGAAAAATTTATACCCAGATAACTAATTATCAAAACTCATATAGTTAATCTTCTGTTTAAAAAGGTAAGTAGTAGGCAATTCCTTTTACCATGAGGTTTGTACTTGAGAGACCATTGCATTAGAGATCCACAGTGGGTTCCACATAATCCTTTTCTACTACACACCATATTCAAATATCTAAAAATCCTACACATGTTCCTATTGCTATTATTCCAAATAAACTATATAAAACTCAATGATGGGTTTTATGAACTCATACTCCTAATGCTTATTCATGACCACAAATTTATATTTTACATACATAAAGTATGACAGAACCTATAATGCCAACTATTAAACATGTACACATACCTCGATGGCAAAACCAATTTATTACACCAATTTAATAGTTGGGAGATGCCTATGACCATACTTTGGATGTGATCATAGGATAGTATTTTCCCTTAGTGAATAACAAAATTATTAGAAAAAAATCATGAAAACATCAAAAAATCTAAAAATATGTTCAAAATTTACTTATCTTATTAGCCCCTTGGCATATATGTTATTGAATACATTTTGGTAGATGGCATATCAGTATTATATATATACACATGTTTCAAATATTTTTCGAGTTTCATTCAAGCATATACAGACACATGATCTATACACACACAAAAGTTTTAAAATATTTAATTTTTAATACTTTATCTCTTATAGAAACCTATCAAGTTTTAATCTCTCTAAGTATATGATTTAAAGGGTGTACTAATTAAGGAGTGGGTAAACCTTTGGTGCTTCAAAAAAAATTATTACCTATACCTTTACCTAACCACTACAAGTTACTTTTATCTAATTACCTAAGTAATTAAAACCCACTTACATACTCCTTTAAACAATTCACCTTCCAAAATATCCCATACATAAGAATATACCCATTATTATTCATTTTCAAACTATGTCAGTCTGGTAGATATTATTGGGAACTCAATGTATGTTATAGAACTTGTGGGCCCAACCAACCTAGTTCAAGGCCTAATGTCTATATTTCTCACCAAACAAGATCAACCTATTCGATATTATCAACTAAATTCATGAGAGTGTTTAAGGTCAATTATTGGATATAAATAGTCCTTCAATTCATTTATAAATAGAGGAACATTCATTTTTGCATTTCCATGACTCATAATTTTACTATTTCGATACTTTTGGAGTCATTGCTTAGGGTTTTACCTTGGAGGGAAATAAACTTGTCTTGTGGGAATGTCTTAGATGAAAAATAGAAGTCTTTTAGACTAAAACTAATTTCTATAGTGTGATCCTTACAAAGCCACAAAAACCTATTACAAAGCACCATTAGCCAAGGGAGATACTGAGGCATGATAAGTTAAATATAAGGTAAGTATTACTAACTTTACTATTTGATTTAATAGATATAAATTACATGAAGTAATAGGATGAATGTTGTAATCCTTAGTTTACCTCTACATTTAATTGAGTAGAGTTATATGTACATGTTTTATTTTATTTTTTATTAGTTAACCCCCTTTATTTCATAAACTTTAGTGAGAAGTAGATTATTTTTTTAATGTATCTTAGGCCTAGCTAAGGTTACTACATAATGCCATTTTCCTAGATGATTTGGAACCATCTCCTTTGGTATTGTGTGGTAAGATATCCCTTAGTTACGTTTAGTTATCCCAATTTTGTCATGTATCAATATAAGTATATATGCAATGAATTGTTTTGATAAGATTACCTTTTCTAAGATTATAATCCACTAAGTAGGACAAATTATATATCCATTCTAATTCATTGCATATATTCTAGTGAACTCAACATGAATATAACCCTTGTTAATTTTAATTTTCATTTAAAGTCAACTAGTTGAGAATGTCGATCCATTTTTATATTTTATGTGCATCTTTTTAACCATGTTTTGCCTATCCACCTAATTTTGTTTCATGTGCACATGTTTTTAACTAAATTGAGTCTGTTGACCCAATTTTATATTCTATGCATAGGTTTACAACTTCATTAACCCTACCAATTCAATTTTATTTTGTATGAATAGGGTTTACATTTTTATCCAATTGGATCAAATTGATAAATCCAATCATTTATGCTACTTTATGTGCCTAACTTAATTGACCTCCTTAATTTTGTTTATATATGTAGTTCTATTTCAATCAACTAAATTGATTTGATCAATCTAGTTTCATTTTCCTATTTTTTTTTATCAATTTTATTTAGTCTAAATCAATTGAATCAATTCTATTCAATAATGTTATTTTATACAATACATGACCAAAAACTCACCTAGACAACCTAGTCAAACAATAATTCAACATTATAAGAAAACACTACTAAATTAACCTAGTCGATCTTGTTCTATCTTATAGATTAATTCTAAACAACCAAATATTCCCATTTTATTAGATTTAAAGAAAATTTTAATTCTTTATTTTTAGTCAAAATTCAAAATTGATATGTTTTTATTAGTTTTTAAGTTCTATAAAATTGTGCCTACTTGTTGAAATCAAACTAATTCAACTAGGTTGAACTTGTTTACTCTCACCTACTTTTGCAATAGATTGAGTCAATCAACTCAATTTTATTCTATAACGTTTGCCCAACTAGATTGATCTAATTGATTTTGTTATCTATATTTCAATTTTCTATAATAGGCAAAGGAAATTAACTTCTATTTCATAGTAATTACAACCACTTTTACTTCTTAGTTGTTTTATTTTTAATTTTATTTTAAAAATTAAAACTTGGTTTTAAATAAAATATAGTTTTGCCTTTATTTTCATTTTACTTGGCTTTCATTAGAAACTATGTACTGATAGTTTTAAAATAATTTAGATACTATCATAAAGGGATACATGATATTCTATTTATGTTCCTTGTCTATAATTTAAATATATCATGGCATTAGGGTATTTATCCAATACTCATAGCCATAATATAGAGTTAAACATGATATTTAGTTTCCATGTACCTCATAATATTTTAGAAATGTCTAGGATTTCCCCTTATATTGAACATTAAGAGATTAGCCATTTATTTTATTATGTGGTTCATTAGTTAGCAATTAGTGTTGAAAAGTTACTTCCATCTTACCCTTGAAATTGATTCTAGTGGGCTATCAGAATGACACTTCCTTCATAGTTAGCACTCTGAAACATTAGGCTGACACTATCCAAATAACAAGACTATCTTTCTAAGCCTATGCCATAGATCATAACCTTTCCTATTCTTCTTTTTATATAATTAGTTATAATATAAATTTCATTCTTTCTACTTATTTTTTGTCATTATATGTTTTATTGTAGAATGTATTAGATAGTATTTAATACAAGTTCTATGCTATGTGTTTCAACTTTAAATTTATATTTTATATATTTTCCAATTATATCAACCAACTTGACCTAATTAGCTTACATACTATTCTATTTTCCTACCTATCTTCACTAGATTAACCAACTCGATCTAGTTAGGTCATAGACTATTCTATTTTCCTACTTTTCCAACTAGATCAACTAGCTCAACCTAGTTTAATTCCAAATTTTTATGTTATCTTGATTTCCCAACTAGATCAACTAAATCAATTTAGTATTTGATGGTCCACTTAGTTAATTATCAAACTATTATATTTTCCTTGTTTACAAATCATTGAAATGAAACTACTCAATTGCATACCTCTTGGACAAATTAGTTCATTTTAAAACTAAAATCTAACTTATTTAACAAAACTAGTCTAATTGGTCACCTATTTAATTTTATTCCTAAAAATAATCTACACATTATTATTTTTTATTTACACATTATTTTATCATCATAAAGTCAACTATAAAAAATTTCCTTGATAATCTTAACCCATTTATAATATACATGGTTTGTTCCTTCTTACCCACCTTATCCAGCCAAGAGGATAATATTGCATGGTGCACTTATTCCCACCTTTCATCTAACTAAATTGATTGAAACATCATTCAAATTACCCAAAGTGTTGATTTATATGGTTATAACCCATTTCAAACTTCTCATGATAATACCCTATCTAAAATTTATTATTATATATACCATTAGAGCAATAGTTACTAACATAAAAATAATCTCATAGTGAATCCTCCTATAGGAAACATTCCTATCCCTAACCTTGGGAAAGCTCCTCCCTTTAATAATTATAATCAAACCAATCCATCTCCTTCCACTACTAGAAACCAAAATGCACGAATTGATACCACTCACATTATTTCTCAAATGGTTCAATAAATAAATGTTATGCAAATAACCAACAATTCCCAAATGATGCAAATAAAACATCACATTTAAAAAATGACTAATCAACCTCTTATTATCTTGCCTCAAAATAATAAAATTTTTATTCCTCCTCCTCTTAGAGATTCCAATTTAACTATAATACATCAACCTCTTGTGCATAATAAAATGATTCAAAATATTTAAAATTAACCATTAGTTCCCTTCATAGTATCCATTGAAATTATAAATATAACCCCAACCATTAAATACAATAGAAATAAATATCAAACCTCTTGTCTTAAATCATTTGGTAATTTATACAAGGAATGGGTCCAAATTAATACTTTCACTACTACTAAACTTTTAGTCAAAACATTCCAAGGAGATGTTTTAGAAAGGTATAATCAATTCTCTCAAGATTCTATATCACAATTAGAGGATTTGGTCAATGCCTTAGTTAAGGAATTTCAATAAAATGATCTTCCAA
This sequence comes from Torreya grandis, assembly GCA_037957365.1. Lineage (NCBI taxonomy): Eukaryota > Viridiplantae > Streptophyta > Pinopsida > Cupressales > Taxaceae > Torreya > Torreya grandis. The sequence continues at coordinate 1,641,274 of JARHVA010003751.1, read as the reverse complement.
AAAATTGTCTTAGTCATTTTATCAATGTTAGGTAATTACCCTTAGAATCAACATATTCTTTCATCAAAAGATGGAAATAACTAGCTTATAAAGCAGGTCATAACATGATTAATGATCATTTTTTAAAATTATTTATCACTACATTAACACCTTACCTTCAATAAAAGGTTCAAAAAATTTCTCCACAAACTCTAAACAAATAATTTGATTAGGCTAAAACACAATACATCCTTATGAAATAATTTGAGCCAACCCATAGCTCAACCAAGGACTTTCTTTGAGATTTAATGAATGCAATTACAAGTGTTAATTGAAAATCTCAATTTCCTCCAAATAAATACGAGTAGTCAAAATAGATAATTGAATTGCTTCATACTCACCATTAATTTTAACATGAATGAAATAATTATTATCTCCATATAAACCCTTCACCAATAATAATAACATTCCTCCATCATGGTATGATCCTAATAAATTCTATTGGTTCCATGTCAATATTGGTCATTCTCATGAAACATATCACATGCTTATAAAAATTTCAATTTCCTTCATGCTAGGTGACACTTTTGACCATGTTTATGTGATAAAATTACATCATCATGATTATATTAAAACATATCAAAAGAAACATGTTACTAAACTCATATCCTCAAAACCTCAAAAATCCTATTCTACTTCTAATACATAATATTCAAATGATAATATTATAGTAATTTATGTAATTTATGATCAATATTACACCAAATCTCAGTATGTGAATGTATCCAAAGTTAACTATAGATGCAAACTTGATCACAAGGATCCTGTCACTAAACCTAATAAATTTTCTACTAATGAATAAGTTCTTAAAGGTACCAAAATTAATATACCCATATATTTTGAACTAAATATTGAACCACTTCCACATCTAGAATCCCAACCTAGTTCTCTTATACCCATGGAAAAGGTCATATCTCATATATATCATGTTGGTTTTTCATCTTCTAAATCACTTTGGAATTTTTTGGAAGAAATTAATTTAATGCCTTGAAAAATTCCCCTTATGGAATTACTTCAAAATTATCACTATCATCACAAATTCCTTATTCAACAAGTCAAAACATCAAAGATCCATAACCTAGCTATTCATAAATACCATCTCTTAATATTCCATTTATATAATTTCATGTAATCAAAATAGTTTCCACACCATGAAACCTTCCATGAATTTATTTAAGAAGATATGATTAATAATGAGATTTCATTTTAAGAAGATGATCTATTTCTCTTTATAAAAATTGTGATAAACAATACCCTCATTTAAAATATTTTAGTAGATGAAGGATTAAAGAATTAATGTAACCTCTCTTTTGTTAATTAAAAAAATTAGATAAACCAAAGAAAATCTCAAACAAAAATTCCTCACATGTATAAGATATGATAAAAACCAATAAAAAATAACTTGGTTTCATTTAAATCCCACTTACCACCAGACACAAGAAAATTCACACTAAGCTTATGGTTAATGATCTTCTTATCTTATAGTATGTTCCTTATTTGCCCATGGAAACTTTTATGCATGCCATTGGTTCTTTATGTATTCAATGTATAAAATTCATATACAATGGAAAACATTCCAAACATGAAGTTAATCCTAATTCATGGGGCATTCAATTACCAAACCCTAAATCCCAATATCGAATTCCTACTATTTATGATATCAACAATCCACCTCTCCCTAAGTTTTTTTTAACATGGATTATTATTTACATGTCAATATTATTGATTTAGATGATGACAAACCAAATGAATTTAAAAATACTTATAATACCACTTAATTACCTCCTTATATAGTAGAATGGCTACCTCCTTTACTCCCACGTGTTGTACCATTCCTTTAATTGATGATACTACTGATACTCCCCCTCGATGTAATTCATATGTAGTCTCTTACATAGAGGATGATTTAACTTGTAATGGATATGAATTATATTTTGTTTCAACATCCTTTAAATATATCTCCAAGTAAATTTAACAACATAGTTGTTTCCGCCACTGACTCTCCTACAAAAACTAATGCATGCACTATCTCTCACATGTATGATTATAATCATGTCATGGCCTAAGATAAATAAATAAAATTATATGTATAGGATTATCAAAAAACATTATTAAAAATACATGTATTCAACCATGATGTCATGCCATTCATATCTCATCTTATACTAATTCAGAACTTGAAGGTTATGTACCCTCTATCAATCCACCATTAATAAACATACCATGGGTAATTGAATAAATCTTAGATATGACATATTATAAACCATCTAAATAATTCTATTTAATAAAAACATCTTTACTAACCATAAATATAATTTCCCCTTCTTATGATTATACTGATCAATCTAAACTATCACCATCTAAATCTATCCAATCAGATTCATCAGAGAAAATTATTCCTCAAGCATCACATAAAATACTATCTATTAAACTAAATTATATAATTAATATGTACTTTGTTAATTTAAATCAATTTTATCTCACTAACATTGCATATTTATCCAATACTTTACCTAAAATTACCTTAGATGCTAAAGCAACTAGCATGAGACAAATGCCTTCTACATATGATAACAAAGGTAATAAATTAATTGATCTTGAAGTATATATTTAATATTAATTACCTTTACCTATTATTCCTAGTGATGAAGCTATACTAGAACACCTCCATGATAGGAAACCTCAACTTCCACACCAATATCATAAGTTTGACAACTTTCAATAAAATGGTATTTATTTAAACAATTTCATTACTATTGTGGAACCTATTTAATTTCAAAGTCACCCCTTTAGTAGGTACTAAACTCATAAAGACCACTTAATAGGTTACACATTTATGCAATATAGATTTCTCTAAAAGCAAGTTGGTGAACATATGCTTCTCATCTGTGCCTGTAGTCAACAATTTGTTCAAGTTCATACATCACCTAAGTATTTATACACACCTATAAGGAGTTACTAATTCATGTCCCATGAAAATATAATTCATCAAATCAACATGGCATGAGAATCAAAGTGCACAGGTCTCGCAAACTTTAATTAATGAAAGAGAATAATACACATGAATCAATTATAAATCATGAAGAACATGCTCAAGATATCAAATATTATTACATTATCTCATTCAAAGAATTATTAAAACTCAAATGATTAATTCCCATACCAAAACACAAAGTTTCAACATCAATTCCCTTGTAAAATGTAGACCATGATCTCGGCCATGCACCGTCTCCTTCACTATTTGACATAAGTTCTAGATGAAGGCATAAGTTCTAGATGAAGGCACATAATATCAAGATAATAGACCTTAACATCCTTCATGAAGTTTCATCTTCACTATATAACCAACTCTCTATGTAATCTTTAGTGTGCACCCTTTACACATAATGTACTTATCTATATAAACACAATCATATATGATAATCTAAAAATAATGGAGTGAACATAAGATAGTGTGAATATGGTCCTAAAGCTAGGTAAATAAAACATGTCCATTACCTAAAAAATATGACTAGGTAGAACCTAAATATATAATTGAACAATCCTGTGTCTATAAGCTAGTCTAGGTAAATTGGTAGGTGGACACCATAAATGTGGATGATAGTTTAGCTTGATTGGATATCAAAAGGAATAAATTAGAAAAAAATTAAATTTATGGTGGTTGTTATAATGTGATAACATGGTTACAAACCATGATTAGATGCCTAGATATCCTTTATTTTTAGACATACACATGGATCCATGAGTGACCTTCCACCTACTTCCATGATCAAATTATTATATCCAGGTTGAATAAGCATGGCTTATAATAGTTTTGAAAATATCTTGACACTATTAGTCAACCTAAATCTCTATATTCCACTTCTTTATTTAAATTCTTACCTACCACCTCCAATGGAATAACCCTTTGGTTCATGGTTGTGCTAATAAAATAACCCTTTGTCTCATTTAATGGTGGTAACTCATTGATCCTTCCCTAGTATGATTATTCATAGCTTATCTTAAGATCATCCCCTAATTTATTAGATAAATTTTAACCTAATAGAGCATAGACAAGATATAATAAATATTTGATCCATCATAAAGTGAAAAAAGATAACATCGTATTTTATAATAAATATTTGATCCATCATAAAGTGAAAAAATATAACATCGTATTGAGACTCCTTTCCACTTATTTGAAATGGAGAGTGTTCTAATGGTATCATAGATTATGTCATAGTTTTATTCACAATTGGGATGAGTTAGTCACAAAACTATGTAGTAGTTTGAAGTGAAGAGTGATAAATTATCACTGATGGAGTAGCTTATGACCATCAATAAGGATCTACATGAGTAGATGGTAGACTTCAAATTTAGATTCTATAAGACTTGGGACTAAGTTCCTCTCTTGGTAAGGCCAAATAGTAAATCTATGTACTTATTTTTTTTGAGATCGTTGAACAATGATTTTTTCTTAATGATTCAATCTATGAGAGTTTTAACACTACCATATGCCTATGAAATTACTGTGTGAAAAAAACTACTTGATTCAAGTAAGGAAAATAATGCCCAGACCCTCTATGCCCTTATATCCTAAGCTCCCATGTATAAGTTCATCTTCCCTACCTCCCACTAAAAATGAGGTCAAGTCCTTTTTGAAGAGTTATGTAAATGAGCTAGTAATGCTCAAAATGAAACAACATAGTATTCCAAGCCTTATCAACCCTTGAATAAATAATATAAATTGAATAAGCCTCCCTAATAACATGATACATAGACTCAGAACCATATCACATACAATAGACTACCCTATGCAATAAATCCTAACACTATAATAACATATAGATATCTTTCACCTATACAAAATAACATGGCGTAGGACTATGAATAGTGTTATTGAAATGATCAACCACATAATCAAGTAATTTTCATAAATGGAGTGATGAATGATGCACCTATGATATATAATGTGCCACCTCCTTAACAGGCTCCATCTTTTTCATATCAACCAAGGGAGGGACCATACACATGAACACAAGAGTATGGTGGATCCACCCTTTTATATTAGTAGGAGGGTGACTTCAATTATGTGAATCAAAATTAAGTGTCAAATGTAGGAAACAACCTAGTTACTTTTAATAAAAGACTGAGAAAGAAATCAATAGTAAAGGAACCTTCTCCTTCAGTGCCTTCAAATTAGGCACCCCAATTTTAACATATAGATACCCAAGTCAAGGTACCTATGCAACCTCTGGTGTGAATGAAATGGGTTATGTAGAAAGAGAGATAATCCCAAACTAGTGTACAGGTGTGAGAAGAGACCATAATTAAAAAGGATTAAATTAAAGAGACTAAAATCCACTTTAACATATTCGAGTAGATGAAGAAGACTAGACTAATTATTTCCATGTGGGCTTCTCTTGTTATTATTTATTAAAGGAATTTGTTTTAAGATTCCATAATAATATTCTAACCTCATGATCCATCATAGAATATCCCTATTATACATTCAATTCTATGCCAACCTAAAGAATAAGTGCACATAAATAATAAGTCTCCCATGTTCTACATCTCTCTGATCATTAATAAGAATATCATACATAGTAGTATGATATATCTGGGGGAAATTAGCATAGTCATGCCAAAGAAAATCATAGACATGCTAGGTAAATCATATTATCCCATGTCAAAAGGGGTAGTCCAATTAGATAGAATAATTGTTAAAACTATGAGAATTGTCTAGGATCTAAGTCTCACTCTACATGTGTGTCTGATCCTTTCCATTTCATAATACATCATAGTCATTAACTTACCACCTTAGTTTACTATATGCCTATCCTAAAATATCACTATGAAGGTGGGTAGATATATATCTTTGGATTGGTTTCACATGTTGTTGGAGAGTTGTTAATGATGTCATGGAGGTGTCCAAGTGAGTGGATGAAATGCCTTAATAGTTTAAGTGATAATGTCTATTCATATAAAATGTCCAAATTGGTAGCTTGAGTGTGTCTTGTAACACCCAATCCATAGGACCCTCTTGCATTATCTTATAACCTTTTCAAACACCTTATTGATTATAACTAATCATCCATAGAATTTTGAGACCTGATTCTAGCCTAGCGAAGCTGGATTTTCGATGATAATTCCATCCCCTAGGTCCTGAGCTTATAGGATAGGAGACCTAGGGTTAGAATATAACACTAAACCCTAGGGTGTCCCATTTTTAGTATTCTTATCCAGTCATATTTTGAGTTGAAATTACCATTTCTTTCTAATTCCTATTCTTCATTATGTCAGCCTAACATAAATACTTTTAACCCATGACCAATAGATCTCTATAAAAGTCCATTTAAATTTCATTTACAAGGGGCTAGAAAATATTAATAAATCAAACAAGATTACAAGAAAAACCATTGATGAAAATTTCCCCATTATTTACATATAACCATCTAACATAGCTATTAACATAGTCAAACCCTCACACCAATTCCTAGCCACCTCAAGCACTCTTAGTTTGGCATGTTTGCATCTGCATAACAATATTGTACAAAGCACATCAAGTAGGAGAACTACATATGGTTGGATCCATCTTTTGTCACTTTGATTCACACCATGAGGAGATGCCTAAATATCCTCATTCAAGTGGCACCATGTAGACATTTCTCTTATTATGGGTGACAATATTGAGAAATGAATCTCTAGATAAGAGGATAGCTCCCCTTGATGCACCTCTAGAGATCTCTCTCTAACTTAATGATTTGGATATGAAAAAGGATTAAGAGAAACAACTAAAAAAATAAAAGGGTGATGGACCAATGTATAATGTCCTCTAAGTGACTAAAACCACTACTTAAAGAAAACTAAGGTATTTATCACAAATGACTTACAACTTAGGATTCCTTGCTACATCAATGTTTCATATGCTAGATTCAAGAAGGTATATGATTCTTGGGAAGGGAATGAATGATTCCAAAGAGGGATAAAATCATGGAAAAATTATAGGACATATCTACACTTATAAAAGAATACTAACAAAGGCTTGTAACAATCTCCTTTCTATAAGTTGTTAGACCATTAAGAGTACAAGATAGAAAAGACAATCCTTCACTAGACTAGACCAACAAGATTCAAGTCATTACTCAATATTTTAGCATATGAGTGAAAAAAACACTTATATATTTCTTTGAGAGTTCTTCAAGTACAAATATGGATAGAGTTTTCCCAATATCTAGTGGAGGCTACTAAAAAGAGTTAAATGAATACACACACACACATGCACGCGCGCGCGCGCGCGCGCACACACACACACACACACACACACACACATCTTTGAGAGAGAAATCAAGCAAAATAAGTCAAAAGTTCACTCAGACATGTGTACCTTAAGGATATCAATTATAATTACATATGAAGGAGGGGTGAGGTGATTCATGCCATGTCAAGAGGTTTACTTATCTAAAACAAGTCATGAGAATGGTGAAAAGTGACATAAAACCTTTAAAATTGGCATAGGAAACTGCTTTTATCAAAGATCATCAATGAGAATTCAAAACTAAAAATAGGGGAGCCAACACATAGCACTGCTAAGGGGAATGGAACTCATGGTGATGGTTAGAAAATGATCCTCCTAACTGCTAGCCATTCTCTTGACACCTATGTTTATCAATTTCATATAAGCTCTTTGATTTGGTCAGCTACTAATAATAACTTGAACTGTAGACCTACCTATTTTTTTATTACTTTGTCTATGCACCAGATTCTTTGGATTCTACCATTTATTACCTCCACATTTTCCCTCAAGTTCCCACCAAGATTTTTGACTCCAATAGCTATTTACCTCAATTTCAAATTGAAATTTGTGGGGCCATCACCATTCTTATTCATTTGAGATATTTTCCATGGACACTTTTATTTGTGGTCACTTTATTTTAGCACTTTTCTCAAAAGAATTCATTTGGGATTTATTCTTTTGATAATTTTTACAAACAATTTTCCCATAGACAAGGTCTTTGATACTTTTTACAAGTGCTTTTTGACTATTCCTTCAGTCACTTTATGAAAAGGTACCCTTCAACTTTGGAAAATGCTCTCCAAACATGGAAAGTACCCTTTCAATCATAGAAAGTGCCCTTCAAATCATGGAAAATGCCCTGTTAGGACCTGTACATGGGACACTTTTGATTATAGGATATATTTCATGAAAATGTTTGGGGAACTTAGTTTAAGGGTACTTATCTCCACCTATTCCCCTTGAGATTTTGTATTGGGCTTCTTTGTATCGGGTTTTTTCCTTCACGTCTGAGTGGAACATCTCCTCCAAATGAAATAAAAAAAAAATAAAAACTTGAATTCTTATGGTTATGGAAACTCGAAGTTGAAAACCAAAATAAACCCAAAGTGAATGACTAAGCTCGAATGACTAAGTCTAGAAATGTTTTCAAAGCAAGTCTTTGAACATGAAAAACTTTGCTTGTGCTTCAAAAAAGGACCTTAGACTTAGTACATAGGAACTTTGAACCAGGATGAACAAACCCACATGATCAACTTCCTCTATAACTATTGCATGTGCAATATTTGGCACTTTGAAAATGTTCTTTAAACTCTACTCAAATCTATTAGAATGAATCAAAGAAAGTAAAATGACCTAGATAAAAAATTGATCAAAGCTAATAGCATTCATATTATGTTGAATAAACTTGAGATCACTTTATGACATGATATTTACCCCTAAAAGATCTAAATGCCAATTTTTCATATAGGGGTAGCCAGTTTTGACCTACAGGGTCAAAAATTGGTTAACACCCTCTTCAGAGTATTGGTATGTAGGTAACATGTGCACACAAGGGGTGTGGATACTCATTTAGTGCATCTTACACACACTAACCCACCTCTTTCTCAAAGTTTTATTTAAGCACAATGAAGGTTTATGGTTAGATATTAAATCATCTCTATAAGGAGCTATGTCAACATTCAAGATTCAAAATTTCATAGGTAGGCTCACATAGGGACAATGGACAAAACCTAAAAAACATAGATCTCTGTGACTAGCTTAGACAATAGTGACAAAACCTAGACTATAGTACCAAACCCTGAAGTGTCCTATTTTTGGTGATCCTATCCTTTCAATGAATGAAAGCTAGATCTAGGTTCATGACACTATCCTGGTCTTACACAGTTAGTTTCAACCTCTATCTCAGTCTATTTTTAAGCTAAGTTGCATTTTTCCTCTTTTATTAATATTTTTTGAAAGCTATGGAAGTCAAATAAATTATACAAATTAGTACCATAATTACTACAATATTAATTACTGATTTATTATTCTATATCCTTAACTAAATTAGGAATAAAAAAACAATATTCCTAAAATAGTTAAATCATTTCGTAACCCTAACTTCATTTTTGCATAAAAAATGCTAGAAAACCTAGGATAAATTTCTTGTTGATTTTTTGAATTTTTTTTGGCTTTTCTTGCATATTTCCAATCATAAATTCACATTTAATTTTTAAATTTTCCTTGGTAATTTTAAAAATCATTTATTCCAAACCCTAGTTGAATTTACTAGGTCCTTTTACACCTAGAAAACCTAGGGAATTATTTTTCTAATTTTAGAAATATTTTTCTTGTATATTTAAATAAAAACTCCCTAATTAATTTTTAAAAATTTATCATAGTAAATTTGAATATATATTTATCTCAAGCCCTAGTTGAATTTAATAAGTCCCTTTGTTTCTTGAGGTATCACCTTACATATTTGTGAGCTTCGTATCCTTTTTTTGCATATTCCATTTTTTTGTTTTTAAGACTTTACATTTCCTTTATTCATTGCTTTCCTTTCATTAGATCTTTCTTATTAAAACTTATTGTAAACAATTCAATCCATTTTCAATTTGTTTTCCTATGTTAACAATGGCCCAATATACCAGTTTTGATGAAAATGATAAGAGAGAACTTCAATACCTTTTAACAAAACATCTTAATATGCAAGATGACATGTTTAAAATATTACAAGAAGGAAAAAAAAGTGAGTAATGGTCAATCTTATCAAACCATAGAATAGCTAGTTGTACATGACACTACAGGGGTAACTATGTCTCAACAACCCCCTATAGTAGCCAAACCTTCCTATGAGGAACCACTAGTTATGACTAGTACATCTTTGTCTCCCAATGTGGTTTCCCTTTTGAAAGAAATAAAATCTCTTCAATTTAAGGTACTACATCTTGAGCAAGGTGCTTCTAGACCAATGCAGGGTTTGGATTCTTTTGCTCTACTTCATACACCATTGGCATGCCATATTAATTCTACACCCTTGTCACCAGGTTTTGTTCAACACAAGCTCACTCTAAATGATGGAAAGGGTGATCAAGAGTCACACTTGAGATCTTTTCACATAACATGATTAGACTATGTGCCAAATTATTGGATATTAATAAAGCTATTTCCATAGAGTCTAAAGTATTATGATTTAGAATGGTTCTATAGTCTATCAAATTAGTCAGTCAATGCATTGAATCCTTTAACTAACATGTTCCTAGATCATTTCAACATTAACATTGGTGATGAGGTTTCTTATGTCCAAGTTTCACAATAGAGATAAAGGTCAAATGAGCATCTCCCAGATTATGTTCTTTGATATAAGACTACCTTGGCTAAAATGACTAGCCCCATGGTTAGTCAAGAGTTACAAGATCTCTTCAAATAGAGTCTTCTACCAACCTTGCTTGAATTAATAATTTTCAAAATATTCTCTTCCTTTACTGAGTTATGTCAAACACTAAAGGAAAGGGAAGTCAAACTAATTTCAATGGGAAAACTAAAGTACATGAGTGTATCTAAAACAACCAACAAGAGTAATATCAAAGTCCCATAAAAAGTAAAGGTCAATGAAATCAAAATTCAAAATCAACCAATAGTTAATGTAGCTTTAGAGCCCCCTTATTGAGTGGTTTTATCAGCACCTCCTTAGTGAACTTCTACCAATCTACCAATATCTCCAACCAAAATTTTATATTAGATATTAGAATATAATATCACATCTCTCCTTCTTATTTAGGAAGTTGATCCAACAAAGCCTCTTTCATAGGGATATGATTAGAATGCATTTTGTGAATTTCACAAGGCACCAGGCAACACAATAAATAGATGCATCCATTTGAAACACAAGATAAAAGAATTGATAGATGGTAATGTTTTTGATCTTGACACTCCATTTGAGCCTCCTTAGGTAAAGCAAACATAGGACAAAGCTCTAAAAATTTATTAGATCCTTTTCCATAGCATTATAAATAAGAGATATGGGACACATCAGGGTCTTAACATGCATATCATGCATATCTACCACCAAATACATACATGGCACCTTTAGTTGAGTCACATCCTTTGAGTAACATGATTGGTGTGTAAAATTCTAGAGTTCTAGCTAGACCTTTGATCTCCTTCTTAGAGCAAGAGATAATTGAGGATGACTTAGATTATCATGCACTCTATATCATAGCTTACATTCATAATCATCCCATTCATAGTGTTCTCATATATAATGGACCCAACATGAACATGTGCACTATGACATTAATACAACATTTGGGATATTTAGAGCAAGATATTACCCTGATAAACACATTTATTAATGGATTTAGTGGGCACATACATAGTTCATTGGGTTAAATTATACTTTCTCTATAGGTTCATCCAACACATGTGGCCACACCATTTACTAGTATTCCTAGTGAAATAGTTATTTACATGTTACTTGGTTGACCATGGATTTAGAAACTTTGAATAGTACCTTCTACAACTCATAAATGTGTGAAATTCATTCACACTAATCAAGTTATTATAGTTGGTGAAATTACATATGAGTCACCACTCCCCACATTAAAGCCGTACCCTATATTGTAGTCACTAGTTTCAACTTCTCCATTATTTATATTTCTTCCTCCAATTTACATTCAAAGACAATCAAGGCCTTCCTTGTCAGCACAATGATTTCCCACATGTCCATAAAGGCCTTTTTAGATAAACTATAGTCTCAATCCTCTAGACAGTTTCAAGATATATTATTCACACCTAGGGTAGTATCATTGGGGTCTCATACCTCTACACACAGACCACATGTTCAAAGAGCTTATCCTTCTACTACATGGTCCCTAAGAGCCTTACAATTTTATCTACTTCTTAGAGTTACAAGCGGACCCATAGTCAATTTCCACTAAAAATATTTTAGAGTATTTACAACATACATAGCTTTTAGAGGTATAGTCTCAGCCCTTCCATCATGCTTCATGATCAAACACTATCCCTTTCCTTGATATAGGACACCATGATAGGGAGTCTCCCATGAGACTCATTAGTTAGTATCACCTCTTCTTATTATTTATTGTACATATTTTATTTATGAATTGATTGTTCATAAACTATATCAACAATTCAAAATACCAAAAATAATACAAAATTTCAAAAATTCAAAAACATTTAAATCATTCAAAAACACAAAAATATTTCAATTGTATGCGTTCTCCATACTTTAAATTTCTACTATCATACTAGACTTACATTTTTTATTTTATGCTATTGTTTGTCGATTTATCTACATTACCATGCTTCACTTGATATTCTTTGAGTGTGTGTAGTGACATCTATATCCATGATTGCTTCACTCTACCAATTGAAGGGGCATCCTACTTCTAAATTTGAGACATACATCAATATATCTACCCATTTAGGGCATTTTATACATAACTACACCATCTATATTATGTCATTCCTACACCACACATTCTAGTTATTATGAATATGCACATTACTTACTATCTTACACAAATGACTCTATTGACATTCACTATTATATAGCACTTGTGTATTTATTAGCATATAACTAGTCTTATACTACATGTCTTGCATGCTTTCAGTTATTAATTTGATTATTTAGATGTGATTATATTTCCAATATTTACATGCTTTCTTTTCTTTCTTAATGTATCTAGATATGACTGCATTTCTTAGTTCTTATTTTTCTCTTATATGTGCCTTAGGACATTTTCTAATATCCTTTACTTCTATTCTTGTGTGTGACTTAGGCAATTTTCCAATGTCCTTTTCCTGTAATCTTCTATGTGATTATGGCACTCATGCCAACCTTGCTTATTTCTAATTATATGGGTATGCGGCATTTTAACATGCCTTGTATGCTTGCTTTCTAGTTTGAGTGACATGTGCACATGTCTCTTGTTTTCTTAGCCCCTTGGCCACTCTTGTATGATTCTTGCTTCTTGCCTTATGTACTTGTTGCTTGATTGCTTCTTAATTGTTTGTAATTCCATGATTGACATCATACATTATCTTGTTTTATTGGATGCAATGATGGAAATCATACTCCATCACTCCTAGAAAACTAACAACTAACATTTCCAATTTAAATTTAGTACATTACACATGCTAGTACATTGTTATATCTATTTAGGCATACCCTTGTTGATCTAACAATCTCCAATAAAAACCATGCTATATCTTGAGACATAATTTTGATTATCATTGCTATATCATTAATTTTGTAGCATAACACACTTGTAAGGATCTTTCTTTTGAAGGAAATTATTGTAGCATCTTCATTACTACCCTTAGAAGAGGGGAAAATAAATAGGGTTTTTATCATAGAGATTAGAGCTCCTATCAATCAAAAAATTAGTTTTTAGAACACTCAAAATAGTATTTAGAGGTCAAACTAGGTAAAATAGGCCAAAAAAATAATGATCATTACAAAATAGTCATCAAATTCAAAAAAGGACAATAATGCTACACATGGAAAACAACAATGGATAATATGGTTTCTTATTTTTGGTGATCCTATAAAAAAAAAAAAAAACTAGATTTTTTAGAAAAATGTAGAAAGGTCAGCTTAAATATAGTTTTGTCACGTGCATATCATTTTAGATTCAACAATTTTAGTACAATTTTTCTTAGAGAATCCAGATATAGGGGGTATCATGCATGTCATGATAGATCTCTCTTCTAGTTTTAGATTGGGTAGTTGGTATAATTTCTAGATTAGAATCCATGTTATAAACACCAGTGATTGGGGGTCATGTGCATGGCATATTTAAATTCTTTTCTTTCTGAGTTCAATATATTACCCAAGCATTCTCAGTAGTTACATGCCTTATTCAATCTCTAGGTGGTTGGCATCATTTAAAATTGGATTTCATACAATCCTAACATCCACATTCCTGAGTGGCTTCCACATAAGCCTAGTTTCCAATTTTGTAGTGGATTTCATACAAGCCTAATTTCCTCCTTCTAGAGTGGCCAAGATTGGCCTAGTTTCTAGTAAACATTCAACTATCCACATCAAATTTTTAGATTATAGATCATTCATATGCTTTAGGAGCCATATCATACAACACATATACCGATATCAATTCATAGCTTCACTTAGTGGGAAATGATAGAGCCAAAATAATAGCTAGCCTTTGTATTCTTGATCTACCTTATTAGAGGGATTCAACACATAATCCAAACATTACTTAATACACTCATGATCACATATCTTCAATTAGTGGGAGATGATGGACATAAAGGGTAAATCTTTGCATTATTAAACCACTCTTGAATAATTAAGCTCTTAGCTTTGTTCACAATATTATTCTTAGTATAACACATACCCAACATCACTCAGCATCACTCAAAATTACAATAAGTTTTGTATTGGTCTATGTAACCACTAAGGTGTATTCATTATTTTCTCTTCCTCTCTCTCCTATCCAAATTTTGTACATTATTATTTTAGCTATTACATATCTAGTAAGAATTAATCTACTCTTTATTTTCTCTTTCAGATTTACATTTCACAATGTGCTCTCTCTACACACACTTAGCATCACATAGCTTCATGAGATTTACCTTTATAGGTAAGTTTAAGTACACTTTCTACTTTCCTTTATCCTAGTATTTTGATTTGTTACATCACTAAAATAAAGTAAGGCTAAATTTAGTCACATAAAATGTCCAAATTAGTAGCTTGAGTGTGGCTTCTAACATTCAATCCATAGGACATTCTTGCATGCTCTCATAACCCTTCTAGACACCTTTTTGCTAGCTTATATTTCCCATGTTAGTTCCATCCCCCTAGGTCTTAAACCTATAGGACATAAGTGTTGGGGTTGGACTATAGCACTGGACCCTAGGGTGTCTCATTTTTATAGCTCTTATCTAATCACATTTTGAGCCTAAATGACCATTTCCTTTCAATTACTATCATTCATTATGATATAATAACATTAATACATTTAACCCATGACCAATATATCTCTATAAAATACCATTCAATGTTCATTTAGAATGGGTTGGAAAATATTACAAAAGCAAATAAAAATACAAGCAAAATGACTGAGGTAAATTTCCCTATTCTCTACATATAACCATCTAGTACAACTACCATCAAACCCTCCACCAGTCCCTAGCCATGTCAAGAAATCTTAGTTGGGAATTTTACATCCACATAAAACTATTTTACAAACCAGGGAGAACTACATATGGCTTGATCCCTCTTCAAAGTATTTTTATGTAGGTAACATGCCCACACAAGGGTTGTGGATATATGTGAAGTGAATATTACACACACTAACCCCCCCTTATATATAAAATATTTATTCAAGCACAATTAATTTTTAGGGTTCAAGATTAAATTATCTCTACAAGGAGCTATATCAACATTCAAGATTTGAAATTTCATAGGCAAGCTCACAAAGGGATAGTAGACAAAACCTAAAAGACTTAGATCTTTGTGACTAGTTTGGAGAATAGTGATAAGACTTATAATATATTAATAAACCCTAAAGTGTCTTATTTTTAGCACTCCAATCCTTTCATTGAATTAAATATAGATCTAGGTTCATGATACTATCCCAATCCTACATAGTCAGTTTTAGCCACTATCTCAGCTATCTTAGTCTCATCAATAAGAACATCAATAGAAGAAGAGTATGCATGGATATTTAGATATTTGTGGAAATTATTCCCTATGAGGTCATATTAATTACCATTTCTAGATACTTCATCCTAATCAATCTCCATTATGGTCTAGAAGGTAGAATATGGAAAGAGGAAAGGCACCAAGTATGTCTAGTAGTGGTCAATAAATCTTACCAACAATACCTTGTCAATCAAATCCAGAGTCTCTAATGTGATAGTTATTGCCAACAAAAGTTCTAGATATTATACTAATCTCTAAGGAAAGTTAAAGGTAGAATTGCACTACTATTGCTAAAGGGAAGTTCATGTAGATCTATTTTAACTAGAGGTTTAGAGATAGTTATATTACTAAAAGTCTCACACAATTTTGTTACTAAGGACTCTTCCATTACCCCACACTAAGACATTTGAAGGAGTTGATAGCATAATACAATGACATGTGACCCATTATGGCAACCTACATTTTGGCATTGGAGGGTTATTCTTTTATCAAGTAGCTCTTGATATAGTTCCAAGAGAAGTTGAGGAGATAACTTTGGGTCATTATTATCTCACATACTAACATGCCAGAAACACTACATTAGGAGAAGGAATCCAACTGATGACCAATCATACCAATGAGATTTAGTTCAAGACAAGATAGACAACAGAGGTACATTTTGGTTATAGTAGTGATTCTTCTAATTCATATACTCCTTTAGTCCTATCAATGAGAATGATGTTGAAAGTCAAGAAGCAAATAATGCTCTAATTATCATTGTATCTTTTGATGTACATACTAAATATGAAAATAATGAAATCAACTCTTTTGGTTATATTGGCATTGTTAGGGATACTTTGTGTTCTAACTCTATACATTCATCAAGTAATTATGCTGATACATTTGAAAATAACATGAAGGGAATAGGTTCTAAGCTGGTAGTCAAAATGGGATTTGAAGGAAAAGGCCTTGACATTAATGGTCAAGTAATTTTCCAGCCTATCCAAGTGGAAAATAAACCACTTTATGTAGGATTAGGATATGGAGGCACAAGAAAAATATCCCAAGAAGTTGAGTTAGATGATTACTCAAGTAGTAAGTTAGAACACCCTAAAGATTTGAAAGAAGCATTATAAGAGGATGAAGTAGTTAAATATGATGAGACATATTTAGATGACTTATCAAAATATGAAAAGAAGAATTTCTCAAATGTATCTTATAATTATGCCTCACGAAGCCCTAAAAATATGTTTAAGAGACATGTCAAGAAGAAGACTAACAAAAAAAATTACCTAAAGAAGATATGAAGTTTGGTTTTTACTTCAATTTTAAGGGGTAAATGCTAAAATAAGATAAGCAAAGTCAGTAACAACCTAAGGCAAAGGTTGTAACTACATCTTCAATCAAGAAAAAGATATAATCTTGTTAGTTAGAACCTGAAACAACATCAACGAAGGAGACTATAGTCAATGAGAAGCTGATAGTTAAAAGTTTGTCACCTTGAAAAGGTAAGTAAAATTTATTTAAAAGAATAATAGTTAAGCATTCTAAGATAGATTCCATTTTTGATAAAAATTATCAAAAGAATTTGATATCAAATTTTTTTGTAGAAGCTCTAGGTTTGGAAACTAAGCCACATTTCAACCCTATTCTTTGGGTAGGATAGATGATGGTAATAATGTACATGTAAACTAGGGTTTGTGAATACCACCAACTTTTTAGATCAAGTTGAGTTAGATGTAGTTCTAATATGGTTTAGTGGCATTGTCATAGGTAAACCATATTTATGTTTGAGAAAGGCAACTTACTCCAAGAAGGAAAATTAGTATAGCATTGTAAAAGATGGGATATAATATCTCATGAAAACACATCAAAAGTAACCATTATAAGGAAAATTAGTATACTTATGAATGTTGTAAACAAGAACACTACAGGGTAACAAAAAGATGTCATCACGAGAAACATTGAGAATAACTTGAAAGATAGGTTGGATATTTTAATCTATATGTTTTAGATTGTGGAAACATACATAAATATTTCACTTATGTTTGTACGACCTAAATATAGGCATTGTTTATAAATGAATAAGACCCAAGTATGGGTAATGTTTATAATCATTACAGTTATAGTGTTTGTCAAAGACCCAAGAAAAACCCAAAGAGGGTAATTATAAAGTGGTGATTTTTATAACACCAGATAACATGTAATAGACTTATATATAAATACCTAAAAATAGCTGACATTCATGAGATCATCTGAGCTAGAACCATGAAAAGATCCTCATATTGAGTACCAGGTCCAGTACATGCTTTTTGGGGACAAAAATCCTTCTTAGTGGGGAGGATTGATTTGGGAGGATCCATATTTTATATAAAAATAATATGTCAAATTTGAGGTTGATCATTGTCATGGCAAAGAGCTCATCGAGATCTTTTCGTTGCATCTCATTATTTATAAAATGGAGCCCATATGTGCAAAATATCATGCATGAAAGATTAAACAGGGCAAGTAAAAATTAGGTTTGAATGGAACATCTAGTTGGACATTAAATTTATGATTAGTCAACAAGTGGTGAGTGGAGATTGAACCACATGGTGGGTCCTCAATCCACCATGTGTCCTGCCACCAATTATTTTACCATGGTCTAATTTTATATTATTTCTTTAATGTTCCAAACAAACCATATAACTTATCATTTCCATGTGACATATCCACCTCACAACATACTTTCCATGTAAAACTACATTCCATATTACACCAACATCCTTACCATGTGTCATACCCTAAATACCACATGACCCCATATTCCATTCGCATTCCATGTCTTAAGTTTCCACTCAATATTCCATGTGAAACCTCTCCACATCGACAAACCTACCACATGCCATGGTCAAATCACCACATACCTAAAAATACATGCCAATGCTAATTAATTGGCATATATAACACAAACTTCATGGTTTTAAAACTCTATGTGCCCATCCCCACTACTAAATGTGGGACTAAAGATAGGATTTACTCACCAAATGTGTTAGGAGAAGTTTCAAACCCCTATCCTCCCATGCAAAAGAGATAAGGCACAACCACTTGGGATACATGGTGGAATGAATATATAAAAATAGGAAATTATATTTTTAATAAATCAAAAATAAATAATCTAAGAAACTAATGTAAAGGCTAAAGTTAGAGATCTTGTAGGAGTTACAGAGGGTACCAGAGCTAGAATTGGGAAAAAGTCTAAAAAGGGACTTAAATTATTTTTTCCCAAGGAAAAATATTCCATTTTATCATTTTCATTTTGGAGAAGTTTGTAAGTATTTTTAAAGCATTGTTTCCTAATACATTGGCTACTATAGGATCCAAAGATGTAAGCCTTCATGTCAAAATTTGTTATCAAATTGTGTGATTCTATTTTGAGAATTTCTTAAATTATTATTGTTAAATTGAAAATTTGTAAGTGTAATTTTTAAATTATTATATAAATTAATATTGTAAAGAAAAATTAAAATACACAAGCATATTATTGCTTAAGTCTACATATCAAGTTGGTATCAGAGTCATTAGTGTGTTGGGTTAACATCTGTATACCAACCTAATGAAATCAACTCTTCTAATGCTCTGATAATGAAATCAACTCTTTCAATGCTCTAATAATTTCACCCACAAATTTAACTCAATACATTCAATGTATCTTCTGATGTACATACTAAAGATGAAAATAATGAAATCAACTCTTCTAGATATATTGATAATGTTAGGGATACTTTGTGTTCTAACTCTATACATTCATCAAGTAATTATGTTGATACATTTGAAAATCACACAAAGGGAATAGGTTCTAATGTGCTAGACAAAATACAATTCAAAGGAAAAAGCCTTGGCATCAATCGTCAAGGAATTGTCCAACCTATCCAAGTGGCAAAGAGACCACTCCATGTAAGATTAGGGTATGGAGGCAAAGGAAAAATATCCTTAGAAGCTAAGTTGGAGGATTACTCAAGAAACAAGTTAGAACACCCTAAAGAGTTGAAGGAAGTATTATCAAAAGATGAAGAAATTAAATCTAATGAGACATCTTTAGATGACTTATCGAGGTATGAAAAGAATAAATAGTTAAATGTATCTTATAATTATGCCTCAAAAATCCCTCAAAAGATTATTAAGAGACATGTCAAGAAGAAGACTAACAAAAAAAATTACCTAAAGAAGACATGAATTTTGGTTTTTACTTCAATGCTAATGGGAAAATTCTAAAAGAAGATAAGCAAAGTCAACAAAAACCTAAGGCAAAGGTTGTAACTGAATCTTCAATCAAGTAGAAGATAGAATCATGTCAATCAAAACCTGAGACAACATCAGTGAAGGAGATGATAGTCAATAAGAAGTTGACAGTTAAAAGTTTGTCACCATGGAAAGGTAAGAAATATTTATTTGAAGGAATAATATTTAATCATTCTAAGATAGATTATATTTTTGATAAAAATTATCTAAAGAATATGATATCAAAATATGTTGTAGAAGCTCTATGTTTGGAAACTAAGGCACATTTACAACCCTATTATTTAAATAGGATAGATGATGGTAATAATGTACATGTAAATAAAACATGTAAGCTAGGGTTTGTGATTACTACCAACTTTTAAGATGAAGTTGAGTTAGATGTAGTTCCACTATAGTTTAGTGGCATTATCATAGGTAAACCATATTTATATTTGAGAAAGGCAACTTACTCTAGGAAGGCAAATCAATATAGCATTGTAAAAGATGGGATATAATATCTTGTGCAAGCACATCAAAATTAACCATTACAAGTAAATGGTGCCTTCAATGTTTTTATACTCATGAATGTTGTAAACAAGAACACTGTAGGGTAACAAAAAGATGTCGTCATGAGAATCATCAAGAATAACTCATAAGATAGGTTGTATATTTTAATATATATGTTTTAGAGTGTGAAAACATACATACATATTTTCCTTATGTTTATAAGACATTAATATAGGAATTGTTTATAAATGCATAAGACCCAAATATGGGTAATGTTTGTAATCATTATGGTTATAGTGTTTGTTAAAGACCTAAGAAGGGAAATGTTTATAAATTGTTTTACTAGGTAAAACCCTAAGAGGGTAATTTTAAATGGTGGTTTTTATAACACAAGATGACATGCAATAGAATTATATCTAAACACCTAAAACCAATTAATATTCAGGAGATCATCTAGCCAGAGCTAAGAGCTAGAGCCATGAAAAGATCCTCATACTGAGTACTAGGTCCAATACTAGCTTTTTGAGGATAAAAAGCCTTTTCAGTGGGAAGATTAATCTGGGAGGATCCATATTCACTCTAAAAAAGAATATATAAAATTTCATGTTGATCATTATCATGGATAAAAGCACTTTAAGAGATTTTTGACACATCTCATGATTGGTAAAATGGATCCTGTATGTGCAAAATATCATGAATTGAAGATTAAATAGGGTAAGTGAAAATTGATTTTGAATGGAACATCCAATTGGATGTCGACAAGCAGTAAGTGGTTAAAAATTTGTTAGTGGTTAATAAGTGTTGAGTGGAGATTGAACCACATGGTGGGTCCTCAAGTCACCATGTGGGTTGCCACCAATTATTTTACTATGGTTCAATTTTATGTTATTTCTAAAATGTTCCAAATAAACCATATAATTTACCATTTCCATGTGACATATCATCCTCACCACATAATTTCCATGTAACCCTAAATTCCATGTTCTAACAACATCATTTCCATGTGTCATACCCTAAATTCCAAATGACCCCATATTCCATTCACATTTCATGTCCTTAGTTTCCACTCAATAATCCATGTGAAACCTCTTAACATCCACAAACCTACCACACGCCATGATAAAATCCCCACATACCATCAAAATACATGCCAATGCCAATTACTTGGCATATCATACCACAAGCTTTGTGGTTTTAAAAATCTACGTACCGATCCCCACTATTAAATGTGGGATTAACAATAGGATTTACTCATCAAATGGATTATAAGAAGTTTTGAACCCCTATCCTCCCATGTAAAAGAGATAAGGCCCAAACTCTTGGGATATAAGGTGAAACAACTATATAAATATACGAAATTATATTTGTAATCAATCAAAAACAAAGAATGTAAGTAGCCAATGTAAAGGCTAAAGCTAGAGAGCTTGTACGAGTTGTAGAGGGTGCCATAGGCATAATTGGGAAAAATTCCAAAAAGGACTTTTATTAATTTTTCCCAAGGAAAAACTTTATAGTTTCTCAATTTTCATTTTGGAGATGTTTTTAATTATTTTTCAAGCATTTTTTCCTAATACATCGACCGATATAGGTCACAAAGTCATAAGGCTATGTGTCAAACTCTGTTATCAAATTATGTGATTCTATTTTGAGAATTTCTTAAATTATTCTTGTTCACTTGATAATTTTTAAGTTGAATTTTTAAATTATTCTATAAATTAATATTGTAAATCAAAATTAAAATATTAAAGCATATTATTTTTTAAGTTTACAAATTAGGTTGGTATCAAAATGGTTAGTGTGTTGGGTTAACGTCTGTATAAGCATTGTTTTAGTACATCAAGTTTGATATTAAAACTAAATTTGTGGGTAAAATTGTGATTTTGTTGTTTTAACCAAAATCAATTATTGTATAATAATGCATCTAATGCTAACTTAGATTTTATTATTACTAATTTCTATTATCACTATGATAATGCAATACCTACAATTTTAAGAGCAAAGTTAGCAAGTGATAGAGCAATGACATGAGTAGTAGATCGAGAGGATCCAACAAAAAATTGATGCACTATGAGAAGAACTACAATAAGAATGTTGACAGAAGAAGAGGATGCATGGAAATTTAGATATTATTTGGACATTATGCCCGATGTGCTCATATTACTAAGTAATGCTAGATACTACATCCTAGTCAGGCTCCATTATAGTTTGGAAAGAATAATGACGAAAGAGGCAAGGAACCAACTATGTCCAAAGTGGTCAATCAATATAACCAATAGTACCTCATCAAGCAACACTAGAGTCTCTAATACAATAGTTGTTTCCAACATAAGTGCCAAATATTATGACATGCTTCAAGGAAATTCATAGGTCTAACTACACTACTATTGTTAAAGGGAAGTTCATTTAGATCTATTTTAACTAGAGTTATAGAGCCAATTATATTATTAAAAGTCTCACATAATGTCTAAAACTAAGGACTCTTCCATTAAACCACACTAAGACATTTAGAGGAGCTGATGGAATAGTAAGAGGACATATGACCCATTATGACAACTTGTATTTTGGCATTAGAGGGCTATTCTTTGATCAAGTAGTTCTTGATATAGTTATAGGAGAAACTAAGGAGATAAATTTAGTCCATTATTATCTCACATCTCGACATGAAAAAAAACACTATAAAAGGATAAAGAATCCAACTAATGACTAATCATACCTATAAGGTTTAGTTTAGGACAAGCCAAATAACAAAGGTACATTCTGGTTATATTTTTTATTCTTCTAATTCATATATTCTTTCTAGTCCTATCAATGAGAATGATGTTCAAAGTCTAGAATCAAATAATGCTCTAATTATCATTATATCTTCTAATGTACATACTGAAAATGAAAATAATGAAATCAATTATTTTGTATATATTAACAATGTTAGGGATACTTTGTGTTCTAACTTTATACATTCATCAAGTAATTATGCTGATACATTTGAAAAACACATAAAGGGAATAGTTTATAATTTACTAGCCAAAATAGGATTTGAAGGAAAAAGCCTTGGCATTAATGGTTAAGGAATTCTCCAACATATCCAAGTGGTAAATAGACCACTCCATATAGGATTAGGATATGTAGGTGAAGGAAAAATATCCCAAGAAGCTGAGTTGGGGGATTACTCAAGTAGCAAGTTAGAACACCTTGAAGAGTTGAAAGAATAATTATCAGAAGATGAAGTAGTTAAATCTGATGAGACATCTTTAGATGACTTATCGAGGTATGAAAAGAAGAAATATTCAAATGTATCTTATAATTATGCCTTAGAAAGCCCTAAAAAGATGCTTATGAGACAGGTCAAGAAGAAGATTGATTAAAAAAATTACCTAAAGAAGACATGAAGTTTGGTTTTTACATCAATGTTAAGGGGAAAATGATAAAAGAAGATAAGAAAAGTCAACAACAACCTAAGGCAAAGGTTGTAACTACATCTTCAATGAAGCAGAAGATAAAATATTGTTAGTCAAAACATGAGATAACATCAATGAAGGAAAAAACAATCAATGAGAAGTTGACAGTTCAAATTTTGTTACGCTAGAAAGGAAAGGAACATTCATTTAAAATAATAATAGTTAAGCATTCTAAGATAGATTATATTTTTGATAAAAATTGGCAAAAGAATATGATATTAGAAGATGTTGTAGAAGCTCTAGGTTTAAAAACTAAGCCACATTTCCAACACTATTCTTTGGATAGGATAGATGATGGTAATAATGTAAATGTAAATAAGACATGTAAACTGGGGTTTGTGATTACCACCAAATTTTTAGATGAAGTTGAGTTAGATGTAGTTATACTACAGTTTAGTGGCATTGTCATAAGTAAACCATATTTATCTCTGAGAAAGGCAACTTACTCCAAAAAGAAAAATAAGTATAGAATTATAAAAGATGGGATATATTATCTCATGTGAGCACATTGGTAGTAACCGTTATAGGTAAACAATGCCTTAAATGCTTTTATACTCATGAATGTTGTAAATAGGAACACTATAGGGTAACAGGAAGATGCCATCATGAGAAGCATCAAGAATAACTCAGAAGATAATTTATATATCTTAGTCTATACATTTTAGAGTGTGAAAACATTCATACATATTTGACTTATGTTTGTAAGACCTGAATATAAGCATTTTTTATAAGTGCATAAGACCCAATTATGGGTAATGTTTGTAATCATTACATTTATAGTGTTTCTCAAAGACCTAAAAAGGGCAATGTTTGTAAATTCTACTACTAGGTAAAACCCTAAGAGGGTAATTATAAAATGGTGATTGTTATAACACCAGACGACATGTAATAGATTTAGATATGAAGACCTGAAACCAATTGACATTCATGAGTTCATTTGAACTAGAGCCAAGAGCCAGAGCCATGAAAAGATCCTCATATAGAGTCCCAGGTCTAGTACTAGATTTTTGAGATTAAAAATCCTTCTTAATGGGGAAGATTAATCTAGGAGGATCCATATTCACTCCAAAAAATAAGACATCAAATTTTAGGTTGATTGATGTCATGGTGAATATATCATTAAGATCTTTCCCACGCATGTCATGGTTGACAAAATGGAACCCATATGCATAAACTATCATGTATCAAAGATTAAATAGGGAAAATAAAAATTGGGTTTGAATAAAACATCTAGTAAGACATTGACAAGTGGTGAGTGGTTGATAATTGGTGAGTGGTTGATAAGTGGTGAGTGGATGACAATTGGTGAGTGGAGATTGGACCACATGGTATGTCCTCAATCCACCACATGGCTACCCACCAATTATTTTACCATGGTCTAATTTTATACAATTTCTCAAATGTTCCAAACAAACCATATAACTTACCATTACCATGTGACATATCCACCTCACCACATACTTTCCATGTAACCCTATGTTCCATGCTCCACCAATATCTTTGTAACGTGTCATATCCTAAATGCCACATGACCCCATATTCCATTCACATTCCATGTCCTATGTTTCCACTCAATATTCCATGTGAAACCTCTCCACATCTATAAAAATACCACATGTTATGGTCAAATCCCCATATACCATCTAAATACATGATAATGCCAATTACTTGGCATATCATACCATAAAATTCATGGTTTTTAAACTCTTCATGTCCATCCCCACTACTAAATGTGGGAATAAAGATAAGCTTTGCTCACCAAATGTGTTAGGAGAAGTTTCAAACCCCTAGCCTTCCATGAAAAAGAGATAAGGTCAAACTGCTTGGGCTATAGGGTAGAACAGCTATATAAATCTAGGAAATCATATTTGTAATCAATCAAAAACAAAGAAGCTAACTAGCCATTGTAAAGGCTAAAGCTAGAGATCTTGTACAAGTTGTAGAGGGTGCCAGATGCAGAATTGGGAAAAAGTTTGAAAAAGGACTTATATTATTTTTTCCCAAGGAACAACTTTCTAGTTGCTAATTTTTCATTTTGGAGACATTTGGAAGTATTTTTGAAGCATTTTTTTGTAAGACATCAGTTGATATAGGACCTAGAGATGTAGGCCTTCATGTCAAACTCCATTATCAAATTGTGTGATCGTGTTTTGAGAATTTCTTAAATTATTCTTGTTAAATTGATAATTTATAAGTCAAAATTTAAAATTATTCCATAAATTAAGATTATAGAGAAAAATTAAAATAAGCAAGTGTATTATTACTTAAGTCTATGGATCATGTTGGTATCAGAGCGGTTAGTGTGTTGGGTTAATGTTTGTATAAGAATTGTTTTGGTATGTCAAGTTTGATATCAGAACCAAATTTATGGGTGAAATTGTGATTTTGTTGTTTTAACCAAAATTAGTTATTGTAGAACAATGGCTCAGATTTAGTTATTACTAAATTTTATTATCACTACAATAATGTAATACTTGTAGTCTCAAGATCAAAGATAGCAATTAACAAAGCAACAAAATGAGCAGTAGATCAAGAGGCTCCAAAAAAGCAATAATGCACTATGATAGGAATGTCGACAAAAGAAGAAGATGCAATGCAATTAAGAGATTTATAGACATTATTATTGATGGGGTCATATTATTGAGCAATGCTATATATTGCATCCCAATTAGGATCCATTATGGTTTAGAAGGTAGATCAAGGAAAGAGGCATGGCACCAACCATGTCTAGTAGTGCTCAATCAATTCGATAAATAGTACCTCATCAAGAAAATCTAGAGTATCTGATGCGATAAATGTTGCCAATGAAAGTGCTACATATTATGATATGCTCTAAATAAAGTCAAAGGTAGAACTGTACTTCTATTGTTGAAGGGAAGTTAATGAAAATCTACTTTAACTAGAGTTATAGAGCCAATTATATTACTAAAAGTCTCACTCAACATTTGTAACTAAGGACTCTTCCATTATCACACACTAAGACATTTAGAGGAGTTGGTGGCACATTATGAGGACATGTTGCCCATTATGGTAACCTAAATTTTGGCATCATAGGGCTATTATTTGATCAAGTAGATCTTGATATAGTTCTAGGAGAAGCTAAGGAGTTAAATTTAGGTCATTATTATCTCACATATTGACATGCCAAAAACACTGCATCAAGAGAAGGAATCCAACTGATGACCAATCATAATTATGAGGTTCAGTTTAGGATAAGCCAAATAACAAAGGTATATTCTTGTTATAGTAGGGATTGTTCTAATTCATATACTCTTGCTAGTCCTATTAATGAGAATGATGTTGAATGTTTGGAAGCAAATGATTATCTGATTATCAATGTATCTTTTGATCTACATACTAAAGATGAAAATAATGAAATCAACTTTTCTAGCTATATTGACAATGTTAGGAATACTTTGTGTTCTAACTCTATACATTCATCAAGTAATTGTAATGATATATTTGAAAATCACACAAAGGGAATAGGTTCTAGGTTGCTAGCTAAAATGGGATTGAAAGGAAAAGGCCTTGGCATTAATGGTTATGGAATTATCCAGCCTATTCAAGTGAAACAAATGCCACTACATGTAGGATTAGGATATGGAGGTGAAGGAAAAAATTCTCAAAAGGCTAAGTTAGAGGATTACTCAAGCAGTAAGTGAAAACACCTTGAAGAGTTGAAGGAAGCATTATCAAAAGATGAAGTAGTTAAATTTGATGAGACATATTCAGATGGCTTATTGAGGTATGAAAAGAATAAATACTCAAATGTATCTTATAATTATGCCTCAAAAATCCCTCAAAATATTCTTAAGAGACATGTCGAGAAGAAGACTGACAAAAAAAATTACCTAAAGAAGACATGAATTTTGGTTTTTACTTCAATGCTAAGGCAAAAATTCTAAAATAAGATAAGAAAAGTTAGCAACAACCTAAGGCAAAGGTTGTAACTGCATCTTCAATCAAGCAGAAGATAGAATCTTGTCAATCAGAACTTGAGACAACATCAGTGAAGGAGATGATAGATAATGAGAAGCTGACAGTTTAATGTGTGTCACCCTATAAAGGTAAGGAACATTTATTTAAAAGAGTAATAGTTAAGCATTCTAAGATAGATGCTACTTTTGATTAAAAATATCAAAAGAATATGATTTTAGAAGATGTTGTAAAAGCTGTAGGTTTGAAAACTAAGCCACATTTCAAACCCTATTCTTTAGATAGGATAGATGATGGCAATAATGTACATGTAAATAAAACATGTAAACTAGGGTTTATGATTACCACTAACTTTGTGGGAGAAATTGAGTTAGATGTAGTTTCACTATAGTTTAGTGGTATTGTCATAGGTAAACCATTTTTATCGCTGAGAAAGGCCACTTACTCCAAGAAGGAAAATTAGTATAGCATTGTAAAAGATGGGATAGAATATCTCATGTGAGCACATCAGTAGTAACCATTATAGTTAAATGGTGTCTTAAATGTTTTTATACTCATGAATGTTTTAAAAAATAACATTACAGGGTAATAGAAAGATGCTATCATGAGAAGCATTGAGAACAACTCAAATGACATGTTATACATTTTAATCGTTATGTTTTGAGTGTGTAAACATGCATACATATTTGGCTTATGTTTGTAAGACTTGAATATAGGAATTGTTTATAATTTCATAAGACCCAAGTATGGGAAATATTTGTAATCATTATAGTTATAGTGTTTGTCAAAGACCCAAGTAGGGAAATATTTGTTAATGGTGTTACTAGGTAGAACCCTAAGAGGGTAACTATAAAATGGTGATTGTTATAACACTAGTTGACATGAAATAGACTCAGATCTAAAGACCTAAAAACAACTAACATTTAAGAGATCATCTAAGCTAGAGTTGAGATCTAGATCCATGAAAAGATCCTCATATTGAGTACCAAGTCTAGTACTAGCTTTATGAGGACATAAATCCTTCTCAATGGGGAAGATTGATTTGAGAGGATCCATCTTTTCTCTAAAAAAGATGTTAAATTTAAATTTGACCATTTTCATAATGAAGAGATCATCAAGAGATTTTTGGTACATCTCATAGTTCATAAAATAGATCCCATATGCACAAAATATCATGCATCAAAGATAAAATAGGGCAAGTAAAAATTAGGTTTGAAGAAAACATCTAGTTTGACATCGAAAAGTGGCAAGTGTTCAAAAACTAGTGAGTTGTCAATAAGTGACAAGTGGAAAACAATTGGTGAGTGTATATTGGACCACATAGTGGGTCCTCAAGCCACCACATGACTTGCCACCAATTATTTTACCATGGCCTAATTTTATATTATTTCTAGATTGTTCCAAACAAACCATATAACTTACCATTTCCATATGACATATCCACCTCACCACATACTTGCCATGTAACCCTACGATCCATTTTCCACTAACATCCTTGCCATGTGTCACAACATAAATGCCACATGACCCCATATTCCATTCATGTTCCATGTCCTAAGTTTCCACTCAATATTCCTCATGAAACCTCTTCACATCCACAAACTTACCACATGCCATGGTCAAATCCCCACATAACATTAAAATACATGAATAAGCCAATTTATTGGAACATCATACAAATAATTTCATGGTTTTTAAACTCTACATGCCCATCTCCACTACTAAATGTGGGACTAAAGATAAGCTTTGCTCAATGAATGCATTAGAAGAAGTTTTGAACCCCTATCTTCCTATGCAAAAGAGATAAGGCCCAACCACTTGGGATATGGGGTGGAATAGATATATAAAATTGATAAATTATATTTTTAATCAATGAAAAACAAACAAGATAAAAAACCATTGTAAAGGCTAAAGCTAGAGAGCTTATACGAGTTACAGAGGGCACCAGAGGTAGAATTGGGAAAAATTCTGAAAAGGGACTTATATTATTTTTTCCCAAGCAACAACTTTACAGTTGCTCATTTTTAATTTTGGATACATTTGTAGGTATTTTTAAAGAATTTTTTCCTAATACATCAGTAGATATAGGACTCGAAGATATAGGCCTTCAAGCTGAACTTTGTTATCAAATTGTATGATTGTTTTTTGAGAATTTATTAAATTATTCTTGTTAAATTACTAATTTGTAAGTCAAAATTTTAAATTATTAAATAAATTAATATTGTAAATAAAAATTACAATACAAAAGTGTATTATTGCTTAAGTTTATAGATCAAAAGGTTTGAACAATCATATCTAGTATGAAGAAAGCTTTAGAAATTGACTGTGTTCACTCATAATGGTTATTGCACATAATGTTGTTTGAACAAATTATGCTTAAGTAAAAGGGTGATGTGATGGTTTTTTTAACTTAAGGAGGACTTGTAGATCATTTTACATGGGTCCATGAGTTGTAAATTGTTCCTGTGTTCTTAGTTTCCTCGATAAAGTGCTAAATGGATGAAACCTATAAGAGCTAAAAGGGCCTAATTGAAAGGTGTATTTAATTAAGGGTGACCCATATGTGCTATGGATGACCTATGTGGAATGAAAATATAAATCTATGAAATGATATTTGTAATAAATCAAAAATAAAGAAGCTAAGCAACCATTGTAAAGGCTAAAGCTAGAGAGCTTGTACGAGTTGCAAAGGGTGCTAGAGGCAGAATTGAGAAAAAGTTTGGAAAGGGACTTATATTATTTTTTCCCAAGGAAAAAAATTATAGTAGCTCCATTTTCATTTTGGAGATTATTTTAAGTATTTTTCAAGCATTTTTTCCTAATACATCGACTGAAAAGGACCCAAAGATGTAGGCTTCCATGTCGAACTCCATTATCAAATTGTGTGATTTTATTTTGAGAATTTCTTAAATTATTCTTATTAAATTGATAATTTGTAAGTCAAAATTTTAAATTATTCCATAAATTAATATTTTAATGCAAAATTAAAATATGCAAGCATATTAGTGCTTATGTTTATGGATCATGTTGGTATCAAAGTGGTTAGTGTGCTAGGTTAACATTTGTATAAGCATTATTCTGGTACATCAAGTTTGATATCAGAACTAAATTTGTGGGTGAAATTATGATTTTTTAAAAACCAAAATTAGTTATTATATAATAATGGATCCAATGCTAGCTCATATTTAGCTACTACTAAATTACATTATCACTGCAATAATGCAATACCTATAATCTCAAGAGCAAAGTCAATAAGTGAT
Source organism: Torreya grandis (assembly GCA_037957365.1). Classification (NCBI taxonomy): domain Eukaryota; kingdom Viridiplantae; phylum Streptophyta; class Pinopsida; order Cupressales; family Taxaceae; genus Torreya; species Torreya grandis. Next base: position 1,609,885 of record JARHVA010003751.1, on the reverse strand, counting down.
AAAGTAATGATGGGAGCATCAAATCAAGAGGCTCCAATAAAGAATTGATGCACTATGAGAAAAAATGTAATAGGAACATCAAAAGATGAAGATGATGCATGGAAATTTAGATATTTGTTGACATTATGCCCAGTAGGGTCATATTGCCAAGCAATGCTAGATACTACATCCTAGTTAGGATACATTATGGTTTAGAAGGTAGAATGAGGAAAGAGGTAAGGCACCAACCATGTCTAGTATTAATTAATCAATCTAACTAATATTATCTCATCAATAAACTCTAGAGTCTCTAATATGATATATATTACCAACAAAAGTGTCAGATATTATGTTACACTCCAAAGAAAGTCAAAGGTAGAACTGCACTGCTATTACTAAAGGAAAGTTCATGTAGATCTATTTTAACTAGAGTTATAGAGCCACTTATACTACTAGAAGTCTCACACAATATCTACAACTAAAGACTGTTCTTTTACCACACACTAAGACATTTAGAGGAGCTAATAGCATAGTATGAGGACATGTGATTATGGTAACCTACATTTTGGCATCAAAGGACTATTATTTGATCAAGTAGCTCTTGATATAGTTACAAGAAAATTTAAGGAGATAACTTTGGGTCATTATTATCTCACATCTTGACAAGCTATACACATTTCATCAATTAAAAGAATCCAACTGATGACCAATCATACCTATGAGGTTTATTTTAGAATAAGCTAGACAACAAAGGTACACTCTAGTTATAGTAGTGATTTTTCTAATTCATATACTCCTGCTAGTCTTATCAATGAGAATCATGTTGAAAGTCTAGAAGAAAATAATGCTCTGATTATCAATCTATCTTCTGATGGACATACTAAAGATGAAAATAATGAAATTAACTCTTCTAGCTATATTGACAATGTTAGGGGTAATTTGTGTTCTAACTCTATACATTCATCAAGTAATTATGTTGATATATTTGAAAAGTGCATGAATGGAATAGGTTCTAAGTTGCTAGCCAAAATGGGATTCAAAGGAAAATGCCTTTGCATTAATGGTCAAGGAATTTTCCAGCCTATCCAAGTGGAAAAGAGACCACTTTATGTAGGATTAGGATTGGTGGCAAAGGATAAATATCTCAAGTAGCTAAGTTAGAGGATTACTCAAGCCACAAGTCAAAACACCTTGAAGAGTTGAAGGAAGCATTATTAGAAGATGAAGTAGTTAAATATAATGAGACATCTTTAGATGACTTATCAAGATATGAAAAGAATAAATGCTCAAATGTATCTTATAATTATGCCTCAAAAAGCCCTAAAAAGATGCTTAAGATACATGTCAAGAAGAAGACTAAAAAAATAAAATTACCTAAAGAAGACATGAAGTTTAGTTTTTTACTTCAATGATAAGGGGAAAATTCTAAAAGAAGATAAGCAAAGTCAAAAACAAGCTAAGGCAAAGGTTGTAACTACATCTTCAATCAAACAAAAGATAGAATCTTGTTAGTCAGAACCTGAGACAACATCAATGAAGGAGATGATAGTCAATGAGAAGCTAATAGTGTAAATTTTATCACCCTAGAAAGGTAAGAAACATTTATTTAAAAGAATAATAGTTGAGTATTCTAAGATAGATGCTATTGTTGATAAAAATTATCAAAAGAATATGATATCAGAAGATTTTGTAGAAGCTCTAAGTTTAGAAACTAAGCCACATTTTCAACCCTATTCTTTGGATAGGATAGATGATGATAATAATGTACATGTAAACTAAGATTAGAGATTACCACCAACATTTTAAATGAATTTGAGTTAGATGTAGTTCCACTATAGTTTAGTGGCATTGCCATAGGTAAATCATATTTATCTCTGAGAAAGGCAACTTACTCCAAGAAGGAAAATTAGTATAGGATTGTATAAGATGGGATATAATATCTTGTGTGAGAATATAAGTAGTAAATATTATAGGTGAATGGTGACTTTAGTGTTTTTATACTCATGAAAGTTGAAAATAAGAACACTACATGGTAACAAAAATATTTCATTATGAGAAGCATTGAGAATAGCTCAAAAGATAGGTTGTATATTTTAATCTGTATGTTTTAGAGTGTGAAAAATTGCATACATATTTGCCTTATGTTTGTAAGACATAAATATAGGCATTGTTTATAAATTCATAAGACCTAAGTATGGGTAATGTTTGTAATTATTACAGTTATAGTGTTTGCCAAAGACCCAAGAAGGGCAATGCTTGTAAATTATGTTACTAGGTAAAAACCTAAGAGGGTAATTGTAAAATGGTTGTTGTTATAATACCAAATGACATGAAATTGAATTAGAACTAAAGACCTAAAACCAATTGAAATTTATGAGATCATCTAAGCTAGAGCCATGAAAAGATCCTCATATTGAGTATCGGGTCGAGTACTAACTTTTTGAGGATAAAAGGCCTTCTTAGTGGGGAGGATTGATTTAGGAGGATCCATATATGATCTAAAAAAGAAGACATTGAATTTTAGGTTGATCATTGTCATGGTGAAGAACTCATCAAGAAATTTTATGTGCATCTCATAGTTCACAAAATGGAGCTAGTATGCACTAAATATCATGCATCCAAGATTAGACAAGAAAAGTAAAATTTGGGTTTGAACAAAACATCTAGTTAGACATTGAGAAGTGGTGAGTGGTCAAAAATTATAAGTGGTTGACATGTGGTGAGTGGATGATATTTAATGTGTAGATATTAGACCATGTGGTGGGTCCTCAAGTCACCACATGGCTTGCTACCAATTATTCTACCATGGTTCAATTTTATATTATTTCCTTAATGTTCTAAACAAACCATATAGCTTACCATTTCCATGTGACATATCCACCTCACCACATACTTGCCATGTAACCCTAAGTTCTATGTTTCACCAACATTATTTCCATGTTTCATACCCTAAATGCCACGTGACCCCATATTCCATTCACGATCCATCTCCTATGTTTCCACTCAATATTTGATGAGATACCTCTCCACATCCACAAACTAACCACACGCCACATTCAAATCCCCAAATACCATAAAAATTCATTACAATGCCAATTAATTGGCATATCATACCACAAATTTCATGGTTTTTAAACTCTACATGCCCATCCCCACTACTAAATATGGGATTAGATATAAGCTTTGCTCACCAAATGCATTAAAAGAAGTTTCAAACCCCTATCCTCCCATGCAAAAGAGATAAGGGCCAATCACTTGGGCTATTGGGTGGAATAACTATACAAAAATGGTAAATTGTATTTGTAATCAATCAAAAATAGAAAAGCTAAATAGCCATTGTAAAGGCTAAATTTAGAGAGCTTGTTCAAGTTGTAGAGGGTGCCAAAGGCAAAATTGGGAAAAAGTCCAAAAAGGGACCTATATTATGTTTTCCCATGGAACAACTTTCCAGTTACTCATTTTTCATTTTAGAGACATTTGTATGTGTTTTTCAAGCATTTTTTCCTAATACATTAGTCAATATAGGAGTCAGTGATGTAGGCATTCATGTCGAACTTTGTTATCAAATTGTATGATTGTGTTTTGAGAATTTCTTAAATTATTCTTGTTAAATTGATAATTTTTATGTCAAAATTTTAAATTATTTCATAAATTAATATTGTAAAGAAAAATTAAAATACATAAGTGTATTATTGCTTAAGTTTATAGATTAGGTTGGTATCATAATGGTTAATGTGTTGGGTTAACATCTATATAAGCATTGTTCTGGTATGTCAAGTTTGATATCAACACTAAATTTGTTGGTGAAATTGTGATTTTATTATTTTAACTAAAATTAGTTATTGTAGAACAATATATCTAATGATGGCTTAGATTCCATTGTTATTGAATTCCATTATCACTATGATAATGCAATACTTGTAATCTCAAGAGAAAAGTTGACAAACAATAGAACAATGATAGGAACAATAGATTGACAGGGTCCAATAAAGAATTGATGCACTATGAGTAGAACTACAATACGAACATCAATAGAGGAAGAGGATGCATGGATATTTAAATATTTATGGACATTGTGCCTGATGGGCTCATATTGCTGAACAATGCTAGATATTGCATCCTAATTAAGCTCCATTATGGCTTAGAAAGCAGAATAGAGAAAGAGACAAGGCACCAACTGTTAGTGTAGGATATTATTTTCCTTGTATCTATTATTATGGATTATTCTTACACTTGTATTTAGGTTACTTAGGTGTTATTTTGAGGTCACTTAGGTGTCATAAATAAGGTAATTAAGGTGCACATGCACATGGGAAAATTGTAGTCAAATTGATGGGTAAAGATACCTTTACCCACTAATATTGACATATGGAGCACACAAACCATGTGGCAAAAGTCTTATGTTCACATTGCCAAATATATTAGCTCTATGCCTCCATTTTACCTATAAATATGCCTTTCATATAAGTTATTTTTTAATGAGTTATGAATGCAATATTATTATAGTTCTACTCTATTTTGATTTTAGTCTCAACAACATAGTTTTGCTTCTATTTACTTTGCATTTGCAGTTCATGTGTTCAATTCTATCAGTTAAATCTTGGATAATTCTATCATGTTATCATATCTCTTTTATAGTAATGAACACCATTTTTTTTTAATTTCTTAAAATCTTGAGTAGTTTTTTGAGTTTGTATTCTAACTAAGATTGTAAAGAAGAAACTTGTAGATCTGTGTGTATCATCTACAGTCCTTTCTTCTCTAATTGGTGAACTTCATCAGTATTTGAAATTATTTAAATTTTATTGGACATATGAGTAATTTTTTTAATATTTTAAAGGAGGATTCAATATGGTTGGACAAAATACTAAATAATTTTTTGATAAGGAGGCAAGATTTAAAAATTATTTTTGTAAATCTATTTTTTTAATTAAAAATGATTGTTATTTTGCCAATTTAAAAATAACGGTAGATAATCACTCAAATTTTTTTATGGGTTCTATGCACCTTGATTTCCTGTTTCTATATCATTTTTAAATTAATAATTTTATTAATAATTAATAAATTTATCATAGTTTTATTGATTGTGATATAATTTAGAAAATTGTAAAAAAAATATATTTTTGATGATGGAGAAAATATTGTTGTGAGAAATAATATTTTAAGGATTTATTTATCATTGTTTTTCAACACTTTATTTCATGAAGACAAAGGGTGAGTTCTAGTTTTGGCAACCAGTCAAACCCCCTCACAAGCAAACCAAAATTTATTCTCCTTTGCTTAGCTCACAATTCAACAGTCTTTTTCTCCTCATGGACATTTTTTTGGTTGATCCCAATGTATATTTTTTGTGATTTTGCAATATCACTTATGTAATCATTATATAGATTACTCATTTTTGGATGCATTCTTGACTGAGTCTGACATCTATTTTTTATGAGTGTGCATTGTTATTTATGCCTTTAATGCAAATATTTCACTCATTTCTATGCCAACCACTTTATTTCTATATATATATATATAAAATTATAGTAAATACTACACTATATTATGAATTTAACAACCTTAGATGGTCATCTTGTTGCTATAAGTATTGAATGATGGTGAATACTACACCAAATCATGTAATTTGACAATAATGGTTATATCTTTATGGTTTACTATATGGATATATACCTACAATTTATTATATCTAAGTGCATATCTACTATGTAGTATCTTATTTGTAGTGTATGCATCATTTGTCTTTGGTACATGAGTTGAAGTCTCAAGAATCAACTCTATACTCATGTTTATGGCTAACTTTGGCCCTGCATGATATCTTAAGATTTGATGGGCTCTATTATGCAAAAAAATTAGTGACCAGTATATATGCACTAAAACATAAAGTAATAATTATATGCACACTAAAGTGCTGATTGTATATGCACTAAAACATAAAGTGTCAAACCTTTGTAATTGGGGAGGTTCTTTTTGATAGTTTTAGGGGGGGTTGTTGACTACCTTGCGTTATCTATTTCTCATTCAATTTTTACTTTCATTGCATCATAGATTACAATTTGGTTCCACTTCTCACTCCATTCAATTATTATGACTAAAATTCTAAAGTACAAATCTTCCTAAGAAGCAGATATTTACACAGGATAACCATGAATATGGAATTTGAACTAAAACTTAGTGTGGATAGAATTAAGTGGTATAATAGGTGTGATGAGGCATATGGTCTTTTATGTTTGTCTATTTCTCCTAACTTAATCTTTCACATTGAATCTACTAAATCACCACATGAGATTTGGAACACTTTGGAATAACTCTTTGAGAAGCAGGATGTAATGCGGGGTCATGAGCTAGAGAATGAGCTCATTAGTTTGAGTCCAAGAAATTTTGACACTATAGAAGACTTTTTCATCAAACTTGAATCACTTAAGTTGAAATTAAAATTCTGTGGTATAGATAAAAAAGATGAATAATTGATCCTCTCTATTATTTCCAAGTTAGGTCCTGACTATTTAGTTTTTGTCTCTAACTTTCATGCTTTGAAATGTGCCCTAGGACCTACATGGAGTATGCCATCCTTAAATGATTTTTCCAAAGAATTAACTAGGGATCAAGACAAACTCATCCAAATGGGTACATTGAAGTCCTCTAAATCACACGCTTTGTTGAGTCATGACAAACTGATGACTTTAATAAATAAGGAGAAGAAACAAAACAAGAAGGACCAAGAGCAATGAAAGGGTCAAAAATTAGATACTAAGTGAAAAGTATCATATGAGTCCTCCTCTTTAGGTGGGAAATCCAAGAAAGATAGGATCATATGTGCATATTATAAGAGAACTGGGCATGATGAAACAAAATGTATGAAAAATAGATTGATCATTTAATAAAGATGCTTGAGAAAAAAAACATCAATGTCTCAGATATAGTCAAATCAACCTCATCAAAATATGAGTCTTCTAAGGAAAAAGAAAGTAGTAAGGGGAAAGGTAAGGGAAATACCCTTATTGTAGTAGCATCTCAACTATCCACATGGGTGATTGATTCTAGTGCCTCATATCACACGGTTTCTTCATGAGACGTGTTCTCATCCTTAGAGACATGTTCTATGCCATCTATTCTAATAGGTGATGATACTTATATTAAAGTTTGTGGGAGAGGATATTTTGAAGTTAATGATGGAATATTTGAAAATGTCTTATGTGTTCCATCACTATCAACTAATCTCTTGTGTGTTTATCAAATCACCCACATCACATTAGGCAAGAAAGTTGAGTTTACTCCAGATTCTATTGTCATTAAAGAACTGCATAGTAATATTATATTGGCTATTGGGAAACCAAATCACCAATCAAGGTTGTATATCTTCTCAAATTTTTCTCTTGATTACCCTTATATTGCATTACTCACTCATTCTGATGGAGTGAGCAAACTATGGCATGAGTGATTTGGACATCTAAACTATCACTACTTATAATAACTTAGTCAACAAGATATGGTAATAGGTTTGCCTCATGTTCATTTTTTTTATGGTGTTTGTGAAGGTTGCATGCTTAGTAAACATCCTGAAGAGAAATATGATAAAGGCAAATCATGGAGAGCTATTCAAATTTTAGAGCTAATTCATAGTGATGTTTTTGGACCATTTCCAAATCCTTCATTCAACAAGGATACTTGGGCATATTTTATTCAACAAAATTCTAAGGTCTTTGACCATTCTAAGGATTTCAAGGCTCTTGTTAAGAAATAGTCAAGGGAAACCATTAGAATTTTATGCATTGATAATGGTGGAGAGTATGTTAATCATCACTTTGAGTAGTTATTTAATTCAAAATGGATTGATCTACAATGAATAGTTCCATATAGTCCTCAATAGAATGGTGATGCAGAACATAAGAACAAATATCTAAAGGAAATGGTAAATTGTATGATACACTTCAAATCACTTACACTACAATATTGAGTTAAAGCCATTAATTGTGTTTTCTATATCCAAAATTATGATCCTCCTAAAGCATTAAAAGCGATCACTCCTTTGGAATATTGGAAAAATCAAAAACCCAAAGTTAAGAACTTTAGGGTATTTAGATCTCTAGCTATGGCCCACATTCCTAAGAAGAAACATAAGGCCATAGAATGTCAGAGTAGGACCTACATATTTATTGGGCATGTAAAAGGTGTTAAGGGATATATGATTCTTCATTTGAACACACATGAGATGTTCATTGAGAGGAGTCTACACTTTAAAGAGGCTCCATCAGACTCAACACATGACAGTTCTCCCTCCTCTTTAGACTCTCTAGGATATGATGATAGTTTAGATGATTCAGATCATCTAGATCAGATACCTATTGATGGAGATTCTTCTTCTAGTTTAGATGATGAGGATAGTGATAAAAATTAACCTAATTCCATTCATAGTCACATTTTTGAATTTGAATAATCTCCACATAATTCTATAATTTTAAGTCCTCTTTAAGCTAGATAGACTCTATAGAGTGCAACTGACTGGGCTAGGAATCCATCAAATGTCAAATGGACTCATTCACATTTTTAGGGTGTTCTACATGTTTTCATTACTTTTTCTTCTGATCCACAATCATTTCATGAGGCATCTCACATTCTTGAGTGGGATACAACTATTCATGAAGAGTATAGTTCCATAATTAGGAACCACACTTGGGATCTAGTACCACTTCCTAGGGGAAGGAAACTTGTTTGATGTAGGTGGATATATTGAATAAAATTTGTAGTAGATGGGTTGGTGGATAATTTCAAAGAATGATTGGTAGCAAAAGGATTTTCATAATTTTCTAGTATAGACTATACAATTTTTTTTGCTCCAATCACTAAAATGAACTGTATTTGACTCACTCTTTCCACTGTCATTACTTATCATTGGGATGTTCATTACATGGATGTGAAGAATGAATTTCTTCATGGTAACCTTAAGGAGGAGATATATATGTAAAAACCACAAGATTTTATAGAAAATTATTTCTTAGTGTGTAAACTTTAGATATCTATCTATGGCTTCAAATATGCCCCTCAAGCTTGGTATGACTAGATGGATTCCTTTCTTCTCATAGTTAGGTTCACTAGATGTAATTCTGATCTAAATCTCTACATCTTGTGGCAAGATAATTCACTTTTGATTCTAGTTCTATATGTGGATGACCTATTTATCATATGGAGTTATTCATCCTCTATTATAGTAGTAAAAACTGCCCTACATGATAGAATATCTATGACTGACTTGGGTTTGTTACATTATTTTCTTGGTATTGAGATTTCACAATGTGAATCAAAGATTACCATTACATAATCTAAGTATGCTCTTGATTTTCTTGCATGGTTTCAAATTGATGGTTGTAAGCTTGCTTTGACTCCCTTTCTTTTTGGAGTCAAACTTGAGGTTGAGTGTTCTTCTCCATTGGTTGATGATACCTTGTATTGACAAATAGTTGGTAGCGTCATCTATCTAACTCATAGTAGACCTAGTATTTCATATGTAATGGGCATGGTCTCTAGGTTTATGTAGACATCACTTGAGCTACATTGGAAAGTATCCAAATGGATTCTCTACTACATTTAGGGTACTCATAATTTTGGGATTCATTATAGAGTAGGCATTGATATTAACTTTATTAAATACATAGATTTAGATTGGGCTAGAGATATTCAACATCACAAGTCCACTTCAAGATATAGTTTCTCACTTGGTTTAAGACCAATTACTTGGTCTAGCAAGAAGCAGAATGCTATTGCTTTATCATCTACTGATGCTGAATATAGAGGGGCTATCAATGCTACTACTAAAGACTAACTTCAAGGGATTGTTACTAAGTTTGGTATATAGTTCAAGTGACCCACAATCATCTTTTGTGATAACCAAAGCACCATTTAGATCTGTCAAAATTTGGTCCAAAATAAATAAACCAAGCACATCAAGATTCATATGCACTTCATTCAAGAGCTCATTCATGGACATGTCATTAATTTTAAATTTTTCTAGACTATGGAGTAGATAGATACTATCTTCACCAAACCCTTCATTAAGAGTAAGTATATTAACTTACATGCTCTTTTTAGGGTATAGGATGCATTCACATCATCTTTAGTGGGGGCTTTCTAGTCCTATTCTGCTTTTCTCTCTTTTAAGGGGGAGATTTCTCTATGGGTTTTCTCCTTTTCCTCCACTTTGTGAGAGTTTAATTGTACTTGGGTACCTCATTAGGCAATTTTTATGGGACCCAATTTTGTTTTCCCACTTAAGCTATGCTTAAGTGGGGGTGTTAGTTTAGGATATTATTTTCCTTGTATTTATTATTATGGATTATTACTACACTTGTATTTAGCTTGATTATGTGTTATTTTGAGGTCACTTAGATGCAATAAATAAGGTATTTAAGATGCACATGCACATTGGAAAATTATAGTCAAATTAGTGGGTAAAGATAGCCTTACCCACCAATATTGACATATGGAGCACACAAATCATTTGGTAAAAGTCTTGTGTTCACATTGCTAAATGTCTTGGCTTTATGCCTCCATTATACCTATAATTACACCTCTCATCTAAGTTATTTTTTAATGAGTTATGAATGTGATATTATTATAATTTTGTTTTATTTTTATTTTAGTCTCAACAATGGTGTTTTGCTTCTATTTGATTTGCATTTATATTTTCATGTGTTTGATTCTATCAATTGGATCTTGAACAATTCCATCACCAATAGTGTCTAGTAGCAGTCAATCAATCTGACCAATAATACATCATCAAGAAACTCTAGAGTCTCTAATGTGACAAATGTTGTAAACATAAGTGATATATATATTATGCTATGTTTTGATGAAAGTCAAAGGTAGAACTGCACTACTATTGCTGAAGGGAAGTTCATGAAGATCTATTTTAACTAGAGTTATTGAGCCAGTTATATTATTGAAAGCCTCACATAAAGTCTGTAACTAAGAAATTTTCAGCTACCCCACACTAAGACATTTAGAGGAGCTGATGGCACAGTAGGAAGACATGTGACCCATTATGGTAACCTATATTTTGGCATTTGAGGGCTATTATTTGATCAAGTAGTTCTCGATATAGTTCTAAGAGAAGTTAAGGAGATAAATTTGGGTCATTATTATCTCACATCTTGACATGATATAAACACTATATGAGGAGAAGGAATCTAATTGATGACCAATCATATCTATGACATTCAGTTCAGGATAAGCTAGACAAAAAGGTACATTTTGGTTATAGTAGTGATTCTTGTAATTCATATAATCCTGCTAGTGCTATCAATGAGAATGTTCTTGAAAGTCTAGAAGCAAATAATGCTTTAATTATCAATGTATCTTTTGATCTATGTATTAAAGATGAAAATAATGAAATCAACTCTTTTGAATATATTGATAATGTTAGGGAAACTTCATGTTCAAACTTTATACATTCATCAAGCAATTGTGTTGATACATTTGAAAAACACATGGAGTGAATAGGTTTTAAGCTGCTAGCCAAAATGGAATTCAAAAGAAAATTCCTTGGCATTAATGGTCAAGTAATTATCCATACTATCCAAGTGGAAAAGAGACAAATGTCCTAGGAAGCTGTGTTGGAGGATTACTCAAGCAACAAGTTAGAACACCCTGAAGAGTTGAAGGAAGCATTATCAGAAGATGAAGCAGTTAAATATGATGAGATATATTATGATGACTTATCAATGTATGAATATAATAAATATTCAAATGTATCTTATAATTATACCTCAAAAAGCCCTAAAGAGATGCTTAATAGAGATGTCAAGAAGAAGTCTGACAAAACAAAATTACCTAAAGAAGGCATGAAGTTTGGTTTTTTACTTCAATGCTAAAGGGTGAATGCTAGAAGAATATAATCAAAGTTAGAAATAACCTAAGGCAAAGGTTATAACTTCATCTTTACTCAAGTAGAAGATAGAATCTTGTTAGTCAAAACCTACGATAACATCATTGAAGGAGATGATAGTCAATGAAAAGTTGACAGTTCAAAGTTTGTCACCTTAGAATGGTAAGCAACATTTATTTAAAAGAATAGTAGTTAAGCATTCTAAGATAGATGTTATTTTTGAAAAAAAAATCATTAAATTTCATGATAGTAATGTGAAAATAATTTCTATAGTTGTGGTTTTAAGGTCTCTTGAGTGCATAGAATGAAGATATGCAAACCAAAAAATGACTTTTAAGTATTCATTGGCATGTGTAACCTCTACATGGGAACATAAGATATTAAGGAGAGATAGGTATTAAATTCTTAAAATGTTAGAGATTTTGTTAATTATATGAAACAAAATTTATCTCATAAAACATATCAATGATTCTTTAAATTTATAATATACTATAAATTTAGTTTTAAAAATTATATTAATTGACCATATTTCCTATACTCTTGCCTAGACCTTCACTACCAAAACATTAAAATTAATCATTTTAAAGAGGGGTTGTGAGTTTTCTTTGAATGCCTATGTTGTAAGGCAAGTTAAAATTAATGAAATCAAAGAAACATTGTATCCTCCCCTAACTACCAATCCATGTGGAATTTTCTATTGATGTGGCATGGTTGTATACTTTGGTTTAATCTCTAAGTAATAATCATTTTAAAGAGGGGTTGTGAGTGTTCTTTGAATGCCTATGTTGTAAGGCAAGTTAAAATTAATGAAATCAAAGAAAGATTATATCCTCCCCTAACTACCAATCCATGTGGAATTTTCCATTGATGTGGCATGGTTGTATACTTTGGTTTAATCTCTAAGTATTAATCATTTTAAAGAGGGGTTGTGAGTGTTCTTTGAATGCCTATGTTGTAAGACAAGTTAAAATTAATGAAATCAAAGAAACATTATATCCTCCCCTAACTACCGATCCATGTGGAATTTTCCATTGATGTGGCATAGTTGTATATGTTAAAATTAATATTACATTCTTAAAACATTAGAGATTTCATTAATTAGATGAAACAAAATTTATCTCATAAAACATATCAATGATTATTTATTTTTGTAATATACTATAAATTTAATTTTAAAAATTATATTAATTGACCATATTTCCTATACTCTTGCCTAGACCTTCACTACCAAAACAATTTAAATTATATTAATTTTTGAAAAAAAAATATTACTATAATGTGATATTAGAAGTTGTAGAAGCTCTAGGTTTGGAAACTATGCCACATTTCCAACCCTATTCTTTGGATAGGATAGATGATGGTAATAATGTGCATGTAAATAAAACATGTAAACTAGGGTTTGCAATTACCACCAAATTTTTAGATGAATTTGAGTAAGATGTAGTTTTACTAAAATTTAGTGGCATTATCATAGGTAAACCATATTTATCTTTGGGAAAGACAGCTTAATCCAAGAAGGAAAATCAATATAGCATTATAAAAGATAGGATATAATATCTCATGCAAGCAAATTGATAGTAACCATTATAGGTAAATAATTATTTCAATGTTTTTATACTCATGAATGTTGTAAATAGGAAAACTATAGGGTAACAAAAAGATGCCATCATGAGAAGCATCATGAATAGCTTACAAGATAGGTTGTATCTTTTAATTTGTATGTTTTAGAGTGTGTAAATATGCATACATGTTTGCCTTATGTTTTTAAGACCCAAATATAGGCATTGTTTATAAATTCATAAGACCCAAGTATGGATAATGTTTGTAATCATTAAAGTTATAGTATTTGTCAAAGACCCAAGAAGGGCAATGTTTGTAAATTAAGTTACTAGGTAAAACCCTAAGAGGGTAATTGAAAAAGGGTGATTATTATAAGACCAAATGACATGAAATAGACTCAAATATAAAGACCTAAAACCAACTAACATTTAGGAGATCATCTTAGATAGAGTTTAGAGCCAGAGCCATGAAAAGATCCTCATATTGAGTATCAGGTCAAGTATTAGCTTTTTGAGGACAAAAATCTTTCTCAGTGGAGAGGATTGATCTCAAAGGATCCATATTTATCCAAAAATGAAGACATCAAATTTTAGGTTGATCATTGTCATGGTGAAGATCTCATCAGGAAATTTTTGGTACATTTCATGGTTCACAAAATGGAGCCCATATCTACAAAATATCACACATTGAAGATTAAAAAAGGCAAGTAAAAATTGGGTTTGAATAAAACATCTAGTTGGATATTGATAGGGGGTGAGTAGTCAAAAATTGGTGAGTGGTCTATAAGTGGTGATTGGATGACAACTAGTGAGTGGAGATTGGACCACATGGTGGGTCCTCAAGCCACCACATGGCTTGCCACCAATTATTTTACAATGGTCTAGTTTTATATTTTTTCCCAATGTTCCAAACAAACCATATAACTTACCCTTTCTAGGTGACATATCCACCTCACCACATACTTTCCATGTAACCCTATGTTACATGTTATACCAAAATCCTTTCCATGTGTCATACCCCAAATGACACATGACCCCATATTCCATTCACATTCCATGTCCCAAGATTCCACACAATATTCCATGTGAAACCTTTCCACATCCACAAACCTATCACATGCCATGGTCAACTCCCCACATACCATCAAAATACATGCCAATGATAATTACTTGGCATATCATACCATAAAATTCATGGTTTTTAAACTCTATGTGACCATCCCCACTACTAAATGTGGGACTAAAGATAATCTTTGCTCACCAAATGCATTAGGAGAAGTTTTAAACCCCTATCCTGCCACGAAAAAGAGATAAGGCCCAAATGCTTGTGCTACAAGGTGGAATGGATATATAAAGCCTAAAAATTATATTTTCAGTCAATTTTAAACAAAGAAGCTAAGCAACCATTGTAAAGGCTAAAGCTAGAGAGCTTGTATGAGTCGCAGAGGGTACCAAAAGTAGAATTGGAGAAAAAATAAAAAAAGGGACTTATATTATTTTTTCCCAAGGAACAACTTTCTAGTTATTCATTTTTCATTTTAAAGACATTTGTAAGTATTTTTCAAGCATTGTTTTCCTAATCCATTGATTGATATAGGACTCAGACACGTAGTCCTTCATGCTAAACTCTGTTATCAAATTGTGTGATTGTGTTTTGAAAATTTAATAAATTATTCTATAAATTAATATTGTAAAGAAAAATTAAAATACGTAAACATATTATTAAGTTAAGTTTATAGATTAGGTTGGTATCAGAGCATTTAATGTGTTGGTTTAACATCCGTATAAACATTATTATGATATGATAAGTTTGATATTAGAACTAAATTTGTGGGTGAAATTGATTTTTTGTTGTTTTAACCAGAATTAGTTATTTTAGAACAATGGATCCAATGATATCTCATATTTAGTTTTTACTAAATTCCATTATCACTGTAATAATGCAATATTTTAAATCTCAAGAGTAAAGATGGAAAGTGATAGAGCAGTAGATTGAGAGGCTCCAACAAATCATTGATACACTATGATCATAACTATAAGAGGAACATCGATAGAAGAAGAGGATGCATGGAGATTTAGATATTTGTGGACATTGTGCCTGATGGGGTCATATTGCCCAAAAATGTTGGATACAACATCCTAGTTAGAATCCATTATGGTTTTAATGGTAGACTAAGGAAAGAGGCAAGGCACCATTCATGTCTAGTAGTGGTCAATCCATCTAGCCAATAGTATCTCATCAAGCAACTCCAAAGTCTTTAATGTGATAGATGTTACTAACAGAAGTGCCATATATTATGCTATGCTTTAAATAAAGTCAAAGGTAGAATTGTACTACTATTATTGAAGGGAAGTTCAGGAAATCTATTTTAATTAGAGTTATGGAGCTAGTTATACTTATAAAAGTCTTACATAATGTCTGAAACTAAGGACTCTTCCATTATCCCACACTAAGACATTTAGAGGAGCTATTGGCATAGTATGAGGAATCCAACTAATGACCAATCATACTTATGAGGTCAGTTTGAGACAAGACAGATAATAAAGGTACATTCTAGTTATCATAGTGATTCTTCTAATTCATATAATCCTACTAGTCCTTTCAATGAGACTGATGTTGAAAGTCTGGAAGCAAATAATGCTCTGATTATCAATGTATCTTTTGATGTACATACTAAAGATGAAAATAATGAAATCAACTATACTAACTATATTGACAATGTTAGGGATAATTTGTGTTCTTACTTTATACATTCATTTAGTAATTAGGCTGATACATTTGAAAAGCACATGAAGGGAATAGGTTCTAAGGTACTAGCCAAAATGGGATTAAAAAGAAAAGGCCTTGGCATTAATGGTCAAGGAATTATTTAGCCTATCTAAGTGACAAAGAGACCACTCTATGTAGGATTAGGATATGGAGGTGAAGGACAAATATCCCAAGAAGTTGAGTTGGAGGATTACTCAAGCAACAAGTTAGAAAACCCTAAAGAGTTGAAGGAAGCATTATCAAAAGATGAATTAGTTAAATATGATGAGACATCTTTAGATGACTTATTAAGGTATGAAAATAAGAAATACTTATAATTATGCCTCAAAAATCCATAAAAAGATGCTTAAGAGACATGTCAATAAGAAGCCTAAAAAATGAATATTACCTAAAGAATACATGAAGTTTGGTTTTTATTTCAATGCTAAGGGGAAAATTCTAAAAGAAGATAAGCAAAGTTATCAACCTAAGGCAAAGGTTATAACTACATCTTCAATTAATTAGAAGATAGAATCTTGTTAGTCAGAACCTGAGACAAAATTAATGAAGCAAAAGATAGTCAATGACAAGCTGATAGTTGAAAGTTTGTCACCCTAAAATGGTAAGAAAAATTTCTTTACAATAATAATAGTTAAGAATTTAATGATAGATGTTATTTTTGATAAAAATTATCAAAATAATTTGATATCAAAAGATGTTGTAGAAGCTCTAGGTTTAGAAACTAAGACACATTTCCAACCCTATTCTTTGGATAGGATAGACGACGGTAATAATGTACATGCAAACTAGGGTTTGTGATTACCACAAAATTTTAAGATGAAGATGAGTTAGATGTAGTTCCACTATAGTTTAGTGGCATTGTCATAGGTAAACCATATTTATCTCTGAGAAAGGAAACTTGCTCCAAGAAAGAAAATCTATATAGAATTATAAAATATGGGATAGAATATCATGTGTGAGCACATCAGTAGTAAAAATTATAGGTAAATGGTGCCTTCAATGTCTTTATACTCATGAATGTTGTAAATAATAACATTTTATGGTAATATAAAGATGCCATCATGATAAGCATCAAGAACAACTCAAAATAAAGATTGTATATTTTAATCTATATGTTTTAGAGTGTGCAAACATGCATACATATTTTCCTTATGTTTTAAAGACCTAAATGTAGGCATATTTTCATGAATTGATAAGACCCAAGTATGGGAAATGTTTGTAATCATTACAGTTATAGTGTTTGTCAAAGACCCAAGAAGGGCAATGTTTGTAAATTATGTTACTAGGCAAAACCCTAAGTGCGTAATTATAAAATGGTGATTTTTATAACACTAAATGACATGCAACAGACTCAAATCTAAATAACTAAAACCAAATGACATTAAAGAGATCATCTGAGCCAAATATAAGAGCTAGAGCCATGAAAAGATCCTCATATTGAGTACCAAGTCCAGTACTTGCTTTTTTAGGTCAAAAAGCCTTCTCAATGGGGAGGATTGATCTAGGAGGATCAATATTCACTCTAAAAAATAACACATCAAATTTTACATTGATCTTTGTCAAAATTAAGAGCTTGTTGAGAGATTTTCAATGCATCTCATGGCTCATAAAATGGAGCTCATATGAATAAAATATCACACATCAAATATTAAATAGGGAAAGTAAAAAGTAGGTTTGAATGAAACATCCAATTAGATGTCAACAAGTAGTGAGTGGTCAAAAAGTGGAGAGTGGATGACAATTTGTTGGTGGAAATTGGACTACATGGTGGGTCCTCTAGCCACCACGTGGCTTCCCACCAATTATTTTACCATGGTCCAATTTTATATTATTTCCTGACTGTTCCAAAGAAACCGTATAACTTACCATTTGCATGTGACATATCCACCTCACCACATACTTTCCATGTAACCCTACATTTCATGTTCCACCAACTTCCTTGCCATGTGTCATACCCTAAATTCCATGTGATGCCATATTCCATTCACGTTCCATGTGCTATGTTTTCACTCAATATTCCACATGAAACCTCTCCACATCAGAAAACCTACCACATGTCAAGGTCAAATCCCCACATACCATCGAAATACATGAAAATTCTAATTAATTGGCAGATCATACCACAAAATTCATGGTTTTTTAACTCTACGTGCCCATCCCCACTACTAAATGTGGGACTAAATATAAGCTTTGCTCACCAAATGGGTTAGGAGAAGTTTCAAACCTTTATCCTCCCTTGAAAAAGAGATAAGGTCCAACCACTTGGGAAATGGGGTGGAGCATCTATATAAATATGAGAAACTATATTTTTAATCAATCAAAAACAAATAATCTAAGCAACCATTGTAAAACCTAAAGCTAAATAACTTGTATGAGTTGTAGAGGGTGCCTAAGGTAGAATTGGGAAATAGTCTAAAAGGGAATTATACTATTTTTTCCCAAGGAAAAACATTATGTTTTATCATTTTTCATTTTGGACATGTTTATAAGTATTTTTCAATCATTTTTTTCATTATACATTGACTGATATAGGACTCAGAGATGTAGGCCTTTGTGCCAAATTCCATTATCAAATTATGCGATTATGTTTTTTAGAATTTCTTAAATTATTCTTGTTAAATTGATAATTTGTAAGTGAAATTTTTAAATTATTTCATAAATTTAATATTGTAAAGAAAAATTAAAATACACAAGCATATTTTTGTTTAAGTCTATAAATCAGGTTGGTATCAAAGTGATTAGTGTGTTGGGTTAATAGCCATATAACCATTATTCTGGTACATCAAGTTTTATATCAAAACTAAATTTGAGCATGAAATTATGATTTTTTTATTTTAACCAAAATCAGTTATTATAAAATAATGGATCCAATGCTAGCTCAGATTCAATTGTTATTGAATTTCATTATCACTACAATAATGCAATACCTACAATCTCAGGAGCAAAGTCGACAAGTAGTAGAGCAATAGAAGGAATAACAAATTGAGAGGCTCCAAAAAAAATTGATGCATTATGAGAATAACTATAATAAGAACATTGACACAAGAAGATGATTTGTCAAGATTTATATATTTGTGGACATTGTGCCCAATGGGGTCATATTACTGAGCAATGCTAGATACCACATCCCAATTAGGCTCCATTATGGTTTAAAAGGTGGAATGAGGAAATAGGTAAGCTACTAGCCATGCCAAGTAGCATTAAATCAATCCAACCAATATTAACTTATCAAGCAACTCAAGAGTCTCTAATGTGATAGTTGCTACTAATAGAAGTGACATATATTATGCTACACTTTAAAGAAAGTCAAAGGTAAAATTCTATTACTATTATTGAAGGGAAGTTCACGCAAATCTATTTTAGTTTGAGTTTTAGATCTAGTTATATTAATGAAAGTCTAACATAACATATACAACTAAGGACTCTTAAATTAACCCACACTAAGACATTTAGAGGACTTGATGGAATAATATGAGGACATGTGACCCATTATGGTAATTTACATTTTGGCATTGGAGGGATATTTTTTGATCAACTAGGTCTTGATATAGTTTTAGGAGAAGATGAGGAGATAATTTTCTTTCATTATTATCTAACATATTGACATGCCAAAACCACTACATCAAGAGAAGGAATCCAACTAATGATCAATCATACCTATGCGATTTAGTTCAAGACAAGCCAAAAAACAAAGGTACATTCTAGTTATAGTAGTGATTTTTATAATTCATATAGTCCTACTAGTCATATCAATGAGAATGATGTTGAAAGTATGGAAGCAAATAATGCTCTGATTATCAATGTATCTTCTTATTTACATATCAAAATAAACTCTTCTATTTATATTGAAAATGTTAGGGATACTTTGTGTTCTAACTCTATACATTCATCAAGTAATTATGCTGATACATTTGAAAAGTACATGAAGGGAATAGGTTTTAAGATTCTACCCAAAATGGGATTTGAAGGAAAAGGCTTTGGCATTAATGATCAAGGAATTTTCTAGCCTATCCAAGTGGCAAAGATACCACTCCATGCAAGATTAGGATATGGAGGTGAAGGACAAATATCCCAAGAAGCTGAGTTGGAGGATTACTTAAGCAATAAATTAGAACACCTTAAAGAGTTAAAGGAAGCATTATCAAAATATGAAGTAGTTAAATATGATGATACATCTTCATATGACTTATCGAGGTATAAAAAGAAGAAATAATCAAATGTATCTTATAATTATGACTCAGAAATCCCTAAAAAGATGCTTAAGAGTCATGTCAAGAAGAAGACTATCAAAACAAAATTACCTAAAGAAGACATAAATTTTGGTTTTTACTTCAATGCTAAGGGTAAAATTCTAAAATAAGATAAGGAAAGTCATCAACAACGTAAGTCAAAAGGTTGTAACTACATATTCAATCAAGGAGAAGATATAATCATGTCAGTCAGAACCTGAGACAACATCAGTGAAGGAGATGGTAGTCAATGAGAAGCTAAGAATTTAATGTTTTACACTCTAGAAAGGTAAGTAACATTTATTTAAAATAATAATAGTTAAGCATTCTAAGATAGATGCTATTTTTGATTAAAAAAAATTTATAAAAAGAATGTGATATTAGATGTTGTAGAATATCTAGGTTTGGAAACTAAGCCACATTTCCAACCTTATTCTTTGGATAAGATAGATGATGGTAATAATGTACATGTAAATAAAACATGTAAACTAGGGTTAGCAATAATCACAACCTTTTTAGATGTTGAGTTAGATGTATTTCCACTATACTTTTGTGGTATTATCTTAGCTAAACTAGATTTGTCTCTGAGAAAGGTAACTTACTCAAAGAAGAAACATCAATATAACATTGTAAAAGATGGGATAAAATATCTCGTATGATTACATAGATAATAATTATTAAAATTAAATGGTGTGTTCAGTGCTTTTATACTCATGAATTTTGTAAATAGGAATGCTATAGGGTAACAAAAAGATACCATCATCAGAAGCATAGAGAATAGCTCAAAAGATAGGTTGTATATTCTAATTTTTCTGTTTTAGAGTGTGAAAACATGCATACATGTTTACCTTATGTTTGTAAGGCTTGAATATAGGCATTGTTTATAAATACATTAGACCCAAGTATGGTCAATGTTTATAATAATTATAGTTATAGTGTTTTTCAAAGACCCAAGAAGGGCAATGTTTGTAAATTGTATTACTAGGTAAAACCTTAAGAGGGTAACTATAAAATTGTGATTTTTATAATAATAGATGACATTAAATAGACTCAGATGTAAAGATTTAAAATGAATTGACATTCAAGAGATCATTTGAGCCAGAGCTGAGAGCCAGATCCATGAAAAGATACTCATATTGAGTATCGGGTCTAGTACTAACCTTTTTAGGACAAAAGCCTTGTCAATGGGGAAGATTGATTTGGGAGGAGCCATATTTTCTCTAAAAAAGAAGATATCAAATTTTAGGTTGATCATTGTCACAGCGAAGATCTCATCGAGAGCTTCCCAACCCATCTCATGGTTCGTAAAATGGAGCCTATATGCACAAAATATTATGCATCGAAGATTAAATAGGCTAAGTGAAAATCGGGTTTGAACAAAACACATGTGATGATTGGTATATAATTGGAGAGTGGTTGATAAGTGGTGAGTGGACAAAAATTTATAATTGGAGATTGGACCATGTTGTGGGTCCTCAAGCCACCACATGGCTTGCCACCAATTATTTTACCATGGTCCAATTTTATATTATTTCTTGGATATTCCAAACAAACCATATAACTTACCATTTCCACATGACATATCTACCTCACCACATAGTTTCCATGTAACCATACATTACATGTTCCAACAACATCATTGCCATGTGTTATACCCTAAATTCTACATGATCCCATATTCCACTCATGTTCCATGTCCTAAGTTTCCACTCAATATTCCATGTGAAACCTCTCCACATCTTTAAACCTACCACATACCATGGTTAAATCCCCACATACCATAAAAATACATGCTAATTCCAGCTACTTGGCACATCATACCAAAAATTTCATTGTGTTTAAACTCTACGTGCCCATCCCCACTACTAAATGTGGGACTAAAGATAAGCTTTGCTCACCAAATGTGTTAGAAGAAGTTTCAAACCCCTATCCTCCCATGCAAAAGAGATAAGGCACAACCACTTGGGCTATGGGATAGAATAGATATATAAAATTGGTAAATTATATTTGTAATCAATAAAAAAAAGAAGCTAAATAGCCATTGTAAAGGATAAAGCTACAGAGCTTGTACAAGTTACAAAGGGCGCTAGAGGTAGAATTGGGGAAAATTATGAAAAGGGACTTATCTTATTTTCTCCCAAGGAACAACTTTACAGTTTCTCATTTTTCATTTTGGAGATATTTATAAGTATTTTTAAATAATTTTTTTCCTAATACATTAGCTGATATTGGACTTGAAGAAATAGGCCTTTGATCCAAACTATGTTATCAAATAATGTGATTATGTTTTGAGAATTTCTTAAATTATTCTTGTTAAATTACTAATTTGTTAGTCAAAATTTTAAATTATTCTATAAATTGATATTGTAAATCAAAATTAAAATACACAAGCGTATTATTGATTAAGTTTATGGATCAGAAGGTTTAAACAATCATATCTAGTATGAGGAAAGGTTTAGAAATTGACTATGTGTTCGCTCATAATGGTTATTATATATAATGTTGTTTAAACAAATTATGCTTAATAAAAATGGTGTTATGATGGTTTTTGGAAGTTAAGGAGGGCTTGTAGATCATTTGGCATGGGTAGATGAGTTGTGAATTATTACTGTGTTCTTAGTTTCCTTGATAAACTGCTAATTGGATGAATAGGTGTCCATGAAACCTAAAAGAGCTACAAAGGCCTAATTAAAAGGTGTATTTTCTTAGGGGTGACCCATATATTCTATGAATGACCTATATGGATTATGTTGAGCCATGCCTTTGTATGTTATAAGCTCTAATGGCTAAGGCATGCCTAATGGCTGACCTAGGTATTGATAATCATGAATGCTCTATAAATATTAAAACCGAAGATGATAGTTTCTTGACTTAAGAGAGGCTTGTGTGAGAGATGTATGTATTGAAGAAAATAAGAGAGGATACATAGTGTTCATATTAGATGAGTTGATGAGAAGATTAATTTGTTAACTAAGTGTATGACTTGTAGGACATATTTTGTATGTCAAAAAGTGCTCTTGCATGTTTGTAGTTTAGGGATATGCAAAGAAGTCTGAGTGTGCATATAAGAATAGTTTGAGTAAATAAGGAGAGATATTGTGGCATGCATTTATGAGATTCTTGTATGAGATAGAGAGGGAGTTTGTGTAGGGGTTAGAAAATTAGAGATCCATCATCAAGTTTTGTAGACATCAGTTTTAAGGTGCAGGTGTTCACTTTAATGGAGGGTCTAAAGGAATTGATCTTCCTTATGGGTATTTTCTCCTTGTGAAATATGTGTTTCAATAAAGGCATTTGGTTAGGATGACTTGATCAAGGTTTTTAGTCTAAAGGACTTGACTAGTTTCTTGTTTGTAATCTCTTATAAGATAAATACTCTATGTGTTGCAAGCTTGAGAGTGAATTTTATTCCTCATGAGTATTTCCCATAGGAACTATGTGTTGTGTGTTTGATCTTGTGGATGTATTAAATGAATGATATTTATTATTAATGTTGCTTGATGAAGTTGATATATTCTAATTGTATAATAGTTTGAAAGGATTGGAATTGAAATAGAAATATCTAGGCTCACTAATTCACCCCCCCTCTCAGTGATTATAACTCTAACAATTGGTATCAGAGCATGTAATTTGGTAAAGTCTTGATAGATTTAAGGTGATCCAAGGTAAAATATGGGTAGTCATCAAGAAGTTTTCCATACTAAGTAAGGACTGATGATAAATGGATCCAAATATGATTTTTGGAATGGAAGGATGAGGACCTACATCATGTCCCTAAGGTTTGATGTATGGAAATATGTTGTAAATAGTTATGTTTCTATTACTAATCCTGAATCTATTACTATAAACAAGAATTTATTTCAAAATAATTTTAAGGCAATTAATGCCATCACTTATGGTCTTACAAAGACTAAGTTAACCAAGGTAATCCATTGTAAATTTGCTAAAGAGATATGGGACAAAATGTAGATAATTTATGAAGGATATTCAAAGGTTAAGCTTTCTAAGTTATAAAATCACAAAAGGTAATTTGAAAGTCTCAAGATAAGTGAAGAATATTCTATGGCATCCTTTCTGTAGAGAGTTGATAAGATTGTGAACATCATCAGAGGTCTTATAGAGAACCTTTAAGAGGCTACTATAGTTCAAAAAGTATTAAGGTCTCTATCCCTCAAGTTTGATCATAAAGTATCTACTATAGAATAAAGTCATGATATTACTTAGTTTAAGATGGTTCAATTTCATCACACCCTTACTAACTATGAGATGAGGAAGAATGATGATATACCAAAAAAGAAGGAAGTAGTTTTCAAGATTGAAATAAAGATAAAGAAGAATTTCAAAGGTAATAAACCTAAAGAGGATGACATTTATAATATAGATGAGGATGAACTAATTGCTTTAATTTCAAGGAAATTAAAAATAGGTTCAAGAAATTATAAGGGTAAACTACCCTAAAATGGTTCAATTATGGAGAGGTAGGACATTTTACTAATAAGTACCCTCATAAGTATAGGAAGGATGATAATGGAAGGAGGCCATTTAGGTTTGATAAAATAAAAATGGGATTTAGAAGGTTTGAAAATAAGAAGTACATCAAGGACAAGAAGAGTCTCTACACCAAATAATATTGTAGCTCATCAAATAAGAGTGAAGTGAGTGACTCAAAGTATGATCATGAAGATCATGGTCTTGTTGAATATGAATCCTTGTTCATGGTTGAGGAAGGAAGTTTCTCACATCAAAAAAAGTCTACTTAGAGTGATTCAAATTATGATGAAGATGAGGTGGACTATGAGACTACATTGATAAATGCTCTTAAAGACCTGAAGATTGAGAAGAAGATCAATAAGAAGATGAAATATAATCTCAAAGACTATGCAAATAAATTTAGTGTATTTGAGGAAAGAATGAATGAAGACACCAAGGAGAATGAATATATAGTCAAGCATATCAGTTTTCAATTGGAAATCCTATCTACAATCTTGAAAGCTAAAGAAGATGAATATTCAAGGTATGAAATTGAAAATGAGTCGTTAAGAGCTGAGTTAGAGAAGACATCTAGTAAGGTGAGTTTATTTGTGAGGTTTGAAAAGAGGTCAAGTTATCTAGACAATATTTTGAATGATCAAAATCATGCAAGAAACAGTCATGGATACAAAGAAGAACTAGAGAATGTAACTCAAGATCAGATGAAGACTAATGTGAATAATAAAAATCTAAATTTGAAGATATATTAGATATAACAAGAAAATGCCATGAGGTATGCAATTTTCATCGTTATAGAGTTAGAGAATGCAAGAGATCTATTAGAAATGATTTTTCATGGAACTGTGATGGGAATCGTCAATCAATAGCTGTCATCAAACCTAAGTGCTTTAACTATCTTAATGAGGGACACTTTTCTAAGCATCATTCAAATAAGGAAAGGCAAGGTAAGTCCTCTTCAGAAAGAGTAGTTTGTTTTAGTTTTCATGATATTGAACAAATTGATAGTTTTTATTTGAACAAGGTAAGACAAGTTGATTTTCCATTAAGGAGTATTGTTTGTTGCAACTATGAGAAGGTTGGTCATATTTCTAGGTTCTCCAAGCAAAGGACATTAATTCAAAATAAGTTCAATCAGGCTCCAAGATCACAAGGAAGAAGGAAAACCAAGGGTGGTAAGTGTGAGTCATGATGAGTATGTAGCTCTAAGTAATCTATTTGTTATGGTGGATAATGATTCATAAGTTGAAGAGTGCCAAGGTATCTCATTTTTTGCTTATATTATGAATGAAGAAACCAAGCTCAAAGAGAAGACCAAGTTGTTAGTTGAAGCTAGTTTTGAGGTATGTATGGGTCCAAGTGAACATCTTACTATTGTTGATCAAGTATCATTCAAAGAAAATCAATTATCATTACCTAATAATGGGGTTCTAAATTACAAGGAAGATTCTAAGTATAAAAAGGTATGCCATGAATCTATGTTGTCTCCATGTATTGTCAATCCAAGCTTAGAAGAGAATGAGAGTGATTTAGAAAAGGAACTAGTTGTCATAGTTCAAACTGAGAAGAAGAAGAAGAACAAAAGAAATAAATCTTATATCTATAAGTGGATTCTAGCAATTACTAAGGAGATGTGGGACACTCCTAGCTTTACTTTGTTTTGGAGCACTATGCTACAAAGGATGTATTTGACTATGCTTATTAAGAAACCATTTTCAATGGAGAATCAAGTGTTGTTGTGGCATTCTTCAGATGGTCCTAAAAGGCTAGAGATGAGTGTTTTTAGTTGGAGTAAGTACGTCCAAGTGAAAGATATGATTTGGTGTTATCAGAGTGATATCATAGTTATATATGGTTAGTTTTAGTCATATAAAATGTCCAAATTTGTAGTTTGAGTGTGGCTTGAGACAACCCATCCATAGGTCATTTTTGCATGATCTTACAACCCTTTTAAACACATTTTTTCTCATTTCTTGTCATCTAATACCTTTTAAACCATGATTCCACCTCAGTCAAATAGTATTTCCCATGCCAATCATATTCCCTCAAGTCTTAAGCCTATAGGATAAGAGCATCCATTTTTGGAGTATAGCACTGAGCACTTAAGTGTTTTATTTTTGGTACTCATATGTATTTGTAATTTTAGCCCCAATGATCATTTTTATCCAGACCTTATCCTTAATTAGGTCATCCTAATGTGAAGATATCTGACCCATGACCAATTATTTCCTATAAAATCCCACTCAAAGCTCATTTACAAGGGAGGGACCAAACTTACAAAGCAAGTAAGAATACAAAAAAATCACTAAGGTAAACTTCCCTATAATTTGCAGACATTCACCTAGCATATATAACAAACATACTCAAACCCTCATACTAGTCCTTAACCACCTCAAACATTATCAAATTAGCATTTGAATCTACATCACAGTATTTCAAAAATCATACTAGGTGGTAGAAATACATATGTCTTGATCCCAATTTAGAGTATTGGTATGTAGGTAACATGCCCACACAAGGGATGTGAATTACATGTTTAGTAAATATTGCAAACTAACCACCATCTTCCTCAAGTGACTAAAATATCAATTTATCAAGAATGATGGAGGTTAGGTTTTGAAGACAAAATCATATCCATAGTGAGTTCCATCGACAACCAACACTTGATTTTTCACAAGAAGTCTCACACACACACAATGCAATTAGCTAAAAAGTTTTAGGTCTCTATGTTCAGTTTGCACAATAGTGGCAAGAATGAACAATAGTGCTAAACACCAAAGCATCCATGTTTTAGTGATCTTGTAATTTTATCAAATGAAATCTAGATTCAAGTTTACAACACCTTCCCAAGCCTACATAACCATTTTTAACCTCTATATCAGTTGTCTTAATCTATTTTCCAGCTAAGTTATATTTCTTCCCATTTATTAATATTTTTAGAAAGGTGAAAAAGATAAACAATTTCTTAAATTAGGATTATAATTATCTCTATATTCTATACTGATTTATTAATCAAGACCCTTAACTAAAATTAAAATAAAACCCCATTATTCCCAAATATGTTAAATCACTTGGTGAAACTAACTTTGTTAATACATAAAAACTTTAAAAACCCTACAAAAAATTCCTTGTTGATTTTAGTAGTACTTTTTTGACTTTTCCTACATATATAAATCAAAATTTCACATTAAATTTTTAAAATTCACCATAGTAATTTTAAAAATCATTTATTTCAAACCTTAGTTGAATATACTAGGTTCCTATGCTTTTTGAGGTATCACTTTACATGTTAGTGAGTTTCGTATCCTTTTTATGCATATTCTAGTTCACTATTTTTCAAATCATAGATTATATTTATTTAATCTTCTCTTTTATTTTTAAAGTTGTTTTCCTTATGCCACCTAAGCTCCTCGCATCTCCTCCTTTGAGATAAAGTGTAGGACTTAGTGGTAACCCTCATAAATTCACCCAAATTATTCCAACCCATCCATATACCATAGATAGATAACCAACTCAATTTCCTACTATAGATCTTACACATCTAGATTACACTAATTTCCATGAGGATAACTTTGACAATGAGCAATATGATAATAATAATGATGATTTACACAACAATGTTCATGCTCTATCACATATCGATATTGATCCCCTTCCACCTATTACTAATAATGATGTTGTTATCAACAAAGATTTGATTCTATATAGTTTTATAGAGACTTGGGGAACAACCCATGAGATCATGCCAATATATTACAATCTATCATGAAAATAAAAAAGGCTAGCTAAGTTGATACTTCCATTCATTTAGAATAACCAATTGAAAATAACACTATGAGGGCAACTATGTCTCAGTAATCCCCTATAGAAGCCCAACCTTCCTATATGGCACCACTAGTTATGACTAGTATATCTTCACCTCCTGATCTAGCTACCCTTGTGTAAAAGATTAAATATCTTCAATTCAAGGTGCCTCTATACCAATACAAGCTATGGAATATTTTTCTCTACGTCATACACAATTGGCATGACATATTACTTTTACACCATTACCATGAGGTTTTGTTTAACCCAAGCTCACTCTATATGATGGCAAGGGTGATCTAAATAGACACTTTAGATATTTTCATGAAGCATGCTTGGACTATGTGACAAACGTATGGTTACTAACCAGGGTATTTCCATGAAATTTAAAGGATTATGATCTACAGTGGTTTTATAATCTATTAAATTAGTCAATAAAATCATTCAATCCTTTAGCTGACATGTTCCTAACTCATTTTAACATTAAAATATGTGACAAGGTTTCTTATGCCCATGTTGTAAAATAGAAAAAAGGTCAAATGAGAATCTCATTGATTATGTTCTTAGATATACTAATATCTTGGCTAAAATGACTAACCCCATGGTTGATCAAGAATTAGAAGATATCTTCAAATAGAGTCTTCTACTAGCTTTAGATGAGTCAATAATTTTCAAAAAAAATCTTCCTTAACTTAGTTATGTCATACACTAAAATAAAGGGCATTCAAATTACTTTCAATGGGGAAAATCAAATACACAAGCATATTAGAAATAACAGACAAGAGCAATAGTAAATTACCATATAAGGTAAAGGTTAATGATAGAAAAGTCAAAATCAACCTATAATTAATGTAGCTTTAGAGCCTCCTCAATAAGTGGTTTAATTAGTGCATCCTCAGTGAGCCTTTACCAATCTACCAGTATCTCCAACTAGAGTCTTGCAATTGTTATTAAAATGCAATCTCATATCTCTCTCTCCTATTTGGGAAGTTGATACAACAAAACCTCTTCCATGAGGATATGATTATAGTGTAATCTATAATTTTCATAGGGAACCAATCCATACAATGATTAGATGCGTCAATTTGAGAGACAAGATATAGGACTTGATGTATGGCAACCTTATTGATCTTGACACTCTAGTTGAGCCTCCTCAGGAAGAGCAAACATAGGACAAGGCTTTAAATGTTTTCTTACATCATTTCTCCCAACATTATAAATAAGAGATATGGATAAATCAAGTGTTTACCATGCATATCATGAAAACCCTCCACCATCTACATACCAAGCACCTTTAACCAAGTCACATCCTTTGAGCAACATGATTTGTGTGTATAATTCTAGAGTTCCAACTAGACATTTGATCTCCTTTTTAGATTAGGAGATAGTTGAGCATGATTCAAATTACAATTCACTCTTTATCAAAAGTTACATTGACCACGATCCCATTCATAGTGTTCTCATAAATAATGGATCTAGTGTCAACATGTTCACTATGACATTACTTCAACATTTGGGATATTCAGAGTAGGATATCACCTTGATGGACACCATTATCAATGGATTCAATGGGCACATACATTGTTCATTGGGTGAGATTGTACTTCCTTTATAGGTTGGTCTAGTACATGTGCCCACAACATTTACTATTGTTCCTAGTGCATGAGTCTTTGACATGTTGCTTAGTTGACCATGGATTGAAAAAATTTAAGTAATACCTTCTATAGTTCATAGATGCATGAAATACTTTCATGCTAATCAGGTTGTTACAATAGGTGGAGTTTAATATGAGTTACCACTCCCCACTTAAAATCCATCTCTTACTCTATAGTCATTATTTTTAGTTCCTCCACTAGTTATAGTTCCTCCTCTAGTTGATATTTAGACACAGTTAAGGCCTCCCTTACCAGAATAGAGAGTTCATACACTTCCATAGATGCTTCTCTTAGAGTAACCACTATATCAGTGATAGTTTTAGGACTCTAGAAAGTTTCCAGCTAAAATATTCACACTTAGGGAAGTATCATTTAGGTCTCATACCTCTACATATAGAGAACATTTTTAGAGAGATTCTTCTACTACCAAATGGGTCCCTAAGATCCCCATAGTTTCATCCACTTCTTAGAGTTATAGGGGGACCCCACAATTAGTTTCCACTATAGATATTTCAGCTCACTTACAACATAATTAGATTTTAGATTCATAGTATTATCCCTTCCATTATTCTTCATGATCATGTATGGTCCTTGTGCTTGATATAGGACACTATGATAGGGTGTTTCTTATGAGACTCATCAGTTAATATCATAATTTCTTAACTTACTTTTACATAGTTTCTTCTCACTTTTTTGTACATAATTTCTTATCTTAATCATACATAATTTCCTTATGATTAATTGTACATATATTATTTCAAAATACTAAAAATAATACAATATTTAAAAATACCAAAACTAATACAATATTTCAAAATACCAAAAATAATATAATATTTCAAAATAGCAAAAACAATATAACATGTCAAAATATAAAAACATTAAAATAACTCAAAACACTAATTTTTTTTAACTATATGAATTATCCATGCTTTACATTTATAATACCATTCTAGACTTATATTTTATTATTCTATGCTATTGTTTGTTAATTTATCTACATTACCATGCTTCACTCGATCTTCTTTGAGTGTGAGTAGTGACATCCAGATCCTTGATTTCTTCACTCTACCCATTGAGGGGGAATCCTAACCACATACATTCATCAACATATCTACCCATTATAGGCATATTATACATGACTAAAATATCCAAGTTATGTCATTCCTACACCACACACTTTAGTTATTTTGATGTACATTACTTACTAGCTTAGATAGATTATTCTATTGACACTCTCTATTATATAATACTTGCGTACTTCTTAGCATCTACCTAGTCTTGTACTACATGTTTTGCATAATTTGGCTTCTTGATTTGATTAGTTAGATGAGATAATATTTTTATCATTTACATGCCTTCTTTTCTTGCTTTGATAAGCTATATGTGATTGCATTTCTTAGTTCTTATTTTGTTACTTGTGTGTGCCTTATGACATTTACTAATGTCCTTTTCTTGGACCCTTGTATGTACTTGTGGTCCTTGTTCCAATCTTACTTGTATTTAATTATATGTGTATGTGGGTATTTGAACATGCCTTATATGCTTATGTTTCCTAGTTTGAGTGACATGTGCTCATGTCCCTTTATTGATTATCCCTTTGGCCTCTTTTGTATACTTATTGTTTCTTTCCTTGTGTGATTGTTTGCTTCTTAGTTGTTTGTAATGCCATGATACACATCATGCATTATCTTGCCTTCTTGGATGCCATGTTGGAAATCATGCTCCATCAATCCTTACAAACTAACTAGATTTATAGTTTTTGTTTGGTATAATGCAAATGTGATTACATTATTACATCTATCTAGGCATACCCTTATTGATCTAACAATATCCAATACAAATCATGTTATATCTTGAGATATATTTTGGATTATCATTACTATATCATGTATTTTGTAGGATAACACACTTGTCTAGATCTTTCTTCTAAAGGTAGTCATTGTAGGGTCTTCATTCCTACCCTCGTAAGAGGGGGGAACATATAGGGTTTTTGTCATAGAGATCAAAGACTTCTACCATTCAAAAAATCAATTTTCAAAACACTCAGAACACCAATCAAAGTTCAAAGCACATAGAATAGACCATAAAAATAATGACACATATAGAAAAATCATAAAAAAAATAAAGGATAAGAGCACCATATTCATAGTACAACACCAAATAATAAAGTGTCCACTTTTTGGTGCTCTTATCTAAACAAACAAAAACATAGAATTTTCAAAAATAGATAGGAAGGTAGGGTCAATTACAGTTTTAGCAGTTATAGTTTAGTTTAGATTGGGTAGTTTCAATATAGTTCTACTTAGATTATCTAGATATAGGGGGCATCATGTGTGACATGATAAATCTCACTTCTAGTTTTAGATTGTGCAATTGGTATAACTTTTAGATTAGGATCCATGTTAAAGACACTAGTGATTGAGGGAAATATGCATGGCACATTTGCCATCTTTTCTTTCTAGTTCAATGTATTACCCAGGTATTCTTAGTAGTTACGTGCTTTATTCCATCTATAGGTGGTTGGCATCATTTATAGTGGATTTCATATAAGCCTAGTTCTCATTTTTTGAGTGGATTTCATACAATCCTAATCTCCACCTTTTAGAGTGGCCAAGATTGACCTAGTTCTCAGTATACATTCAACTATCCATGCCAAATTGTTAGATTATAGAGCATTCATGGGCTTCATGAGCCATCTCATATGATACACATTCATAATGGTATCAGTTCATAGCTTTATTACATAGTGGGTAATGATGGAGCCAAAGGACTAAATAGGCCTTTTATTATTAAGCCAACTACTCAGAGGAATTGGACACATAGTATAAACATCAATTAACACATACATGATCACATACCTTAACTACATAGTGGATAATGATGGAACCAAAGGGATAACCTTTGTATTCTTAAGCTATCCTTAGGGAATTGAACACTTAGATCTGTTCATGATATTACTCTTGGCACAGCACATACCTAGCATCACTCAAGATATCTCAACATCACAACAAGTTTTGTATTGGTTTGTGTACTTAGTGAGGTGTATTCATTCCCTTCTCTTCATATCTCTTTCACCTAACTTTTGTGTGTTATTATTTAAAACATATAATGTCTATTAAGAATTAATATCCTCCTTATTTTATTTTGTAGATTTATGATTTACATGGTGCTCTCTCTGCGCACACTCAGCGTCACACATCTTCAAGGGCTTCAACCTTATAGGTAAGTTCAAGTATGCTTCCTATTTTTATTTTATCCTAGTATTTCACTTTTTTGTATCACTAGAATAAGTGGGGGTAAATGTAGTCATTTAAAATGTTAAAATTGGTAGTTTAAGTGTGGTTTATGACACCCCATCCATCAGTCTCTTTTGCATGCTCTTATGACCCTTCTAGACACCTTTTTGTTCATTATCAATCATCCAAAACCTTCTAAGCCATGATTCTACCTCAACTAAAAAGTATTCCCCATGTCAATCCTATTCCCCTAAGTTCCAAGCTTATAGGATAGGAACACCCCATTTGGACTATAACACTAGGCACCAAAGTGTCCCATTTTCAGTGCTCTTATCCATTTTCACTTTGAGCCCCAATGGTCATTTTATCTGGTTCTTATCCTTAATTAGGATGGCATAGCATGAATACATATGACCCATGAACAAATATTCCCTATAAAATCCCACTCAATGATCATTTACAAGGGAGGGGATCAAAATTACAAAGTAAGCAAGAATAAAAACAAAACACTAAGGTAAACTTCCTTATTCTTTGTACATAGTCACTCAACATAGCTACAAACATACTCAAACCCTCATACCAGTCCCTAACCACCTCAAACACTATCAAATTGGAATTTGTATTTGTATCACACTACTGTATAAAGCACACTAGCTGGGAGAACTACATATGGCTTGATCCCACTTTAGATTATTAGTATGTAGGCATCATGCCCACACAATGGGTGTGAATTACATGTTTAGTACAACTTACACACTAAACCCCCTCTTTCTCAAGTGACTCAAATATTGTTTTATCAAGCATGATAGAGGGTTAGTGTTTGAAGATAAAATTAGCTCTATAGCAAGTTATGTTGATAACCAAGACTTGATTTTGTATAAGAATTATCACACATGCACAATATAACTACCCAAAACATTTCACATCTCTATGATTAGTTTGGATAATAGTGGTAGGAATGGATAACATCACCTGGCACTAAAGCATCCACTTTTGGTGCTCCTATTCTTTCATTAAATGAAAGCTAGAATGAGGTTTATGACCCTTCCTAGTCCTAAAAAGTCATTTTTAATATCTATATTAGCCATCTTAGCCTATTTTCCAACTAAGTTATATTTATTCTTATTTATTGTTATTTTTAGAAAGGTGAAAAAGATAAATAATTGCACAAGTTAGAACTATAATTATTGCTATATTCTATACTAATTTATTAATCTAAACATTTAAGTAAAATAGGAATAAAATAGGAATTAAGTCTAGAGATGAGTGTTTATAGTTGGAGTAGGTATGTCCAAGTGGAAAATATGCTTTAGTGTTGTTAGAGTGATGTCATAGTTGTTTATGGTCAGTCTACAGGGTTAAATTGAAGGTTTTAAAGTGGAAAAAGAGGACTTGTGATTTTTCAAGATGATATTTTTACATAGAAAGGGTTTTTGACCTTATTCTAGCATGTTCTAAGTGATTTTATGGTTTGAAGGTATATTGAAGTCAAATTGAATTTTTTTGAGTGCTCTCAATTTTCTTAGTTTTGGCTTAAGGTCAGGCATGCCTATAATGGGTTATAGGATGTATGGGTTTTCAAAGGTGTGGAAACTCAAATCATGGTCCAAAAGTGTGTCTTGGGTTTCTCCAGGTGTGCAATAAGTTTCATAAGTGTGCCTTGACTGAAAGGAGGTTTGTTGATCATGATTATTTTGAGTTTTTAGGGTTTTAGGCTATGATAAAAAAGTGTTTTGACTTATGATTTAAGGTCTAAGGATTCTTAATAGGTTGAATGGGCCAAATGGAATGTCAAATCAATCTTCATAGAGATTTGAAGGTTTGTGGTTTTTAAGTTATTCATGTTTTTATCTAGATGGAGGCCTTATTAGCAAGTTGGTTTGTGAAGGAAGTATGTTACAAAAGATGAACTAGGTGTTTCAAACTAGTGTACTTTAGGTGGAATATGAGAGTTTTCTATATATAAATTTTTAGGTATTGATGGTGTGTCTACTGAAAGTTTTGGGTTCTACAAGTTCTATGTAGGGCTACAAGGAGACTAAATAGGTCTAGTAAGAAGAAGAGTGATTTTTGTTTAATTTATCCAAAAGATAAAGGTTTGATTATTAAAAGGTAAGTTATTAGGTTGGTTTAGTTCATTTTTCCTATGTTTTGAGTGGCATGAATTTTTTTTGGTAATCCTTGAGGTGGTTTGAGAGAGAAGGCTAGTACGCTTGTATGGTGGTTCTTCATGGTGTGTGGAGATTTGAAGATGATCAAGTGATGTAACAGCTCAAAAATATTAGGGGGAGTCCATATAAAATGTTTATTGGTGATTTACACCATATTTTAGTGTTTATGTGTGTTCTTTATTCATTGGTTGTAGTGCTTGGTTGAAGAAGAATGTTGGCATATAGCAAGAGGAAATTGTCAAGGCAAGAAAAGGTAGCTTCAAGGTAAGGGGAATTTGTATAATATTTATAAAATGGTCCTCTCCTATTTTTAGTCTCTTTATGTCGTCTATATCAATTGGTGCCCACTTTTTCATTATGTCAAAGGGGGAGAAATTTCCTATTATGGGGTACTTCAAGAGAGAAAGAATGAGAGATGTATATTGATATATGATGTGTATTGAAATAAATGACAAAGGTAGAGATTTTTGAATAGTTTGATGTTATGGAAGTGTCCATATGAGTGGATGAAGTACCATGATAGTCCAAGTGATAATGACAAAGTGTGTAATGTGCTTGTCCTAGTGTGCTTGAAGAGGTTTTGTTGATCTTCAATTTTGGCATGGTTTGAAATGATCAGGGATGAGTATGGAGTATTTATAATGTTAAAGGGGTCCTATAAGAGGTTTTTTATGATTTTATTTCCTATGATCATGAGTGGATTTCATCTGGTTGATCATTGTTTTCATCTAGATATTTTGGGTCTAGTGGTTGAAAATCTGATTAGGTAGTTTGCTAACATCACCATTACCATGTATTGATGATTCAAGGGGAGTTGGTTAAATGGATTTGATAAAATTTATGCCTATTTTTTTATGCACTAAATTTTAGGTCATTTGATGAAGTGAAACATAAGATATGGTAGTACAAAGTTAGGCTCCCACGTAATTTGATAGTGTTTTCCCATACTTAGCCAAATTTATAATATGACAAGAAGAGTTGAGTAAGAGTTTTGATGTAGTCATATTTCACATATGTAATTTTAAAGATAATTTTATCATATGGGTTTGTTTAGTTTTGTGCCTAGTTTATATGTGATAAATTTTAGGTCATGCGATGAAGCATGTCAAAAGATATGCATGTGCAAAGTTAGCCTTCCAAGTAGTTCTCAACATAGCTAGCTCTATGGAAAAAAAATATGAGTGAGAATATTAATGGTGTTATATATCACATGAATAAGGGTTATAGGATAAGATTGATATATGGTTAGATTCTACTATGTGAGGAGATAATATGGTCCAAGTTTTATATCATGTGTCTAAGTGTAATAAAAGTTATTAAGGTCTAAAGTTGTCCTTCCAGGCAAATAAAAATAGTCCCCTTAGTCAATTTTCCAAGAGATAAAGATAAATACCAAATGAAGATCCAATAGTTCACCAAAGATCATTAAAATTTATTTAATGGTGCATATTGAGCCAAAGAGGTTAAAGTGATAGTTGCCTAATGATAGGTCGAAGTAAAGATCAAGCTACTTCTTAGATCTGATGATGAGAAAATGTTCATACTAATCAAGATAAATGGAGCATATTAAGTGAAATGAATTCAAAATTTCCCTTATTTAAACATGTATAAATATTGATCTATGTATAAGATATCGATGGAGTGTGTTTATTCTAAGATGTCAGGAAGAAGCGAGATGATGCCAAGTGTTCAAAGTTTAACATTTAGGCAGTGGTACACTATGAGTTAAAGTTCAAAAAAGACCAAAGGTACACATTTAATATAAAAAGTGAGGAAAAAATATGATAATATGGTGACTGAAGTTTAATTTTGATCATTTGAATTTAACAAAGGAAAGAACATTGTCTAGTTTTTGGGCCATATCTTTCAATCTATGTATAATTTACTCATGCTGTTAAAAGTGAATTTGTTGAGGAATCCAAGGCACATGAAAATATAGATTTAAAGATTTGAAATTATGTATATTCAAAGATATTGAGGTTAATATTTGACTATGTGTTTTTGCATGTTCTATAAGTAACTTGAGAAGGGTATTTGAGTTGTGCTTGTTGGTATCTCATTATTTAAAGGTGAACTAGATATTGGAGTATGTTGTAGATTCCATGAGGATGTTTTGTGTGTATTATTAATGGTTGAATAATAATATCCATTAGGAAAAAATGTTTAGAAATTGACTATGTGTTTACTCATAGTGGTTGTTGTACATAATATTATTTGACCAAATAATGCTTAAGCAAAAGGGTACTGTGATGGTTGTTGGGGCTTAAGGAGGACATATAGATCATGTGACATGGATCCATGAGTTGGAAAGTGTTCCTATGTTCTTATTTTTCTTTATTAAGTGATAAATGGGTGAATAGGTGTCTATGAGACCCATAAGAGCTACAAGGGCATAATTCAAAGGTGTAGTTGGTTAAGGGTGACCCATATATGCTATGGCTGACCTACATGGATTTTGTTGAGCCATGAAATTTTATGTTATAATCCTTAAGGGATAAGGCATACCTAATGGTTGACCAAGGTATTGATAATCATGAATGATCTATAAATAGTGAAAACAAAGAAGATGGTTTTTTGACTTAAGAGAGGCTTGTGAAATAGATATCTACGTGGAAGTGAAGAAGAGAGGATAGGTAGTGTTCCTGTTGGATGAGTTGATGAGTAGAGTAATTTTTTGAAAGAGTTTATGACTTTTACTTCATATTTTTGATGACATAAAAGTGCTTTTATAGGTTTGTAGTTTGAGGATTATTGAAGAGGTCTAAGAGTGCATATGATGATAGTTTGAGTGAACAAGGAGAGAGATTATAACATTTGTCATGTCCCCTTTTTCATGGAAATCGATAGACTTGATGATTATCCTATTATGCGACCTTCGTAGGCTAATAAGATGGATAGAGGGTCATGATGGATATTGGCTTGGCTTCGATTTGTAGAATTCCTATAGTTGGCTTTCATTCAAGTTATTTCAGACACATTTAGCCTGAGCTCCTATTATTTAGGGATATTTGACATGTAGTGGAGCACCCTTATTTTGGTATGGTCATCTGCAGAATCACTCCCTAATTCACCAACTTCAGTCGGTTTGAGGATCTGACATATATTAAGGGAGATATTAATATTTGATTGATTTAATCAAATATTAATTATTTAGCCTGTTTTTAGTTAAAAACCCTAATTATAATTTAAGAAAACCCTAATTAGGGCAAGCACATATTTTTGAGGGTATAAGGGTTCTCATGGAGGCCATTATTGATTATGCATTGATTATTGATTATTGATTTTGAAGAATTCTTCTGTGAGGACTGAGCCAAGGGTTCCAGGATTCCATTTGCATTGGAGAATGTTCCCTCTTTAGTGTGTGCGATTTAGAGGCTGTGAAATATCAGCTGATCTATTGCCAAATTGAGAGATAGCTTCATACAAAAGTTATCACAGAGATTTACAGGGTTGAGAGATAACTTCACACAAAAGTTATCACAATATTTCAGGTATTTCTTTATTTAGTTTTTGATCTAATAAGTTATAAAGATATAGATCTTCTATATTAGAATCGTATATTCTTGAGATTAGGTTGTTCAGCTATCAAGGGTTGAAAATAGACAAGTTGTGCTTAATTGGTGGCTGTATTATGTCTGTATAGGTTCGTACAGATCTGCTCAGACATCGACCACGACAGACAACGATCCCTAGTGACTGACATCGGCCGATTGAAGACCGATGTTGGTAGAGAAGGACCTACAGAGACTGACATTGGCAATATATCGACTGACATCGGTGACTGTGTGTTTGACATAGTAGGCCAAGACAGAATTTCCAAATTCAAGCTCAATTGCTAGATTTGCAAAAGCCTAGGGTTTTAAGACAGGATATTTCATATTATTTTATTTGTATGATAGAGACTCAATTGTGTAATCATCTAGAAGAACAAGTGATGAGATCTTTGATTTTCTATTGAGAGATTATATTGTGATTTATTTATTCATATTTGAATTTATTTTGTAAGATTGCATCTTTGTTTAGAACTGTTTGTGTTTTTATATTCCCTATTTGAAGGGGATATCACAGTGGTATCAGAGCTTTTACTTAGTAAAAGGAGCCCCT
Source organism: Torreya grandis (assembly GCA_037957365.1). Lineage (NCBI taxonomy): Eukaryota > Viridiplantae > Streptophyta > Pinopsida > Cupressales > Taxaceae > Torreya > Torreya grandis. The sequence goes on along the minus strand of JARHVA010003751.1, from coordinate 1,570,003 downwards.
AAGTAAGGGACATCATAGTGGTATTAGAGCTAAATTTGTACCATCCTATTGGATAGTTTGGGCAAATCAGAGCCAATGTCTTGCCATTCTGTTGGGTAGTTTGGTTATCAGTATGGCTTTAACAGGTGACCAAGATTTGGAAGAAAGAATGCACAATGCAAAGAAGAAATTAGATAATCCATTTCAGCAAGCAGAGGACATTCTAAAAACTTTGGAGGAGTTAGAAACTTATTTAGGCAAGGTTGATTAGTCAAATTCTTATGAGATGCAAACAACGTTATCTCCAGCGTTTGGTTCATTGGTGAAGCCTCGATTATTGAGACATCATGATGAGGTGGTAAGACTTACGACTCTCTCTTACATTAGTGAAATCATGAGGATAATAGCTGGCTTTAATTTTTATGATGATCAGATTATGAGAGAGGTACTTCACACCATGGTAAAAAGCCTCAAAAAGTTAGATGACATTAGATACCCTCATTTCTCAAAGAGGGCAAGATTACTTGAAACATTTGCCAGGTATGGTTTTGAAAACATTATGATGTTAGTAGGTTGTATTGGTGGCATTTACAGGATGTTTAACATATTTTGGAATAATTTAGATGAGTTTCATTCTAGTGATGTATTAGCATCAATGCACTCTATCATGTTCACAATCTTGTTTGAGGAGGATAAAATTTCTAAACTTTTGGCAGAAGATTTATGGTATGTCTGGACAAAAGAGAAAAATGTCTCACCTAGAGCCAGTATGTGGTTAAAGAGTTTAATTGATAGGCCTAATGATCGTAGTACTTTCCCTATGACATGTAGAAGTTTGGATGATGAGTTTGATAGACATGTTGATCTAGTACCAAGAGATATTAACACATCTTTAGGTAATGATTTATCTGCATTATCTTCATAGGTAGGAGCAGTTGAGGGTGTTATGGATGAGCTTTATCTTAAGGTGAGTTTAGCTCAGGTGTTAGACAGTGAGGATGAGTCTGATGCTTGCATTCAGAGTGTGGAGGTATACTTAGGGGTTAGTACATTGAGTATTGGTGGTGAGTACATTCCTGCAGTTGCTGAAGAGCATGTTGTTGAGGCTGACACACATGTTCAAGATTTGGGAGTACCTGATTTTGATGAGTTTGAGATACCAGTGGAGTCGAGTCTCTAGATTGATTCTTCTCACACATATGATAGTTTGGTACCATTTGTTGTGCCACCTTTACAAAGGGATCAATTATGGGATGGATTGACACCATCTTTTGTAGATAGAATTCACAGTTGCCAATTACACAACCTACAGTATCGACACATCCCAGGTAGTTGTGATTTCAGAGATTGGTTGAGTTGCATTCACCAGTTTGATTGTGGATTCCTCTTTGTTCTACTTTTGATGATAATGAAGGTACTTGATTGATTTACAGCAGTGCAGAGCATAACTACATTTGGGATCCAGGTGGATTGAGTGGTTCATTGTTCTAAGATTGCTTAGGGACAAGCAATTTCTGGAGGGGCAAATTGTCATGTCCCCTTTTTCATGGACATTGATAGACTTGATGATTAGCCTATTATGCAACCTTCGTAGGCTAATAAGATGGATAGAGGGTCATGATGGAGATTGGCTTGGCTTTGATTTGCAGAATTCCTATAGTTGGCTTTCATTCAAGTTATTTCAGACACATTTAGCTTGAGCTCCTATTATAGGGATATTTGACATGCAACGGAGCACCCTTATTTTGGTATGGTCATGTGTAGAATCACTCCTTGATTCACCAACTTTAGTCGGTTTGAGGATTCGACATATATTAAGGGAGATATTAATATTTGATTGATTTAATCAAATATTAATTATTTAGCCTATTTTTAATTAGAAACCCTAATTCTAATTTAAGAAAACCCTAATTAGGGCAAGCACATCTTTTTGAGGGTATAAGGGTTCTCATGGAGGCCATTATTGATTATGCATTGATTATTGATTATTGATTTTGAAGAATTCTTCTATGAAGACTGAACCAAGGGTTCCAGGATTCCATTTGCATTGGAGAACATTCCCTCTTCAGTGTGTGTGATTCAGAGGCTGTGAAATATCAACTGATCTATTGCCAAATTAAGAGATAGCTTCATACAGAAGTTATCACAGAGATTTACAGGGATGAGAGATAACCTCACACAAAAGTTATCATAGTATTTTAGGTATTTCTTTATTTAGTTTTTGATCTAATAAGTTATACAGATATAGATATTCTATATTAAAATCGTATATTATTGAGATTAGCTTGTTCAGCTATCAAGGGTTGAAAATAGATAGGTTATGCTTAATTAGCGGCTATATTACGTCCATACAGGTATGTATAGATCTGCTCAGACACTGACCTCGGTAGACAGTGATCCCCAGTGACTGACATCGGCCAACTGAAGACCAATGTTGGTAGAGAAGGACATATAGAGACCGATGTCAGTAGTATATCGATCAACGCCGATGACTATGTGTTTGACACAGCAGGCTGAGACAAAATTTCTAGATTCAAGCTCAACTGCTAGATTTGCAAAAGCCCAAGGTTTTAAGACATGATATTTCATATTATTTTATTTGTATGACAGAGACTCAATTGTGTAATCGTCTAGAAGAACAAGTGATGAGATATTTGATTTGCTATTGAGTGATTATATTGAGATTTATTTATTCATATTTGACTTTATTCTGCAAGATTGTATCTTTGTTCAGAACTATTTGTGTTTTTATATTCCCTATTTGAAGGGGATATCACAATGGTATCAGAGCTTTTGCTTAGTAAAAAGGGCCCCTAAGTAAGGGACATCACAACATTCTTATGTGGGAGGCCTATATGAGATGGAGAAGGATTTTGTACAAGGGTAATAAAATAAAAGATCCATCATTAGGTGCTATAGATATCAGTTCTAAGGTGGAGGTGTTCACTTTAAAGGAAGGTTTAAAGGACTCAATCTTCCTTAGGAGAAGTTGTTCCATGTGAAATAGGTGTTTCACTAAAGGCCTTTGGTTAGGAAGACTTGGTCAAGGTTTTCGGTCTAAAGGACTTCAATAGTATCTTGATTTTAATCTCTTATAAGACAAGTAGTCCATGTGTTGCAAGCTTGAGAGTGGGTTTTATTCCCCATGAGGTTTTTTAACATGAACTATATGTTATGTGTTTGATCTTGTGTATGCATTGAATGAATTAGCTCTCTTTTTAATGTTTCTTGATCAATTTGATATATGATAATTGTTTAATATCTTGAAAGGATTGGAATTGAAATATAAATATATAACCTCATTGATTCACCCCCTCTTAGTGATTGTATCTTTAACCTATGCTACTAAGAATCAAATATGGGACCAAGGTGACCATCAAGGCCAATCCTATTTTAAAGAATCACGTAGATCCATACACTCATATCCTAGTTGATGAAAAATACTCTTAATTAGAGAAAGAATAATACTTAATTATTCATGAGATTGTAACACCCATTAAAGAGATCTTAGATGACTTACTTGTTGAATGAGCATGCAATCATTATTATTATGATATGTATGACAATGCATAGGTAAAAGGACTAGGCCATATACTACATTCTCCAAGATGATGCCTTGTTACCCAACCTTGTAAAATAAAAAGAAGACCCCAAAGGCATATAGAAGTTATACCTTGATGGATATTGAAGAAAAAATGGCACACGATCTAGTGTTGTAATCATCTCCCCTAAAAAGTAGAAATATTTCCATGCATTTAGATTGTAGTTTGGATACAAAAAAATGTTGTTGAATAAGAATCATTTATAAATGGTCTCTAATTGGTACATAAGAAAGGAGTTAGGGTATTTTAAGCTTTAAGAGATAGTGAGATGGTGGTGAAGTAGGTCAGAGTGTAGAACATGTCAGAAGTAATCTACTAACATCTTAAAAATATAGGGCATGAGACATGTTCAAAGGGTTTGATGATTTAAATATCCATTCCATACTGATGGCATATAATATAAAAATGATATGATAATAACTATGGGTGCATATTATGACCTTTTGTATAGTATAAGGAGTGATTGTATGTAGCCAATAAGACTCATAGTCAGACCAATAGTCACAAACAATTCAAGCAATTGGGAGGTGTTTAAGAGAAATGAATAAATTATCAAATTCCTACAAGTTGAAGTTGCTTTTTGCATTAATAATAAACCTTAACTACAAGCTCAATATGGAGAAAAAATCATTCAAGTAAATGGAAACAAGCTACCTAGGGGGTTGGTCACAATATAAAGCATCTTCAATTCTGATGATCAGCTAAAGAGCGAGAGGAGAAATATGAAAGTGAAGGAGGAAATATTCAAGTTGACAGCCATCTCTGCTAACAAAATATTAAAAGATGGTAAGCTATGTTCCCCATTTGGAGTCAAAAAAATTATTGATCCAAGAAAAATATATGATGATATCTTCACATGGAGATATAAATACCTCAAAGGCTTTGATCCAAGGTTAGTGCAACATATAGTTAAGCTCCACTCAAATACCAAGCTGATCAAGAAGAAGTAGAGGCTAGTTAGTTTAAATATTGATTCTTTAATGAGGAAGGAGCTTTGAAATATCATTGAATCAAACATAATATTTAAAATCAAACATTCCTCATGGCTGGAAAATATGATCCTAGAGTATAAGAAGAATGGAGAGATCCATTTGAGTGTAGACATCAGGGACCTGAATAAACATCCTTCAAAGACCACTAGTAAAGTTTACAAATAATTGTAGGCAAATAAATGTTTTCACTATTAGATGGTCATTCAAAATATAACCAAGTCCATGTGTGGGAGTGTGATCAATTCAAAACATTATTCACTAGTAAGTGGGGTACCTTTGAATAATAAAGGAGGCCCTTTAGTTTGACAAATATAGGAGTTACCTTCAAGAGGATCACATATATGTTGTTTAAAGGAATCCTAAAAAACATCATCTTGGTTTACCTTAATGACATATTTATTTTCTCAAAGCATGTAGTGGATCATTTGGGTCATCTAGATCAAGTATTTGAAAAATGTTGAGAGTTTGGGACCTGTCTGAATCTAACCAAGTGTGTATTCATAGTGCATGAAGGAAAATTTTTGGGACATATCATATCCAAAGAGGGATTCATAATAGATCCTAAAAAATTCAAGGAAATTTTATCACTCCTCTTAGGTCAAAATAAGGGTCTTCAAAGCTTCTTTGGAAAAATAAACTTCATTAAAAGGTTTGTGTCGATTTTAGAAACTTTGATCAAGCCCCTCACAATAATGTTCAAGAAGAGCACTGCGTTCATATAGAACCAAAAAGGCCAAATAAGTTTTGAGGCCATCAATATTTTGATTTTAGAATATAATACATTGATAAACCTATATTAGAGTAAGGATTTCATCCTTTATGTATTTGGTGGAGTTGAAGGCATCTCAACCATTCTTCCATAAAAAAATAATTACTAACTAAATCAACCTATCACTTTCTTTAGTTAAGTTCTCAAGGATTATGAGATGTGTTATATATTTTCATAGAAGCACACCCTTGTGATAATAATATTGCTTAAGAATTTAAATAAAATTCTCTCCAATAACAAGATCCATCTCATGGTCTCATGCTCTAATAAAAATGAATTCTTACTTAGTAAGGACATTGACAAGAAGAGAGCTATTTGGATCACAAAGGTGATGGAATGTGATGTAGACATATAAATAACAAAGATGATGTGAGAAAAAAGACTCTATGGGTAAATATAAGAGGATTTAAAGAATGAAGACTATATAATTATTGCACCACATAAGATCCAAATAGAATACCAATGTGCTCCAACAAGTTAGACTGAAAACATGGGGATTTTCCTTGAGACTGAAGTGTATTTATAAGGATTTAATAAATCCAAGTGAAGACAGTTTAGATTATAATATATTCCTTCTATGCTTATTAGAAGTGAAAATTTTTAAAGAGAAATCAATATAATCCTCTTGTAATTCATAGATTAGAATTAGGTGAATATGATCCTAAAAGGGTTCCATGATGGATCATTAGGGGGACATTATTCATCCAAGACCATTGTAGTGAAAATAATATAAGAAGTATATTATTGGCTAAATATATTCAAATATGCACACATATAGGTGTGAGGTTATAATAAGTATACATTACTTTTAGACAAGTATAAATTAGCATCCCTAACCCTATGCTCATATAAGCTTATTATCGCTTTATACATTGGGGCTTGGACTTCATCAACATGATAAATCTACCATCAAACATTAAACATGAGTGGATCCTCATGGAAATCAACTACTTCATGAGGTGTATGGAGGAAATAGTTCTCAAATAAGCTAATGAATTCTCCATCATAGACTTATATGAAAACATAATTACAATATTTGGTGTTTTGACCACTATTATCTCATATAATGCACTAGATTTTATTGAAGCCAAGATCAATGAATGGGTAGTCAAACATAACATCCATTTGAGCACCTCATCAGATTATTACCTTAAAGGTAATGGATTGGTTGAATAAAAAAAAAGAACTTGGTTTTCATAATCAAGCAAACCATGGAAGAAAATCAATGATCTTATAAAACTAAGCTCAAGACAACCCTCTAGGTAGATAGAATAATTTTGAAAAGGGTGTTAGGGAATTCACCCTTCATGTTAGTCTATGGAAAGGAATCAAGGTTTATCATGTATTTTAAATTAATTTTTTTTTGATCTATCTCATCAATTATAAGTGCATGAAAGTGATCCCATGATAGTAAGTTTAGTCACACTAATGAATCTCAAATAACTTAGGGCACATGTCATGTGCATTATGAAGATTTAGCAAGTGTAGACCAAGAGAAAATTCAATAGAAGGGCTACTGATAAAAGCTTTAATGAAAGAGACTTGGTACTTAAATGGGATATAGATAGATCAAAGGCTAAAAAGCATACAAATTTCAACACTATAGTAGTGGCCTATATACCATACTCAGTTGCAAGTAGGCCAATGCCTACTATATTACAAGGCAAAGTGTTGAAATGTTACCTATACTCATCAAAAATATTTAACTCAAGAACTATATCTAATGATCATGAACACCCTTGTAAATATTAATTTATATGTTTCAATTTCCCTAAGTGCCATGCACACATTTTATTACTTAGAGTAGTTTCTTTTCTTCCAAGCACTTTGCATAGTTCTATTAACTTAGTTTTATCATTATTCAAGCACTGCTCAACATAGTTTCTTGATTTTTTTCCATTTTGTAAGGTATATTACTTCCTTCTAAGTTTAAGTGGGATTCTCATACCTAATTTTAGTAAGGAGAAATAAGAGTAAGGAATTCTAGGTGACCCATACCTAATGGATTTCTACAAGCCTAATAGATTCCTACTTAGTAGGTAAGTGGCCCATACAGGTTGCTAAAATTGTTGACTTTCCAAGTCACCCCTTCAATAGGCATTGAACTCATAAGAAATACACAAGAGGCTATGCATTTTTTTACTATTGAGTTCTCAAAAATAAAGTCTACACATAAACACTTCTCTTTTGTGCCTGCACTCAATAGTCAGCTCATGTTTGAAGATCATCTAAGTATTAATCCATGAATCTAATAAATTTTTAATATATACCCATGAAAATATCATTTATCACATCAACACGACATACATATTAAATGTGTGGGTCTCCCTAAATTCAAATATTAAAAGAGACTATTATATAGGAAGCAATTATAAATAATGAAGATAGCACTCAAGATCTCAAATCTTCTTATGTACTCTCATTAAAATAATTGATTGTACTCAAATTGATGAAATACTACACTAAAACACATAGTTTCAACATTTATGCCCTTATAAAATGTAAATTATGATTTTTGTAGTGCACTAACTCCTTTGTTGGCTAACACAAGTTCTAGATGAGGGTGTAGACTATGAAGACCATAAGAAGAGATAAGGTACAAAAAGAGTTTGGCCATTGAAAATTTCCTTATAAAATTAGCCTCAATGTCCTTCATGAATTTTTGTCTTGACTACGTATCTAACTTTTTATTTAATCTTCAGTGTGCACTTTTTATGAAGAATGTACTTAGCTATCTATACATAGTCATGTGTGAAAATTTTAAAATAATGTAATTCACATGGGACAGTGTGCATATGGTATGAAATGGGTATGCATGCAATAACTCCATTTCATACTTAATATGATGAGATAGAACCTAAATATATACCTACGTATTCCCACATCAAGAGGCTAGTCTAGGTGGATTGGCAAGTGACCACCATAAATGGGGATGGTAGTTGTGCTTGATTGGATATCAAGGCGACTAAAAAAGAACATAATTAAATGTAGGGAAACTATTAGAGTTTTATAACATGATCAAATGTCATCCTTGGAATCTTATATACCCTTCATTCTCAAACACACATGTGGATCCATGAGTGACCTTCTGGCTACTCCTGTGATCAAATTATTATATATAGGTTGAATTATCATGGCTTATATTGGTTATTAAAAATATATTGATTCTCTTAATCAACCTAGATCTTTGTATGCTCCTTTATTATTCAAGTTCCTACCTACCAAATCCAATGACAAATTAATCATGTAGGGCCTTGTTAACATTATATAAACCCTACTTTTTATTGTAAAATGGTCAAAATTTTATAAGCATAGTAACACTACCAAAAATTTTGAGGCATAGGATCCATCTCCTGGTATAACAAATCTCTACCCATATAAGTTTTTAATATTTCCTTAGAGATTGAAATTAATAAGAATTTATTTTCATTCTTTATGATTTATGGTCTATATGCATTCATGTTTATTTATCTTTGTCTTTGGATGCCCATTCCTCTCATTTCCATCCTCCCTTCACAGCTATGCATAGAACTGAAAGTCTATACATGTCTCATGTTGTGTATACATGGGTTTCCATAGAAATTATATTTGGATCATTTTTCATCCCTCTTAACATTGTGCTATGTTCCCTTACCTCCATGAAAAACATTTATGTAGTGTGCTTGATTTGAAATTTTCACATTTAGTCTACTAGGTTTATCATGTCTATTAAGTGGGAGAGGTGATCAATCGATGCATTAAAATTTATATTCCATCAATCCTCTTACCTTTTCCCTCCCTTTTTTCCTTATCAATTTTAGGTTTAGAACTACCTATAGATTCATTTTTTTCTTTGTAGGTCTATATGTTGGTCTTAAAATAGGTCAATCTAGAATATAAAGAAGCCATCCTACTCTAGAGGTTCATCCCAAGTTGTGAAAGAGTCCATCACCAATGCCTTTATTATAATGAGACACTGAATCACTCTCTAATGTAAAAGTCTAAGTCACTAAGCATGGAAAAGCCACATATAATCAAGCATTAGAGTCATTCACATGTAGATGTGCATTTAAAGTGATAACATACCCTAAAACACATCATACTACTTCCTTTCCTCTTACTCTATATCATTTATTAGATAAATTCTATGATTATTAAAGATACTACATAAATTAATATGGTACAACTGTCCTTAACCTATTACCATAGCTAAAGAGCTCACTCATGAAGAACACATTTTTTTAAATCTTTTCATTGATAAATATCATGAATATTTTTATTGGTGATATAAAGACAAGATTGGAATTGATCCTAACATCATCTTGCATACTATCATCACCAATAATATTATCACTATTGGATGGTCTCTTAGGATATAAATAAATTTACATAGATCTAAAATATAAACATAACACAACATTTAACATAATATGGGATGCCTATTATTATGTTAAAATTCCTTTTGGTATCAAAGATGCCATATCTACCTATAAACATGCAATGATCCATATTTTTCATTATCTTATTCAAAAAAACATCTAAACCTGTGTGGATGATCTTATTTACAAATATAAACATCATCATAATCATCTTCATGATTTAGTTATCATATTTGATCAACTTATTAAATATGAAGTTGGAATTAACCCATTCAAATGTTTTTCTGGTGTTACTTCAGGTAAATTATTAGGTTTTCTAGTTTACCACTAGGGCAATGATGTCAATCTAGCTAAAATCAAAGTTATTGTTAACATGGCTATCCCTTTCTCCATTCTATACATACAAACATATCTTTGGAAACTTGGTGGTAATTCACCATTTTGTTTTATAAACATATTACAATATTTGTTCCATTAATTCCTTTCTAACCAAGGGTAGTGTTTTAGAATGGATATATTTTTGCCAAAAATAATTTTAAAACATGAAAGAATCCTTGATTTATCTTGATACTATTGACCCACCTTAAAATGATCATACATTAATATTATATACATCATCTACCCTCATATTTTTTGGGGCATTACTTGCTCAATAATATGATACTGGTAGAGAATATGTTATCTATTATATTAGCTATGGCTTAATAAATTTTAAAAATGTTATTCAAAAGTAGAGTGTGATTATTTACATCTCTATTTCATAACTAAAAATCTATACCATTACATGCTCTATCAAACTACTTATGTCATTGTCTGTTTTGATCCACTTCATCATTTCTTCAACAAATATCTCCTACCTAGACATAAAATCAAAAAATGGATGGTCCTATTGATGGAATTTGACCTCCAAATTATTACACAATAACTATCAAAGATTAAGTCATCATAGATAAAATTCCAGATGCCTCTTTACAACCTACTAATCACCTTCAAGAAACTCTTTCTGAAGAAGATATTCTTTATATTCAATGTATTAACTAAGAAATCTTAGTCAAAGATTATTTTCAAAACTTCATCATTAATCTAGAAGAAAATAACCATGGTGAAAATAACCCTAAAACAACTAATATTAAATCTCAAGTAGTCGTTGAATAATTAATAGAAGCTACAATCAACTTACATGAATACACTTGGACACTTCACTTCTATGGTGAAAAATGCCTTCAAGGAACTGGGGAAGGTTGGGCTTTAATAATCCCCCATGATAAAATCATACCTCTAGAATTTTGATCAACCTTTGAGCTTTTAGTTATATAAATGTCATTTTAGTGCAATGAGTGTCACTCGAGACCACTTTGTTTGTGATTAGACCTAAACCTATCTTAGGGCCTCTCTTGATCATTTTCTGGATTTTTTATGAGTCTAACCTAATCCTAAATAAACCAAAAGTAGCATTCATCCATCCCCTAAGCACCTAGTCCACTTGTTCACTAGATTATGCCACTTGGACACTAGTGTAGCTCTTTGGACACTAGCACACTACACTATTGACCTAGGGACTGTGATCTAGGAATTTGACTCAAGAGAGGATGGTTAGTATGGTGTTAGTTTTTAAATAAAAACAAAATGAAATAAATGCACTAATAACATAACATCTCTAGTCCCAGACACTAGGGAGAGATTATTTAATAAAATAAAATGATAAGCACAACTAAAAATCAATGGATCACATACAAGAGTTCCTTCACCTTCCTTGGATGCTCCAAATGCCTTTGTAGTGGTGGCTTGCTCAACTTGTGCCCATGAAGTTCTTGATAATGGAAGCTTGGATGCCTCCATCTCTCTTTGGCACCTTTGGCTTGGCTTGGAATCAATTTAGCATTATAAAAATATGCTTGAATCTTTTGGAACTAATTTGGCATTATAAATTTGAATCAAAAAATCTTTGAAATGATGTTGTTAGGCCTCCTATTTATAGATTTTTGGATTTGATCAAAATCAACCTCAACCATCCATCTTAAGATTGAGATGTGTGGTTGATGATTAATTCAATATTTGGAATTAAGTTTGTAATTATCCTCATCATGACATTAGAAGAAGGGGAAATTAAGGGGCATGAAGGGCATCATGGAAGGTATTGATGAGGCATGAATCTTGATATTTGTGGCATTTATGGCCTAGGGATGTCTTCCCAAGAAGTTAGGTCACTTGATGATGTAAATATTAAATATTCATTTATAAAAACAAGTATTCAACAAGTTTCCATGGAATTATTAATTAGGCCTTGATTTGGGTTAATTAGATATTAAGCATGACTAAGCACATTGTGCATAAATTACCCAAATTGATCAAAATTCCCTGTTATTGGTCCTAAATTTGATTGGATTAGAATTGGAAGTCCATATCAGATGCATTGGAAATGTATTACCATTTAGGATATTGCCAGTAAAAAATAACAAAGTCACATGTCTTGCATAAAAGATTTGATAGGAAAGAACAGTCTAAAGCATGTGGGTATAAAATTGACATTTTGACTTGAAATGGACTGATCAAAGTTAGTTGGCCCATAAAATGTATTACCCCATTTAGGGACACCCTGGCCAAAATCAGCACTTGAATATGTTAGTTTCACATCACTTAGCATGCTTTAGCATTTTTAGGCCAAATTGTGCATTTTGGGTGGAAACTGGTCAAAATCCTGATTGGAGGTTATCAGTAGCTAGTTTTAAGTGTCTATAGTTTGACCATGTCTGGGAAGATGTTGGAAAATATATGCAAAGCAATGCCTTCTCAAAGAATGAGAAATGGCTTTTATGCCAAAAAGAAGATTATGGTTAAAGAACAAAGATCTAAATGATTTTGAGAATCTTATGATGATGCCCCCTCAAGGGAGTAGCTATCATATTTGTTGATGGACAATCCCTCAAAAATAAATAAGAGGAAAGGTGAAATTAAAACATGGTTGAGATTAATCCAAATGAGAAAATTCTTGCATGCATTGATGTAAAAAGGATGTTGATTTGCCTAAAGGTAGTTATAATCAAGAATAAAAGTAAATTTAATGATTTACCCATAGGTAGTTATAATCATTAAGAGGACCTAGATTGGTTAAAGATGATTGTGCCCCAATTAGGGCTAATTAGCAAGCATAACTCAAGGATATAACCTAGAATACAAATTGAAGATGAGCGGGTGCAAAGTAATGAAATGGATGTATAGAAGAATAAGATTGATCAATGTGAATGATTTAGTTATACCTACCAATGAGGAGATGCTCATCCTAATTAAAAATGATATAACAAAAATGGTCAAATGAGTTATATTGATCATGGGTGGGATGGAAGGATTTGCCAAGGTGTCAAGGAGAAACTTATATGGCTCCATTGATTGTAAACCTTCATGAAGCTAATTTTTGCTAAAGCATGTGATGGTAAGCTTCATGGTAGAACACCATGAAGACTTGGCCAAAATATGCATAAGGACTAACTCCTAATCCAATAAACACTTGAAAATAATTTACCAATGATAAAAACCATGATGATAATGTTAACATATGAATATGGATAGACTCAAGAATAATGTGTGTAAAGAATAACCTAATGAACACATATAGACTGAGTCGAGGCAACAATGCTGAAAGTAAACAAATAGGAAACTAAACAAATAAACATATAAATAGAAAAAAAACAAACAACTTGAAATAAACAAACAAATAGAAACCCTAAAAAAAAGTAAAGAAAGCACCTAACAATGATAATGCCCTAGTAAGGTAGATTAAGGATAACTGACAAAGCTTAGACAAGACAAATATTTTTGATATTTTTAAAATGTTATGAATGTTTTTAGAATTTTGAGGTATCTTAACTTGTTAGATAATGACAAGATACTTGCTCACAAACTGATGAGAGTGTTTGGATTAGGTTACTCAAAAAATGACAAGAGCATATGGAAAGGGGGATTGAGGTGAACTCAACATGAATTGAACATGACCCACATAGTCCTAAAATGATCTCAATTCATAGTAATTCCATCCAAACAAAAGGTGAGGAAAAATAAACTAGGTCCCAATACATTCTCAAATCTAGCAAATGGCCAGTCAAATGAAAACAATGATGGAAAAGTGATGTGGCAATGAATGATAAACAAATGTTGTCCTTAGTTTTCCCATAGGTATTTATAACTAGGATAAAGTGACATAGGTCAATGATACTAATTTTCCCCTAGGTCGTTATAATTAGTAGCAAAACTGGTGAAACACTGATTTGCCCATATGTAGTTATAATCAGGCTCACATAAGCAAACTTGATAGGATGAAAGATATCTTGCTAGATCATCTATCACACTACTTTCATAGACTATCATTTGAAACATGGATTGGATTTATTATTGAAACTTGATCATTTCCTCTCACAAAAAGTGCAAGAAGAACCAAAGGAATGGATATCAAAATAGGATTGGGTAGGATGACTAAAAATAGGATTTGGTCTAGATAGGAATAGAATTATAGGATGGTATATTATTTATAAGGATAATTATGGTTTGATATAATGATAAGAGGGTTAACCCTAAGTGATGGGGTGAATATAAGGATACACAACAATGGCAAATGGATATTATTTATAATCAGGCTCGCATAAACAAACTTGATAGGATGAAAGATATCTTGCTAGATCAATTATAACACTACTCTCATAGACTATCATTTGAAAGATGGATTAGATTTATTATTTAAACTTGATCAAAATACTCTCATAAAAAGAGTAAGAAGAACCAAAGGAACTAAGATCAAAATAGGATTGGGTAGGATGACTAAAAATAGGCTTTGGTCTAAATAGGAATAGAATTATAGGATGATATAGTTTTGCTAAGGATAATGATGGTTTGATATAATGATAAGAGGGTTACCCCCAAGTGATGGGGTAAATAGAAGGATACGTGACAATGGAAAATGGATATGTAACAATGGAAATGGCATGACAATGAAATGGTATGGTACATGTTTTTGGCCTGGGTGTGGTAAATGACATATGATTCTATTGTTCCTATTGATGGGGAGATGTAGGTCCTAATCAACAAATGATATAAATAGAATACTTGATCATATTAATTTCTATCCCACACCTCATCCAACTAGCTACTCTATCAAGATCTTAATACAGATTTGGTTGCTAAGAATGCTTTTATGATTTTCATTGGTCATTGATTCTGATTCCTTCAAGTATCTAGATAAAGTATCTTTATAGCCTTTGTAAAGGAAAGTGCGGTTATGGATGGTAAATAGGGAAAAATAATGGATGGTGGGTTTGATTTTGAAGTGGAATGGCCTATGATCATGGTATAATGGTGGGGAAACAAATGAAGATCAGGATGTTCAATCACATATAATGTTATTGATGCTAGATTTGACATCATTTTGGTTATTGCAGGGCTGAAGACTTGTTCTCTCAAGAGGACTACCGAAATTTTCTATTATATAATCTTGAGAGTAGCTACCATCAGATTAGGCTATAGATTGGAAGCTATTTTTATTTGATGTTTTATTTTGTCTCCATGAAGAAGTGAATACATTTTTTTCTTAGCTATTGGTGCCTTAATGTGGTTTTCACCAATGAATTTATTTTGATCATCCCATAGTGCCTATGAGAAGGTCTCACTAATGAACATTGGATTTTGACTTTTATTTTCTTCTAGAGCTTCCAAAAAAGTCCTACCAGAAGATGTTGAGTTATGACTTGGATTATCCCCAAGCACCTCTAAAAGAGTCCCACTAGGAGAGTGTTCTCTTATATGAATTTTGTCTTGGCATCCTTTCTCTTCTTCAACTACTATGTTTCCATGGATACAATTCAACAAAGTGTGATTCTATCAATCCTAATCAACACTTGTGGGAGATGGAATGTTAGTAATATGGTTATATTGGTTGATGGTAATGACCTATGGAATGGTAATGGAATGGGGAGAGGTTACACAATACTCATAGAAGACACTAGGATAACTTGTGTCAAAGATGAAGTACTCATCCTCAAAAATTATAGAAAGATCACAAATGTATTCAAATTGATGTATGAGGCATGCATAACTAATGTTGTAACAAATATGAACATATTCTTCTTTTGAATTTGATTCTAAATCAAGGGACTCTAAATTTGATGTTGAGACTGATGTTGATTCTAATTTTGATGCTAAATTAGGTGTCAGTTCAAGAATAGAATCTAACTCTAAATCTAATTCTTCATCTGATGGGCACTCTATTATAATGATGTCTTGTTGAATATCTAGTTTTGGAAAATTAATAGCCTGTGGTGGCATGAGGGGATCCACAAATATTGGTTTGTCAAAGTGAAACTCCTTTATGATGGGAAAAAGGTCATGAAACAACTCCCTAGAGACTAGCTTGTCAATAGGAGGTTCCTAAAAAAAAAAGCACATGGTCAAGGTAATTATTTGCCTAAAGGTAGTTATAATCACTAAGAAGTGAGTCAAAAAAGACTAGATCATTATAGTGGGACTCCTTGATAATTTTTATAAGATCAATAGGCAATTTATCATAGGCTTACTTATCACAAATGGTTGGTTCAATAAAAACATCTTGGATTGGTTGTTTGTTTTAGCTTTGGTTTCTAATGAGCTAGAAAATACCAATTATAAACATAGCTTGGTCTTCAAATGATTGGATGGGTTGAGGTTTGGATGAGATTAGTACTAGATGAGGAATGGCCTATGGTTGGATAATGGTAGGGCATTGGGGAGTATGATTTCTCACATGAGCCAAAGGATAAAGTCCTGAGATGGTAACGATAGAGCATTATGGGGATTGATTACTTGTATAAGACAAAATACTAGGTCCTATAATGATGAAGGGGTGTTGTGGAGCATGGTTTCTCACACAAACCAAAGTATGAGGTCTTGGTATAGACATGGTTGGGTTTTGTGGAGCTTGGATGCTCACACAAGCTAAAGGACTAGGTTTAGGAATGGTAATGGTATTCCTTATATATTGTAGAGTTTGATAGCTCACATAATCCAAAATAGGGTTAGGGGTAGTTGATGATTAGATATCAAAAGGATGTTAAACTTGATTTCTTACATAAGTAAAAGCATCCAAGTCTTCCTCATAAACCATATCATCCCAGTCATGAGTTGGTTCATAAGCTAGTTCTTGACCATGTTCCATGTACTAATTTTTAAAAAGAGGGTATGGATTCATATCCCAAAAAACATTATCTATAGCTGGGTCTTCAAATTCTTCTTCACAAGCCTCTTCATACCAATCAAGGTCTTGAGTTGGATTGTAAGTTACTTCATGAATCTGTTCTCATGAATGATTAATATGAGGCAGATAGAAATCTATCTCACAAACCATATTAACATCACTGGGGTCTTTAAAAAAGCCATAAAAGTCATTTTGTATGGCCATTATATCATAATTAATATTTTAAGTGACTCCACCATAAGTTTAGTGAGACATATCTAAGTAAATGATGAACACTCTGAAACAAAAAGGCTTAGGGTTCTAAAAACTTTGATAAACTATGTCCAAAGGACAAATGGTTTAAGCTTAGTCTATCTTGGTCAAAGTGGTAGAGCTATATCTCCAAAATGATTTGTGATAAGACTTTTCATACAATATCCTAATGTCAAATGTCTAACTTTAAATGGCATATGCATAAAAGGTCAAGCATTTGAGTAAAAACTAACATGTCAAAGGTCTAGGTCAAAATGTTCCAAACAAGGTCTAAACTAGAAAAAAGAAATGTTAAGTTGCTAGGTATTTTGTCCAAGTGTGGAGTCAAAATCTAGGATCAAACAAAAAAACATGTGCTAGGAATTTTGTCCAAATAGTTTCAAAATCTAGACTTGAAATAAAGGCTAATGTGATTTGATTTAAGCTAGCAAGTTTGGAAACAACTTTTACATAGACCTAGTGCATGAAATCAAACATAAACATGATCAGTTGGCATGAGGTATAAGACAAAAGTCTCTTTTAAAAAGGTTTTTCTCACAAATAAAGGCACAAATAATGATGAGGATAGGCATTAAACAAATAAACCATCAATAGTTTTCTAATTTGGGTAATCAATTAACTGAAGCTATGCAATCCAAAAGAGAAAGATCTATGTATCAACCCCACGAATTGAGTCCTAAATATAAATCAATCAATGTTTGGATCCAAATTAAATAAGTCTCATTGAAAAATCAATGTTGTAAACTAGGATTTGACAAAACAAGCTAGAAAAGATTGGATAGCATGAGGACACGAGACAAAGGTCCAAATGGTATTTACAAAATGGTTTGAAAAAAATTGCTTTGATACAATGGTAAACAATTCTTGAAGCAATTTGAATAGCCTAATGGCATAATAATTCTCAAATGATGTGATCAATTCTATGTTTCAAAAGACTCAAAGGCATAAATGGTTTGATATGATTTGGGTAGCATAACACTACCCTCTATAACTCAAATGACACACACACAAACATGTTTAGAAAAAATTTCAAGGCAAAAGTGTGGTGTAAAATGGCCAGCATAATGCTTCTTTAGACAAAAGAGTGATTTATAAATGAAATGTTTTTGACATGGATTTATGAAAAAACAAATAAGCTTTACTCTCAAAACATACCAAATGAGAAAATGATCCAAAAATATACTAAGTATAATCATCCAAATCCTATCAAAGATATGGCAAAATGGGGTTGATTGAAACTAGAAAGGTTTTGATCATTCTAAGGGAATCAATTGCATAATGAATTTCACATCAAATGATGTAAAATATAAGCATGGAAAATAGGTGACCCCGGCATTGGCTAGTTATAATAAGGTCTAGTCCTTTTTACAACCACTACATCTTTATATTCATTCATTGTAGTGTGATGTCCAAATATAGATACATCCCATGTGCAACTCCAAAGGATCCAAATGAATTAAATGCTAGGAGGTTAAACCCTAGGTCAAATATTCCCTAAAGAACATGTGGGAGGTAATGGCATCCCCCTCGCAAGCCAAGATGCATAAATAAATAAAAAATGAAAGTAGAAAGACTTTATGGTCATTTTCAAGGTCACCCAAACTTTGATGAGTTTTTGGGGAGTGCTTTAGGTGACATTATTTTTAAGCCTTAGACTAGGCTATTTGTGATATGAATGGTGCTTTTGATTCCAAAGGTTACATAAAGGGGAAAAAATGGAGGAGCATACATGTAACATACATCTTTATTCCAAACAAAACCTAAGTAACCAACTATTTCAAACAAAAATTAACAAGTGTGTTTAATTTTAAACCCAAATAAAATGTTTAGTGGTGTTTATTTGACCCCTTGGTCTTAGTTTCAAAATTTGGAAAAAATTCACCAAAAACACCTAAATTCATTGTTAAACACCCAAAACAAGGTTACTAATCAATTTTTAAACATGTTTTGATTAAATATTCTACTTGGTCCTACAACAAAATTATTAACATGTCCTTTAGCTTTGAATCTCTTTTGAGTTTGAAACAACAAACCTTGAAAAAGTAGATCTTAGGTCTATGTTTTTGGAAAAACAAGTGAATGACATTGGTTATTACCACTGACATCAGTTACGACCAACCAAGATCTAACTGATGTTGGTTCTAATGACCGATGTTGGTTCTATTGACCGATGTTGGTTAAGTCAGGTAATCGATGTCAGTATTTTTATCGATGTCGATTACTATGTAAAAACTATGGCAACCAAAAATAGCAAAATAAAGTTATAAAATCAATTTTCAAGAGTTTTAAAGGCTCAAATAAATATTTTTAAGTTTCAAAAGGATATTCTTTAGGTGTGAGATGAGTCTAGTCCCACCGAGCATGTCATTATGTGATATAGGAATTTGAATCAAGAGAGGATGGTTAGTATGGTGTTAGTTCCAAAATGAAAACAAGATGAAATAAACACACTAATAACATAACATCTATAGGCCTAAACACTAGGGAGAGATTATTTAACAAAATAAAATTACAAGCACAACTAAAAATCAAGGGATGAAATACAAGAGTTCCTTCACCTTCCTTATATGTTCTAAAAGCCTTGTAGTGCTGACTTTCTCAACTTGTGCTCATGAAATCTTTAAAAATGGAAGATTGGATACCTCCATCTCTCCTTGGCACCATTCGCTTGTGGCTTAGCTTGGATTAGAATCAATTTGGAATTATAACACTATGCCTAAAGCTTTTGGAACCAATTTGAAATTATAACTTTGCATCAAAAAGATTTGAAATGATGTTGTGAGGCCTCCTATTTATAGATTTTTGGATTTGATCAAAATCAACCTCAACCATCCATCTCAAGATTAAGATATGTCGTTGAGGATTAATTCAATTTTTGAAATTGAGTTTTTAATTATCCTCATCATGACATTAGAATAAGGAGAAATTAAGAGGCATGGAGGGCATCATGGAAGGCATTGATGAGGCATGCGAGACATTAATCCTGATATTTGTAGAATTTATGACCTAGGGATGTCTTCCCAAGAAATAAGGTCACTTGATGATGAATATATTCAATATTCACTTCTAAAAACAAGTATTCAATAATTTTCCATGGAATTATTAATTAGGCCTTGATTTGGGTTAATTATATCTTAAGCATGACTAAGCACATTGTGCACAAATTACCCAAATTGATCAAAATGCCCTATTATTGGTCCTAAATTTGATTATATTAGAATTGGAATTCCATTTCAGATGACTTGGAACCATATACCAATTTAGGATACTACCAACAACAAATAATAAAGGCACATGTCTTGTGCAGAAGATTTGATAAGAAAGAGAGTCTAAATCACATGGGTGCAAAATTGACATTTTGACTCAAAATGGACTGATCAAAGTTAGTTAACCCATAAATTTAATTACCCCATTTAGGGATACCATAGCCCAAATTGGCACTTGAATATGTCATTTTCACATCATTTATCATGTTATAGTGTTTTTAGGCCAAATTGTGCATTTTGGGTGGAAATTGGTTAAAACCCTGATTAAAAGTTATTAACACCTAGTTTTAGGTGTCTATAGGGACCATGTTATTATCCTTTTTATCCTTACTCTCCCAAAATATATATTTCCATTCCCCAAAAAATTCCTAGGGTTGATCTAGAACTATTTCACTTCTTGAAAAGCTCCATAATTCTATATATACACCACTTTTATTCACTTATCCACTAGAAGGAAATTAGCTACAAATACCCATAAAGAAAATCTGAAATAGTTTTTTATGTCAAGGTAATTGATCCCTATAGTACCTAATTCTACATACATCAACCTAAAATAACCCAAAGATTAGATTACTAAAATTTCTAGTCTCAAGTCACAATCAAAGAACTCAAAATGGTAGTTATACTAGCATTCACTTACTTGCACCAATAGCTAGATTGGGAGAAATACATTGGGCTTGATCCCATTTTGAGGTATTGATATATAGACAATGCTCAACAAATGGGGTATTGAGGTCACATCCATCCTACCTTTGTAATGCCACTCTTCTCTACTTATGCTCATCAAATACCCTAAAAACATGGATGTTTAGGGTTTCACATACAAATCATTAAAAAATAGAGAATAGATAATGATCCAACATTTATCCACTCAAACAGAAGCATCTTAAAACTAGGTGAAGCTCCACCTAATACATCATTATCCCTACTTCCTAAAGGAGATTGTTTCAACCTAGAGGACACTAGCACAATGCACTATTATCCAAGGGACCTTGCTACTATACATGAGGGTTTTTACCCCTATTTATAGTTAATGACACTCTACATAGCTCTAGTACCAAATTATAACCTTTTATTCATCTATCTTAGCCACTTTCTATCTAAGTACATCCTATTCTAATTCATTTCTATTTATAGAATAATCAGATAGGTCAATTATTATATAAATTAGAGGCTATTGATATTGTTATATTTATTCCTTGTTTTATTATTTTATAACTTTATCAACCTAGGGTTTTACATATTGGAGACTTATTAATGATGTCATGGTGATGTTATGGAGGTGTCTTGATGAGTAGATGAAGTTCCTTGATAGTCTAAGTGACAATGACAAAGTGTGTAATGTGCTTGTCCTAGTATGCTTGAAGGAAGAATGGTTGATATTTAGTTTTAACATGGCTAGAGATGTTTAGAAATGTGTATGGAGTATTGAGCATATGAAAGGCATCCTACAATAGTTTTTATATGATTTTAGTGTTTATGTGCATGAGTGGATTTCATCTAGTTGATCATTATTTTCCTCTAGACATTCTGGGTATAGTGGTAGAAAATCTAAGTAGGTAGTTTGATGACATCACCATTTTCATGTGTGGATGAATAAGGGTGAGTTGGTTATATGGTTGTGATCAAATTTTCACCTAGTTAATATGTGCTAAATATAAGATCATGTAAATAAACATGACAAAATATATGTGAGTGTAAATTTGAGCTCCTAGGTAGTTTGATAGTGTTTTCCCATACTTAGCCAAATTTGCATGAGGTAAGAAATAATCGAGTAAGAATTTTGGTAATGTCATATCTTACACATATCGATGTTTTAGGAAAAGTTGATCATTTGGGTTTGTTCAACTTTATGTTTAGTTAATATGCACTAAATTTTAGATCATGCAATGAACTGCATCAAAAGATATTCATGTGCAAATTTGGCATTCCAAGCAAGTTCTTGACATAGTTAACTCTATGGAAGAAGAAATCTAAGTATTAAAATTAATAGAGTTATATGTCACACATGGAAAGGTTTTAGGAGTAGTTTGACACATGGTTGGATTATCCTATGTGAGGAGATCATATGGTCCAAATTTCATATCATTCATCTAAGCACAACAAAAGTTATTGTGGTCCAAAGATGGCCTTCTAGGTAGATAGCAATGATCCCCATACATAGTCTATTTTACATGATGTTAAATATTAGGACCAAATAAAGGTATAATGGATCTCAAGAAATCATACAATATTGATTTAGTGATACATATTGATGGATATTTTTCCATGATATACAATGGTTAATGAAGTTAAATATCGATCTCCTTACAAAAGGATCAATAGAGTGTGTTCATTTTAAGATGTTTGGAAGCAATGAGATGAGGATAAGTGTTCGATGTTTAACATTGAGAAAAGATAAAGATCAAGTATTTTATAAGGATCAATGGTGAGTGGGTGTTTTAAATTATTGAGATCAATGGTGCATATTAAAGTCAAGAGGTCAAAGTGATAGTTGTATAAGATTGTTAAAGCAAGGACAATATCGAAGAGATTGATAAAGCATGTGTGATCAAGATTGCATGAGATGAGGACAAGTGTTTGAAGTTTAACATTTGGGTAGTGGTGATATATGTGTTAAATTATAAATAGGATCAGTGGTGCATGATTTATCTAATCTATGAGGACATTAGATGAGTTTTAAGTGTTCAAGATTTAATTTTGATTGTTGGCATTTGAAATTTTGAATTTAACAAAAGAAAAAATAGTGCTTAGTTTTTGTGCAATATATTTTGATCTATGTAGAATTTGACCTTGAAATAAAAATAAAAGTTGTAGAGGACTCTATGTAACATATATAAATATAAATTTTAATATATGAAAGTGTGTATAGTCAAATATATTAAGCTCTAAAGCTGATTGTGTTTGACTGCATTATGCAAGTGACCTGAGAAGGATATCTAAACTTGTATTGATGTCGTTTCAATGTATCACGATGAATTATCTATTTAGGAGTGTTTTATACTACATGAGTATGATATATGTGCATTATTAATGTTTTGATAATCATATATAGTATGAAAAAAGGTTTAGAAGTTGACTGTGTATTCATTCATGGTGATTTTGTGCATAAAATATTGTTTGAGCAAATTGTGCTTAAGCAGAAGGGTACTATGACTGATATGGACACTTAAGGGGGACATGTGGATCATGTGGCATGGTTTCATATGTTATAAATATTTATTGTGTTTCTATTTTCCTTGAATAAGTGTTAAATACATAAATGGGTCATCATAGGACCTAAAAGGTGACTTAGGCCTATTTGAAAGAGATTTATGCTTAAGTGTGACCCATGTAAGATGCCTTAAGGGTGAAGGCATGTGTTGGTTCTAATAATTAATATTTTTTACATGATAATTCATGAAGTATCTATAAATATTGAAATTAAAGATGATGATTTATAGCTTTTTTTGTGGTAGACATGTGCAAGGTGTATGAAAGAGTTGTGGAATAAAGGAGAGGTAGAGTGCATAGTTGAGAAGTAGAGCATATTTTGGACTATGTGTATGACATATAGTTTATATTTTTTATGTTAAAAGAGTTATCTTGAATTTTAAGGATGAAAAAAGAGGTTTGATCATGCATATTAGGATTAGTTTGAGTGAAGGAGAGAGATGGTTTCATGCCTATGTGAGAGGCCTGTATGAGATAGAGAGGGAGTTTGTGTAGGGTTTAAATAATAAGAGATTCATCATCAAGTTTTGAATGTATTAGATCTAAGGTGGATTTTTTCACTTCAAAGGAGGGTCTAGAGGACTTGATATTATTTAGGGACATTAGCTCCTTGTAAAATAGGCGTTTCACTAAAGCACTTTAGTCAGGAGGATTTGATCAAGTTTTTCTAGTCTAAAGGAGTTGACCAGTATCTTGTTTGTAATTTATTATAGGAAAATTATTCCATGTGTTTTAGGATTGAGAGTGTGATTTATTCCCCATGAGGGTTTCTGATAGGAACTATGTGTTATGTGTTTGATCTTATGTATGCATTGAATGAATCAACTCTCTTGTTAATGTTACTTGATAAAGTTGATATATGTTTATTGCTTGATGGTTTAAAATGATTGGAATTGAGGTTGAAATATCTAGGCTCATTGATTTACCCTCTCCTTAGTCATTGTACCTCTAATAATTGGTATTAGAGTAGGTTCTTTGGTAAAAGCTTGTCAGCTTGAAGGTGATCCAAGGTATAATATGGGTAGTCATCAAGGAGGTTTTTCTACTAAGCAAGCATCAATGTTCAATGGATCCAACTATGATTTTTGGAGTGCAATGATGAGGATATACATTATGTCCCTAGGGTCTGATGTATGCTAGTATATTATGGATGGTTATGTTGCTCTTACTACTCCTCCATCTAGTGCTATAGACAAGAAGCTATTTGAGAATAATTATATGGTAGTGAATGCCATCAATTATGGTCTTAAAAAGATTGAGTTCACCAAGGTCATCCATTTTAAATATGATAAAGAGATATGGGACAAAACATAGATCATTTATGAAGGAGATTCAAAGGTCAAGATTGCTAAGTTGTAGACTCATAAAAGGCAATTTTAAAGTCTCAAGATGAAGGAAGAAGACTCTGTGGCATATTTTTTGTAGAGAGTCATTGAGATTATCACCATAATTAGAGGTCTTGGAGAGAACCTAGAAAAGGTTACTATAGTTAAAAAGTGATTAATGTCTCTATCTCTCAAGTTTGATTCAAAAGTATCTACTATAGAGTAAAGTCATGATCTTACATAGTTGAAGATGGATCAATTACATGGCACCCTTACTTCTTATGAGATGAGGAAGAATGATGATATATCATAAAAGAAGGAAGAAAATTTCAAGACTAAAATGAAGACAAAGAAGAAGTAATTCAAAGACAAGAAGAGTCTTTACAACAAAGAATAGTGGAGCTCATCAGATGAGAGTGAAATCAATGAATTAGAGTATGATCATGAAGATGATGGTCCTATTAAAGATAATGTCATGTTCATAGTTGAGGAAGGTAGTTGCTCACATAAAAAGGAGTCTACTTGGAGTGATTTAGATGATGATGAATATGAGGTGGACTATGAAACTACACTGAAAAATGATCTTAAAGAATTGAAGGTTGAGAAGAAGATCAATAGGAAGATGAAATATAAACTCAAGGATTTTGAGGATAAATTTAGTGTTTATGAGTCAAGAATGAATGAAGACACCAAGGATCATGAAGATATAGTCAAGCATCTCAATTGTCAACTAGAAACTCTATCTATAATTCTAAAAGATAAAGAAGATAAATATTTAAGGTATGCTTCTAAGATTTTCTCTTTGAAATTTTAGTCAAAGAAGACATCTAGGAAGATAATGTCATTTGTGAGATTTGAAAAGATCTCAAGTGATCTAGCTAATATTATGAATGATCAAAAACATGCAAGTGATAAGACTAGTCTTAGATACAAACAAGAATGAAATACTATAATTCAATACAAGATGAAGATTAATGTGAACAAGGATAATCATATTTTGAATACAAATAATCAAATAAGGAATGAAGGTGCTGGTAGAATGTAGACAAATCAGATCAAACAACCAAATTCCATGAGGTATGAAAATTTCAATGGTTACTAGTCTAGACACCTAAATTTGGCCACCAATGGATTCTTATCACACTTTGACAAGCTATTACCAACCATTGACCATTTAGATTAATAATTTTTAATTGTCTCAAATTTGGATTTATAACCATGTAATAAAACAATTTCAGCTATTAATCAATTAAATTAAAGAAATGCATCATTAATTAATTCAAAATCATTCAAAAATGTTCAAAAGACTAAAAAGGATTAATTACCATGTCAAAAAAACCAAATCCTAATCAAGTCCTACATGAATTAATCTATAAACAATTAAATAAATTATTGAAAAGAAAAATTTAAATATCAATAGCATCTTAAAAGTAATCATTACCTTTTTAAGTTGTCCAAAATTCAAAATATCCCACCTATGCTTATTTATTGAAAATCATGAGTGCTTGACAACTCATAACTCTACTAGAGTTACTTTTGACTCACTTAGGTCAAGTTTGAACGCATTAAAATACCTAACTACCCTCTAACTAACGTTGGGTTGGGGTTAGTTTCTAAATCTATATATACAAGCCTAGAGCTCTTCATTTAGAGATCTTAAAACATAATAGAGTTATAATGTAGAAGTTGATCCATAAAGCAAATGCATAATGCTATAATGCTAAAATTAAGCCAAGCCAAACCAAACATGGTGCTAAGAGGAGATGGATATAGCCAAACCCCATTGATGAATACATTTTGAACATATTATGAGAAATTTGATGAAGAAATCACTTGAAGCTCTCAAGAAAGGTAAACATTATTGTTCTTTCCATTTTAGTTAGGTTTATTGTTTGTTTATTAATATCCCCCTAAGATTAAATAATAGAGATATTAGTGTGTTGATTTCATGGTCTTATGGACTAAAAATTGATCTAACCTCTTCTCTTTTTCAAATTTCTTGATCATAAATGGCATACCCAATGGGATACTAATTTTCCCATAGACTGTTATAATTAGGCACACTTGGCCTAGAACAAGACCTTCTCAAAAGAGATGAATCATGGTTTTATAATGAAAATTAGGCTAATTATTTTGATAATTCAAATTATAATATTCCCAATAAGATCATGAAGAATCAAAAGGAGGGGGCCTCAGATCAAATCAACAAGACTTGATCCTATTTCCATGAATAGATATAAAGGGCCCTTTGGACTTGGATTTAAAGCACCTAAGGGTGACCCCATGTACCTTAATCATGTTCCATCACCATAAACTAGTGATTATGATGATTAAAAAAAAGCATATTCTGATCATAGCCTTTTTGATGACCTATCTAAGACCAACTTGTTTAACCCTTATTCCACTTGTACCCTTAAACCAGTAATTCATCACAACCCACTTCAATTTTATTATCCCCAACTAATAAAGTGGGTGTTTTACTCAAATTTTTATTTTATATGTTTTATAGAAGAAAGGTAAAATTAAAAGAGGGGTATAGGTTGGTAGAACCTGGATGTGGTGTGTACTCCATGATCTAGACAGTTGTAGATACTCTTCTTTGTCTTCAAAAAATGAACTAAAATAAGAGATAACTAGAAAATGGTTGGTTAGTTAGGTAGATGTGTAGATTTACTAGAAATTTAGATTCAATAATAATGAGCTATCTAAGTGGCTTTCAATCCACCTTTTGATACAATTTAATGTTGAAAAAAAAAGTTGCATAACATAAAAGTACTAGATCTAAAAAAATAAATACTTTACAAATAAATGATAGTGTTTTAACAAAATAACATTAAGGTGAATGTTAAATTATTAAATAAATGTTTAGGTTAGGTCAGGTTGTTATTTATAGTCTATAAGGTGATAGGGGCCAAGAAAATAAGGTTTTAGTTGAGTTTGGTAGGTATTTGGTGCTTGTTATTTTTGGTTAGGTTAGGTTCACATAGTGATCATTGATGGTCAAGGTGACCATCAAGAGTTAGAGTAATCATCAGTGGTTGGGTGACAAAAAATAGTTTGATAACTGACTATCAGTAGTTAGGGTGACTATCAAAATTTTGATAGTTGATTTTTAATGGTCAGGATGCCCATCAATAGTTACGATTGATAGGTCTAGTTAAGGTAAAAGGCTAGATTACAGGTACATTATAAAATGTTTCAATAGGTGGTTTGAGGGTTGGTTAAGGGAAAAGGTTAGATTTATAGGTTTAAAGGTTAGATAGTAAATGGAAGATATGTACAAGAGGTTTTTGAAATTGGAGTAAGGTAAATGAATACATGAAAACAAATACTTATCTCATAATAGAAGGTTGTTTGACTTACTAAAGAGATTGGAGTAATTTTAGTAGAGTAATGACTAGGTGATGTTGTTAAATTTTAGAGTTATTTTGGTATAGGTTTGGGTCCTTGTTTTAGCTATTATAAGAATGAAAACCTACTTGTTTGTAGATCCTCTTTGATGCCTTTTCACCTCCTTCTCCCTTTTATAGGAAAATATAGATGGAGGTAGAAGGTTCCATAGGAATTTTGGTTGATGATTTCAAGGCTTATGATGTGTTAGAAAACAAATAAGGTGGGAATCTATGTAATATTTTGATGTGTTATCTTGCACATAGATAAAGTTGGTAAGTTCAAGTGTTGACTGTTAGTAGTCAGAGTCCTGACCATCAATGGTCAGAGTGACTATCAGTGGTCAAGGGTCAAAAGATGAATGGTAGAAGGTGAATGGATGTTTTGACTCAAGTTCATGGTTGAAAGGGTTTGAATGGTAGGTTGGGTAAATAGGATAATTTCAAAATCTAGAACCATTATGTGCAATTTTATAGTGTCTACAATTGTTCTTTTTTGTTATGAATTTTATATTAGCAAGCTATAAAACAAAAATGAATCATGGGTCAAAGGTTTGGTTGCCCCAAGCATGTGAGGAGGTGATCCCCCTCAAACTAATAATTGATGAGGTGAAGTATAATTTGGTATGGTTTTGATGAGTGGTTATGGTGAGTCACAAGGTTGGTGATAATGGTGGTTGGTGAGGTTGGTAATTAAGGCACAAATATGCACACAAAATGAGACTATGTAAAATAGTCAAAATCATGCATAGACTAAGTTTCCAATGTTAATTAAAAATCATTTTAGTTTTAGAAGGATAAGTGATAGGGTAACTAGGCCCCACATTAGACATAACTAATCAAGTTACTCTATAAGTCTCTTAAATAAGGTCATTGTCTCATAGGTATCACAGGTGCTCTTAGGAAGACACAAAATGTTTGGTTGTGCATGAGGTGGTTCAAATGCAAATGTTCAACATGGAAATGTAATTGATGTGGTAAAATACCAAGGTAAGGCTATCATAAAAATGTGAATAGTTTAGGTGAAAAATGGCCAACATCAAGGTAGACATGGTCAGATGATTGAGTGGTTGGTTAGTTAGATAAAGTTTACTCTAGTGGTTTATGGTAGGTTTGTGGAGAATAGGTTTTATCTAAAGTTTTGTTAGTGGTGTTCAAATGGGTTAACCTAATTTTATGTACCACTTAGTTCAGTTGGGTAAAAATTTTGGTGGAGAAGGGTAATATCTAATGGCTAGAATCAATGGAGAAGGTGATCTCCAATAGTTTATGGATTTGGTAAGGCAGGTTAGTTGGTGGTGTTTAAATGGGTTTCCCTAGTTTGGTGTACCACTTGGTTTTGTGGAGAAGGGTAATCTCCAATGGTTGGGGTTGATTGATAAGGTGATATCTAATGGTTCATAGTTAAGGTAAGTGTAGGTTAGAGAAGGGCAATTTTCAAAGGTTGGGTTTGGTTTGGTGGAGAAGGTACTCTCTAAGGTTTCATGGTTTAGTTAATTAGTCAGTAAAAAAGATGACTCCAAAAGGGTGGAGAAGGTGACTCCAAAATAGGTTCACTAATTAGTTAATTTTATGGGTGGGTTTCAATGACTCGAATGGGAGGAAGACACATCATCCTAAGTGGTCATGAAAGTATAAGGAGGATAAAAATTATGATTGACAAAGAACATGAGGGAATGATGGGTGGGATTATGAACATAAACCCCTATTATGCTTTGGTTTGTTGTTAGTTTGATGATTAAAAAGAATGTAGCTTGATCACATAGTACTAAGTAAGCTATAAAATCCATTGATTTATGGAGGATAAAAGAGGATATGGATGATAGGTAGTGGGTGATAGGTAATGGGTGATAGGTAGGGTAACCTTATTATGGGGATGACTTTCCCCTTATATAGGTAACCTAAGAACCATGATAGACATGTCTATGTCATATGCTAAGTGTATACTAATCAATGTGATATGTATAATAATGCTATTATGAAAGTTGATTACATATTTCCTGGGATTTATTATTGTTTGGTTTTGATATAGGGTCTGTTATTACTTAGTTTGATATGTTTTTTAAGCTGATCAATGTGGAAAGCTTTAAATGATTGTTTTTGACTAATTTAACTTAGCCATTATTCAAGGGAGTGGTCTAAGTTTGGATTTGTTCATGTTTGATAGTTTTCATTGAAGGGAGCTATCTATATTTTTAAGTAATTTAGATTTTGGGCAATTGTCCTTCAAGGGAGTAGTCTGCATGCTAGAGGTATTAACATAAGTGATATTTTGGTATCCCATATTATTTATATGCTGGTTTAGACATGGACTATCTATATAGGCCTAAGGTTCTGCTTTATGGAGGAAAAGCCATATCACAAGGAGGTTGATTATGGGTAGAAGAGGTGGTTTAATTTAATAACAACCATGGAAATTCATCCTAAAAAGGTTAGAAAGTATTTTGAAGATCATGCCATGGATAGATCCATGGTATCCATGCTTAGGATTAGGATACATTTCTGATGGATAATCACATGATCCTATTTTTAATTAGTTATCATTAAAGATAAGGAGATGAATGTGATTGAAAACAAGGGAGTAAGCTTAAGTTAGACACAAGATGACAAGGAAATTAGTTTAACCAAAGAATAGGCCTATGAATATAAAAGCATTAAGGGTTTAGGCATGACCTAGATCCATGCTTACATAAATGGTTTATGTCAATGAGGAGAGCAGATGTCCCCTGGTTACTTCCCAATACTTGATTAGGTGTGAAAACTATTTAGATTGACAAAAAGGTGAGGTTAGTTAGGTGATAGTTTGGTAGAGAAAGGTAATCTCTAATGGTTCATCAGGTTGTGGAGAAGGATAAGCTCTAATGGTTGGGAGAGAAGGTGAATCTAAAATAGGTTAGGTGTTTTCTAAATGTGTTACCCTAATTTGGTATACCACTTGGTTTAGGTTGGGTTGATGGAGAAGGTACTATCCAAAAGTTGGGGGAGAAGGTGACTCCCAATAGGTTGGTGGAGAAGGGTAATCTCCAATGGCTAGGGGAGAAGGTGACTCCCAAATAGTTGGTGATCTCAAAAACATTAAAAATGTGGCCCGAAATGACTAAGGTTAATGTCATTTAGTTGGTTGATGGAGAAGGGTAATCTATAATGGTTTCATGGTTAAGGTAGGGTGGTTGGTTGGTGAGTTCTTAGGTATCGAAGGTAGCATTTGATCCTGAGAAGGAAAAAATGGTTGGTAAAGTAGAGAATGATAATCTCCAAAGGTTACATAGGTTGGTGGAGAAGGTGACTCCACTAGGTAGGGAGAAAAGGTGACTCTTTAATAAGTTTGGTTGGGTAAAGGAGAAAGGTAATCTCAAATAGTTTATGATAGATTGGTTGATAGGTTGAGGGAAAATATGCCAAGGGTTATTTTGGTTAATTGTTAAGGTATGTTTTGGGTTGATAAATGGTCAAAGCCTTATGGAGGGAAAGGTCCCCCTAATTTTTTATTTCCATGGATGGTTAAAGATGGGAAAATGATCCCAAGGTGAGGTTTTGGTTAGTAAAAGGGTTTAGGAGGGGTGAATATGACTTCATCCACCTTTTAAAAGGGGTTTTTATTTGTTAGTTATTAGTGGTTAGATGGTTCAAATTGTAGGTGGTGGTTTGGGTGGGATTTATTCTATTTCACCAAGGATAAGAAAGTGTGTTGGGCCTTATTTTGGTAGGTTAGGGTAGGTTTGGGTTGTTAGATAGGTTAGTTATGGTTGAGTTAAAAGGTATGTAGATTATGGTTGATTGATTTGGTGTAGATGTTGGTTTGATTGGTTGAGAGAGGTAAGATAAATGGTTGAGTTTATTTGTTAGTTGGGTTAGTTAGAGCATTTAGTTTGGTTGGTGAGGTAAGGTTAGGTGGATGTTTATAGGCAAGGTTAGGTCAATGGTAGGTTTGGTTGGGTTAATGATAAGTTTTGTTTGGTTGATGGTAGGTGAGGTAGGGTTAATGGTATATTCCACAAAATTGATAAGTGAAAGAGGTAGGTTGGTTATTTCCACATGGGTGAGTGGAAAAGGTTGGTTGGTTGGTTCCATATGAGTAAGTGAAAGATGTTGGCTATTTGTTTCTACATGGGTGAGTGGAAGAGATTAGTTGGTTTGTTCCACATGGGTGAGTGAAAAATGTTGGTTGGTTGGTTCCACATGGGTGAGTGGAAAAGGTTGGTTGGTTAGTTCCACATGGGTAAGTGTAAGAGGTTAATATGTTAGTTCGACATGGGTGAGTGGAAGAAGTTGGTTGGTTAGTTCCACATGGGTAAGTGGAAGATGTTGGTTGGTTGGTTCCACATCGGTAAATATAAAAGTTTAGTTGGTTGGTTCCACATGGGTGAGTGTAAAAGGTTAATTGACTAGTTATACATGGGTATGTGGAAGAGGTTGATTGGTTGGTTCCAAATGGGTAAGTGGAAGAGGTGAGCTAGTTTCCTTGATTATGATTTCAAAGAAAAGTTGAGAAGGTTTCACTTGGTTAAAAATTAGTTTGGTTAATGGTTTGACTATGGTTTCCTTAGTTAGAGGCTGACTAAGAACCAAATCTAACGGATTGACCTCATTATGTTAAGGGATTTGGTCATTGGTGTGCATAATAATAGGTGCAAAAACAAGTTCAATAATGGATTGCTTTTGAGCTAATAAGCTAATTAATTAGTTTGATGAGGTTAGTTAGTTTGATAGGTTTGGTTGAGTTGATAGGTTGGGTGGGTTTGATTGCTTGGGTAAGGTTGATAAGGAGGGTTGGTTTGATAGGTTAGGTAATGATCATAAGTTAGTTTGATAGTTTTTGGTTTGATGGAAAAGATGATAGACCAAATCTTAGTGTTGAGATAAAGCAGTTTGGGGTAGTTGATATGATGGTTGGGTTAGGTAACCCAATGTTTGATGAGGTTAGATAGGTTGAAGTTTAAGTTGGTTATGCTAATTGTTAAGTTAGTGTTGATGGGTTATTGGTTCGATAAGATGATGGTTAAATGGTCATTGATAGGTTTTTGATTTTTTGTAGTTGAGATTTGATTGGTTGTAGGTGAGGGTTGATTGGTCATGGGTACCAAAAACAAATGACTCTACTTTGATTATCTGGTCCATTAACATTGTAGCTAACTCAAGTGGTAGTTGTCAATTTATTAGTTGGTTGTAGTTAAAGTTTAATAGGTGATAGATAGTGTTTGATTGATTATGGATGAGGTTGGGTTGATTTTTAATGAGGTTAGGTTGGTTTTAAGTAAGGTTAGGATGGTTGTAGGGTAGGTTAGGAGCATGAGTGGCTTATAATGCAAGGTATTTCTCTAAGGTGAGATGGTTGTTCTCTAAGATCCTAGAAAAGTTAGGATCTCTAAGAGAGAATATAGGTTGGTTACTCATTAGAAAAGGAAATGAAGGAAATATGGTGGAAGGTAGGTTTATTACAAATCACAATAAAGAGTAGACAAGAAAAAATTTAAAAAGACAAAACACACACTAAAGTGCATTGCCTCCTAGGTTCTTTTAGTCTCTCTTTTGGGTTATGCCTTAAGTTAGAAATAATATGTGAAGACTTGGTTTGTAGAGCTAATAGTAGAAGAGAAGTCTATGGTTAGTTAAGGCTTTCAAAAATCTATATTTAAAATCAATACATGGCTTAATATTGGGGCCAAACCTCTCACTTCACACACTATAGCGATAAGAGTGTGAGGTGATTAGCAAGTATATACTAATTTCTTTAGTTTATAGTCAACCAAAGAGATAAGTTTGGTTTTATCTTATTTGTAATGACCTATAATTAAAATAGACAAATGGCGAAGGTGAAACACTATGTGATGAAATCCTAGTCAAGCCCTATGTCAGGTATTAAGATGTGTTGACTGATAAGTGGTTTGGTATGGTATGTGATAAAGAAGTGAAGCTATGATTGATTACTTTGATTTTAATTTAACTAAATGAGCTAAACATGAAAGAAATAAATATATGGTGTTAATTTTATACCCAAAATAAAATTTCAATTTCATTGTATGGGAATAGAATAAAGAAGAAAAGGGGATTATATGTAAGTAGGTCCCACCAGACATGCTAGAATGTTTTACTTGAATTTTAATTTTATGTATTTTATATAAGAAAGGTAAAACTAAACTTGGTGTAGAGGTTGGCAGAACCTAGATGTGGTGTGTGCTCCATAATCTAGATAGTTATAGATACTCTTCTTTGGTTTGGGAAGATGACCTACAAAAAGGGAGAACTAGAAAAGGGTTGGTTTGTTAGGTAGATGGGTGGATTATCTAGAAAGCTAGATTCAAGAAGCATCAGATAACTAGGAGGCTATCAATCTACCATTTGATATAAGTAACTATTGAAAATAAAGGTTGCATAATATAAAAGTACTAGATCTAAAGAAATAAATACTTTACAAATGGATGCTAGTGTTATAAAAAAATAACATTTAGGTGAATGCTAAATTATTAAAAAAAAATTTAGGTTAGGTCAAGTTGTTGTTTCTAGTCTATGAGGTGATAGGGTCCAAAAAAATAGGGTTTTAGTTGAGGTTGGTGGGTATTTTGGTTCTTGCTAGTATCAGCAGTCATGATGACTATTAGTAGTTAGAGTAACTGTCAATAGTTTGGTGACTAAAAATAGTATGACAGCTAACCATCGATGGTTAGGGTGACTATTAGTATTTTTAAGCTGACCATTGGTGTTTAAGATTACCATCAATGGTTACTATTGATAGGTCTAGTTAAGGTAAAAGGTTAGACTACATGTAAATTATGAAAGGATTCAATAGGTGTTTTGAGGTCTAGTTAAGATAAAAGGTTAGATTTATAGGTTTAGAGGTTAGAGGGTAAATGGAAGATACATACAATAGGTTATTATAATAGGAATAAGGTAAATGAATACATGAAAATAAATACTTAGATCATGATAGAGGGTTGTTTGACTTGTTGAAGAGTTTAGAGCAATTCTAGTAGAGTAACAACTGGGTGATGTTGGTGAAGTTTGAAGTGATTTGGGTAGAGGTTAGGGTACCTATTGTAGCTATTGGAATAATGAAAACCTACTTGTTTGTTGATCATTTTTCATGCCTTTTCACCTCCTACTCCCTTCCTTTTATAGGCAAAGAGATATGGAGGTATAAGGTTCCATAAGAGGCTTGGTTGATGATTTAGAGGCTTATGATGTGTTAGAAAATGGATAAGGTAGACATACAGATAAGATTTTGATGTGTTAGCTCACACATGAATCAAATTGGTAAGTTTAGGTGTTGATTGCCAATGATCAGAGTGTCGATCATTGGTATTTAGAGTGACCAACAGTGGTCAAGGGTTTAAGGGTGAATGATCAAAGGTTAAAGGGAATTTTGACTCAATTTTGTGGTTGAAAGGGTGTGAATGGTAATTTACGCATCTAGGGGTATTTTGACATCTAGAACCATTATGTGTAATGTCCAGTGTTTACACTGGGACCAATAAGAATTCAATGTTATGATTACTGAGTTTCAAAATGATGAGGCTTTTTATGATTTTT
Source organism: Torreya grandis (assembly GCA_037957365.1). NCBI lineage: Eukaryota > Viridiplantae > Streptophyta > Pinopsida > Cupressales > Taxaceae > Torreya > Torreya grandis. Next base: position 1,534,118 of record JARHVA010003751.1, on the reverse strand, counting down.
TGGGCCTTAGAGATAATGTCCTATTGGGGGACCATAAATTAGGGTTCTCAATCAAGTTAGATCATAAGGCCTATTTGGGAGAGTGGGTGAAGAACCATAGTTAAAATCAAATAAATAAGAAAATGTGGTGCTAAAGCGAAAACCTCTTTGAGGTGCCTTTTTCACAAGAGAAAAAGTTAAAAAAAAGGCTATTCTAGTGGTGAAAACCTATTTTAGTTGCCATTAGATAGGGGTGTTTAAAATTCTTCAACCATAGCTTAGGAGACCACCAATGATGAACTTGTCTGTGAGTCTGAGTTTAGTTTTAAAGAATAACAATCTTTTGATCGATCATTTAGGAATTTCCAATAGTTTTTATTACATGGATAAAAATCCCATTAAGGGACTCTAATTCATAATGACTAGGGGAACTCAAAGATCCAATCCTAATAGAGGACTCTAATATTGCAAATAAATTCAAATCTTTTCCCACTATCCTTAAAGATGGTTCAACCCTTCTAGTGGAATATACATTAGAGCTGAATGTTAGGTCCCTAGATGACCCAAAGTGGATCAAGCTAGGTGCATCCCTTATTGAGGAGGAGTGTGAAGTCCTTACAACTATTTTATGGGAATTTATTGACATATTTGTATAAGCATATTTTGACATGCCAGGTTTGGACCCCACCTTGGTTATGCACCACCTTATGGTAAATTTTGATGTTAAATCTAGTAAAAGAAAATTTGTGTAAGATGCATCCTTGTATTATTTTATTAGTGAATAAATATTTGTAAAATATCTTAGAAGTAGGATATATTCAGTCAATTGACTATTCCATGTGGATCTCTAATGTTGTGTCAGTTATAAAAAATCTAGAAGGAATCAAAATATATATTGGTTTCTATAATATAAACAAGGATTTCCCTAAGGATGATTTTCCATTTCCAAACATTGAAATGATCATCGACTCCACAATGGGTTATGAAATGATTTCATTAATGGATAACTTTTTAGGATATAACTAGATCAAGATAGCACAAGAAAGACCAACACAAAACTATGTTCAACACTCTATGGAGAACATTTTGTTATTAGGTTATGCCATTTGGTCTTAAAAATGTAGGGGCCACCTATCAAAGAGCTATGGCTATCATATTTCATGATATGATGTATGACATTATTGAAGACTATGTTGATGACATTCTTAAAAAATTAAAGACCAAGGCTGATCATCCAAAAATGCTACACAAAGTATTTGAAATATTACATGATTACAAAGTCAAACTTAATCCTAAGAAGTGTGTCTTTGAAGTCACATCAAGAAAATTTCTAGGCTTCATTATGTCTTGTCGAGGCATTGAAGTCAATCCAGATAAAGTCCAATCCATAATAGAGATGCCACCACCAACTAATTTGAAGTACCCCTTGTTGAAACAAAGTTACTCAACTTCCAATTTCTTAATGAATCCATAATTACCATCATTGACACACCTCTAAGGAGAAGAATTAGAAGCTATATTTTTATGTATAATTTATTTCATGTGGATCAGGGACATGCCTTTTATTTATTACACCAAAATGGGATCCAATCCCTAAATCATTCAACATCAACTTTCCTTATACCAACAACATGGCCAAATATGAAGCACTTATTGTAAGACTTCAAAAAGTGATACAATGGAACATATCTCATCTCATGTCCTATGGTGATTCTTAGTTAATTAGTAATCAGGTTACATACCACTTTCAGACAAAAAATGACAAACTAATTATATATAAGGTCATGGTCAACACTCTCAAGCAACAGATTACCAAAATTCAATTTGAGCATATACTAAGGGCAAGTAACATAACCATAGATGCCATAGAGACTATTGGATCTCTAGTTTGATAAATAGACACAACTAAAGAGTATTAGTTACTTGTTGAGAATTTCCAAACACCTGCTCATAAACCTTCAACTATCACAATAATTTTTGATATTATTAGTCCTAGCTCTATCTAGTACTTATACCTTTAAAAATAATTTCATAACCAAATTATACCACTTGACGTATCTCAAAATTAGTCCAAATCCTTCATCTATTAGAACACTCATTATACCTTACTCGAATCAACCATTTACCTCCATAGTTTTGATGGAATTCTACTTTGTTGTTTAACTTTGATAGAATATACACTAGTGTTATGGGAAGTTCATGGAGTATGTGGAGCCCACACCAGTGGGGTAGTCCTATACAAAAATCTCTTGTGTAGTGGTTATTATTAACCCATGATGGATGCAACTGTAGTTACATATGTAAACAAGTGTGACAACTATCAATGACATGCTAGTTTGATTCATGCCCCAACTAAGACTCTAAAACTAATGTTAACACCATGGCCATTTTCTACATGGGGCATCAACCTCATTGGTAAGATCAATCTAACTTCATATGATGGCCATAAACATATCGTTACTGCCATTGAATATTTCACTAAGTGGGTTGAATCTATACCCCTCACTTACATGACTAGAAATAAAATTTCTAAGTTCATTTTTAACTATTTATTACAATGATATCCATTCCAAAATTGTTGTAGACACTCAAAAAATACATATTTTTAGATTTCAGAACACCTGGAACCCCTATCTATCCCTAAAGCTAGTTGACCACCTAGTTGACTTAACCATTTATTAATTTACTAAATTAACTTTTTAAATCACCCTTTTTAAACCCATTTTCCTCTAGACCTCGATCATTGACAATTAGGTCTCCAATCCTATTTTAAAGCATTACCATCTATACAAGATAAGCAAGGCACACTTAGCAACTTACATTTTGTGATGCAAACTAGATGTAAAACATTGTAATTAGTAACTTTTTCTTCTATCCATTTAGCAACTTCCTCCTGCACATTTAGTAACTTCATCCTATAAAATGAGAGAAGTAGGAAAAGAAAGTGATCCATAACTCTAACAATCCACATCTAAGCTATCTTACATCTAGGTATCAAACATACCTTAAAAAAGTAAGCAACATCAATAGAGACCCAAACCTTTGTCGGTATCACTTTTGAAGGCCAAAGTAATATCACTCTAGCCAAATTACTTTAGCCTTCCACCACTAAGTTACATGTATCTCTTGCTTGTTTTTTAATTTATATTCTATTTCTAACCTCCCTACCCTATCAAACCCATTAGTATCTTATTTTCCATTCCCATACTCCATAATAGACCTCTATTTTCCCAATTACCCAATATATAATCATTTTTTGCATCATTCTCAGAATCACACTAGTAACCATCGATGGTTAGCCCAACCACTGATAGTCACCTCAACTGTCGACAGTCAACCAACCACTGATGGTTAGCCCAATTGTTGATGGTCCGTCCAACTATTGATGGTCACTATGGAAAAAAATAATAGCAAGTTATTTTAACCCTCTTTACTCCAACCAAACCTTATTTTTTATGTTACTACCTATTCACAGAGACTTTTCTAATTTTTTGAATTTGATCCCAACTATCTTAACATGAGTATTGACCCATTATTTTTATATTTAATGTTTTTGTTCAATAATAAATTTACTTTTATCTCATCTTATAGACATTTAATTTCATGTTATTTAATTCACATTTCCATTCTCTTCATTGATATCAACTTAATTGTTCTAAATAGTTGATTGATAGTCTCCTAGTAAGAATACACTTCTTGGATCTAGCTCACACTAGGTAGTCCACTCAACCATCCATATAAAACCCCCTTTTTATAGTGTCTCTATTATCTATAGGTTATTCCTTTTAAGACAAAGAGGAGTTCTCACCATTGTCTAGATCACATGTGTACTTTACTAGGTATTCTTCTACACAGCTTATTACTAGTTTTATTACTTACTTCCAAACTAAGAAATTATCAAAAATTAATAGAAACATTTTGGCATGCCTAGTGGGACATAACATCCCTTTTTATTACTTTATTATATGATCATCAAATGAAATATAAATTTATTTTGGGATTAAAAAAAACCTTTTGTATACATTAAATGCTTTCTTATCTTAGTTCATCTAGTAACTTAAAAGCATAATAATTAATTATAGCTTTCACTCTTATTACCACATACCATACCAAATCATATTACTAATTAACACATCAAAACATACTTGAGATAAGGCATGACTAGGATTTCATCACCTAGCAATAAACCTTACACTTTCTTAGAAATCTAATTGGAGGTCATTACTAAGGGGAGAACCAACTCAACTCTCTGGTTGAGTATAAACTCTAAGATTCAATATATTTTGGCTAAGCACCTGACACCCTTATCACTATGATTCATGAAGTGAGGGGGTAGTACCCAATACAAAGCCACGTACTAAAGATCAATAAATATTTCTCTCTTGAACATCTAAACATAACCTGAAACCAACATTAATTTTCCTTTTTATCACCTAATCTATAAACTAGGTTCTTCTTCACACTTTTTAAGGCATAAGCCAAAATCGATTTAAAAATAACCCTAGGTTTTTAAAATCACTTTAGTGTATGTTTGATTTCCTTGAGTTCTTTTATTTTTCTTGCTCTTTATTTGAGGTGTGAGTTTCATCATTTTATCTCCTATTTCCTCTCATGGTCTTTACTAGATAGTAGCTAAGGAATCAAAACAACCAAAAACCCCTTTCTTCTTCTTCCTCTATGGAATATACCTTTAATGTTGAGGGTTCCCCTCATTTTTATCCCCCTCCTACCAAGCCTTTGATTGTTGCTGATGGTGATCTATATTTCACCATCTTACTTGATAATAACCCCATGGCTCTTTACCATTACCTAACCACCTTATCTAACCGTACCCCTTTTTCTTTGGTTCTTCCTATAGATCCTTCTTATGGTATGCCTTCTCATATTTTGGTGGGTGATACCTCAACCCAACCCATGCTCACCCAAGCCTCTTCTTCCAATTTTACACTTTATACAACTCCCCAAACTCTATCCAACATCCCAAAGAGTAACCAAACACCTGATACCCCAACCAATACTTCTAAAATTAGATCAAATTTACCTCTTGCCACCTATACTCCTACCATGGGGGTATATTCTACCCCCACTTCTACCATTCCCCTTAGTTTGACCAACCCACTAACTTCTATCCCACTTTAGAATTTGGTACTTTTCATACCACAAAAAATTCCACCTATTAGCACTAGAGGTACCATGCCTCAACAACCCAAAATATACCTCTAAACCAACCCTTATCATCTCCCCAACAAGTACATATGACATCTTACACTTATATGTCTAACCCAAAAGGATATATAACACATTCCACCCAACCATTTGTGCCAATAAGACATTATGCATCACTATCCAAACCTCCTATGACCACTTACTAATATGTGTCTTCTTCAACACCCTCTATCACTTATCCATATATTGCTTCTACCCAACCTCAATAAATTTATCACCTCACTATGCAACTTCCAAACCTAAAATAGATTTGGTCCAGATGTTAATGAATAAAATGACCAACCTAGAGTCATCTATATCTAGGTCTCATAACCTTTTATCCTATGATCAAATTTGTAATGAACCCATCCATCCATCCATCCATTATTATCCATGTTTATCCTCCTTAATGGGAATTACCCATGTTTTCCAAATTTCAAGGTAAGGAGGACCCCAAACAACATTTGAGATAATTTTGTCACTCTTGTTATTTGATCACATATGATGATTCTCTTCTCCTTTGTACATTTCCCATGTCTTTATCAGGACCAACCCTTGACTGATATAATGCCCTTAACAAGAACTCCATATTTTCATTCTCCCAACTTGACCAAAATTGTTTAGAATAATTATCTATAATCATATCTAAAAAGGTTTCCATTACTGACCTCTATTTTATTAGGTAATTTTATGATGAATCAATTACTGATTTCATAGCAAGATGGAAAGGTCTCATTAACCAACTTTCTTTCTCTTTACCCCAACCTAAGTTGATTGAACTCTTCTCTTAGGGTTGTGCCAAACATATCACCCCTAGTCTTCAAGTTAAAACTTTTATAAAATTTGATGAGGCATTCACCATGGCACATAAATTTGAAAACTAAGCCATTAATGAAGGGAAATTGGAACTATGAAACAGGAAATCTAGCTTCAAATCCAATGATCTTACCTCCGCCAAAACTACTAACCTATCCCAAGTGAAAGAATATGCAAACTCAGTTGTTTTAAAGACCACCCCACCACCAAATTTAAAACAATCCCATCAAACTAAATCTTCCTACCCTACTTATCTTCCTACCCTACTTACCAACAAAACCAAAATCAAAATTTAGATCCTCCAAAATAATATACTCCTATAGGGGAGTTTTATGCTTCAGTTTTAGACAAATTTCTCAAATATAACCTCATACAACTTCCACCTATCAAACCACCCCAATAATTTAATGATTCTGACCCCATGCATGACTATAATAATGAGAATCACCATTGTGATTTTCACCAAGTTATTGGACATGACACAATAGATGCAATACCTTTAAAATTCTAGTCCAAAACTTAATCAATAGTGGAGAACTTGCATTTTATAATACCAATGCACCTCCTAATCTATCCCTTGACATATTTTAAAACTTTTTCCCAATCATACTCCTTTTACCCATCATTATGACAATAAATCAGAATCATCTCACTCACATGATGCAGATATAATCAATGTTATTATTAGTGATCCCATTATAAAATAAACCACTACCTCAATCACTTCTTCCCCCATTTCACTTATAGAAGTAGTGGATTCACCTTCCATTCCTTTGAATACATAAATCGAGGAATAAACCACCCCTATCTCTTCACTTAATGAGACCTTACATTTATCTACCTATCCTTTGATGGAAACACCAAAGGAGGAGACCTTAACCATTTCTTCTTCTTCCACTCCACCCATTGAATTGATATAACTTACCTCCATTCCTTTGGATACCCAAAAAAAGGAAGCAACCATATCCATTCCTTCACTTTAGGACACTACACAAACAACTTCCATCATAGAACCATCCTTTCCCTCTTTGGAATCCATCCCACAAGAGAAGGTTACCTGATCCACCCAACTATCAATTTTGGAACCTCCTATCAAGAATAAGGATGAAAGATCCATCCCCTCTTCTTCACCTAAGGGCTTAATATTTAAAATCAATGACCAAAGAACCACCATCAAACATTACCAAATCACCTTATGCTTCACTCACTAAACCTATTAATAATTTAGGAATCCTTCCCATACCTAGTTGAACTCACCCCTCATTGAAGTTGGATTTGATGCCATCTAGTCCACCAAAGAAACCCCCAATCAAACCACTTAAGAAGGTATATTTGACCAAGCCTCAACCTAAAACTATACCCATACCATCTACTTCCCACTTGACTTATATATTAGGACCCTATCATTCTTCCATCCCAATTACCTATTCTTCTTCTAGTAAGCCACCCCCTTTTTCTTTACCTAAACCAAGACCCACTAAGTCCTTTATCTCTCCTTCATTCTTAACTAACCTATCTACCTCTACTTTCCCACCTATATCCAACTCTTTATCATCTACATTTTCAACCTTCACATCATTTACCCCAAATTCAACCATAACTAAGCAATCCTAACCACCAACCAAAACCATTCCACCACCTACAACTTATAAGGTGAAAACTGATTCTAGGGAGGCTCCCATCCCTAAACCTATAAACCCATCACCTCCAACACTTTTTCATGAATCATATTCAACCATCCTGCAAATATTGTTGAAAAATTCTTCTATTAGCTTACCACCTATCAAATCATTCTACCCCTGCAATACCAAACCCTCATAGTTCAATGATAACTTGATTTTTCCATACCATAGGGCACCAGGACATGACATAAATAGATGCAAATCTCTCTAGGAACTTTTTCATAGCCTATATGATGAGGATGATCTATTATTAGATAAACTTATTTTACCTCCATCACCAATCTTACCATTAACCCCACCTACCTAAACTTCACTTACTCCCCCACTCTCATCTAAGAGTGAGGGGGAGTAATTGAAGCAACCATACAACCCAATAAATCCCCTCATCCACACTTCATATGGTTACCTGATCTTAAGCCCAATAAAAAGACAAGGGAGAATTCAAATTCTTCATTATTTGGACATACCCTTCAACCCCTTAGCCTTTTAACAAAATCCAAACAACTACACATTTACCCTCACCTTCACAACCACCAAAACCTAAAGTGTCCATTTTAAGACCCTCTCCCTCCAACCTTTCTAAATCGATCTAGCATATCATGTTGAAATAACTTCACTAGACATCAGTAAAGATGAGCCTTTATGATCTAATAAAAACCTCACCTCACCATCATCAGGCACTGATAGAGGATTTAAAATCTATAGAGGTTTAACTAGATAACCTAAAATCTCTTGTACCCTTTATCAGAGCCCTCCAATTTTTTCCTTCACCACCTTCCAAGATTCTAAAATACCTCTTATTCATCTTGAGGATTTCAATCCTCCCCTCTTAATTATTGTGTACATCAATCACACTCATGTCAAAAGGGAAATGATCAATGGAAGAGCTAGAATCAACATTATCTTTTCCCATGCATTTGACAAATTGTAGCTACCCAAGAACATCATGTCAAAAATCATAGTGGTTATTCACTCCTTTAGTGATACCATAGCCACAACCTTAGGGATAGTTTTCCTTCACATTAACTCAAGACCTCACATCATTATTGAACTATTTTACATTATAGAGGGTGAGTTCCAATATAATGTATTACTTAGACACCCCTGGATCCATGCCTGGAGTTGTGTCCCTTCCACCTTACATAAATGTGTCAAACTCAAGCATGAAGGTCAATTTGTTATCATCAAAGCTAATATTAGTCCTTTTACCTTTTGTAATATGACATATCATCCTAATGAGATTCTTATTCCTCCTTCATCCATCTTACCATCAACTAATAACAACAACACCTCAACACCAACCAAAACTAACAACACTCCCATTCACAATAGTGATGAACCCTCAACTATCTCATCTAGCCCTTCTTCCTTGATTCCTATAGAGGACGCCTTAGAATATACATTTTAACATCTCTCTATTGAGGAGTATCACCTTTTATCCTGAGATGATTTCCCTACTCCCCAAGAGTATGGGAACATTAAGCATGACCCTTCTTATGCTCCCAACATTGTAACTGTCATCTCATTTAGTCTACCTAACCATTAGACAAATTTCATTTACAAGGGACTTGATCAACCACTTCTTGCTCCTACCACTACTTCATCCATCCAATTGTTCACCTCTGACATCTCTTATCTCAACAAACCAACCTTTTCCAAAGCTTACCTTTATAGCTGTGCTTTAAAAGGGTTTAGTCTCAACCTTTATGAATAGGGACCTCATGAGTTACCCATCATTAAAACTCAAAAACCTCATGAGTTATTTAGCCTTGGGTTCATACCACTAGAAGAAATGACCTCATCAAAACTCATCAACACCATCGATAATGAGGATATACCATCTTCACCAACCCCATCTCCCTTGACATTTGAAGACTTTGATATCATACCATCTAATATTTTTTTGATCAATACCATTAGTTTTGGCCCTCTAACCTATCAAAATGGTAATCGAACTAGAACCCTTCCTCTTATCCATCCTAAAATGATAGAGAGGGATTCTCTTACCATCAACACCATCTAACATGATTATGATGATTACATTCTCACCTACCTTGGTGTGGGGTATTATTTTATTCATAAATTCCTTCCTCTTAAGAACCAAAACATGATAAATGAATTTACTATCGGTGTTAACTTGGGTACTCAAGATAACCCCCATATTATCAAAATTAGGCAATCCTTAAACTACATGGAGCAATAAGATTACCCTTCTTTCCTTCATGATTGTATCATAGCCTTCACTTGGTCCTATCAGGATATGCCTAAAATTGACGCTTATATTTCCCTCCACAACATTGTCACCCATCCTAAGGTTAAGCTAGTGTGACAAAATCTTTGTAGGATACATCTTTGCATCACCCTTCTTGTCAAAATATATCTTCAGCATCTCTTATCCATTGATTTCATCCAACCTATTGACTATCACAATGGTTTTCCAACATATTTACCATTACCAAACCCACAAGGGGACTTTGCCTCTACATCAAATTTCATGACCTTAACCTTGCTTGCCCAAAGGATGACTTCCCTTTACCTAACATTGACCAACTTATTAATCTTATGACTTGCCATGAGATGTTATCCCTCATGGATAATTTCTTGAGATATAATCAAATCTTGATTGCCCACAAAGATCAACATAAAAATTCCTTTATCACCCCATGAGGGACCTTCTACTATAGGGTCATGCCTTCTAGTCTGAAGAACACTAAAGCAACCTTTCAATGTGTCATGACCTATATATTTCATGATCTCATCTATAAAATTATAGAAGAATATATGGATGATCTCCTTGGGAAATCCAAAATCCATAAGGATCACCTAGACATTCTCATAATCATATTTGATAGACTAATCCATTATCATGTCAGGCTCAATCCTAAGAAATACATTTTTAGAGTCTTATCTGGAAAGCTTCTTGGCTTTATTATTTCTCTTCAAGGAATCAAAAAAAACCTTGATAAAGTTAGAGAAATCTTAGAAATGCCTCCTCCTACTAATCTTAAACAACTCCACATCCTATAGGGGAATCTCTAATCTATCCATCACTTCATCTCCCAGCTATCAAATAGATGTCAACCCTTTCACCATCTCTTAAGGAAAGACACCTCTTTTAAGTGGAATAAATACTATCAATAGGCCTTTGATTCCATCAAGGAGTACCTTATTTATACACCCATTCTTATTACTCCTAAAGAGGACCAACCCTTATACCTTTTTATATCTAACATGGACCATTCCGTAGGGGTAATGCTCGCTCATCACAATGAATAGAATAAAGAACATGTTGTCTACTACATTCGTCACACACTTATAGAGTATGAGAGTTAATATACCCATCCCAAGAAACATCACCTTGCCTTAGTGTTTGTGGCTTCCAAACTTCATCATTACCTTCTTAATCATAAAACCTATGTCATCACTAATAATGACCCACTCAAATATATACACTCTAAACCATGCCAAAAATAGCATACGGCTAAGTGGCTCATCCTCCTAGCTAACTTTTATCTTGAATTCATTTAGAAAAAGTGCATTGAAGGGAAATTAAACCCTAAACAATTGGATAAATCTCCTTTACTAGATAATCAACCATGTTCTCTTACATTTCCTGACAAGTCCATTGCAACTCTTTCTCAAGAGGAACCAACCTAACAAATGACCATGTTTTTTTATGGCTCCAAATGCCAACATGGTGGGGGTGTTGGAGTTATTCTCATTCCCTTTAATATTTAACCTTTTCCCCTTTCCATTAAACTTGACTTTGAATGCACCAACAATGTGGCCAAATATGAAACCATGGTCATATGTCTCTAAACCACTCTAGCTTTGGGAGTCAAAACAATCAATATCTTTGGTGATTCCAAACTTGTCATCAATTAGGTCAAAAAATCTTATCAATGTAAAAATGATATCTTATTGAAATATAAATAATGCATAGATGTACTCTTAGCTTCATTCGATCATTACCTTATCCATCCAATTCCTTGATCTACCAACAAATTCACTGACACAATGGATTCCCTTACTTCCCAAATCCCATCTCAACCTATTGAATCTAAACTATTTATCACCATCCATAATTTTACCACACCCTCATATATCAGTTCTAAGCTTCCTACCTTTTGTAGTGTGGAAGCATTTCCTTCTAAAATTTAGTATGGTTAGACTTTTGACTACTTTAACCTCAACATCATTCCTCCCAACCTTTCAAAGAAGGCCCAAAGAGCTTTTGGTTAGGATACATCTCATTTCACAATAATAGAGATAATCCTTTACAAACATGGCTTTAATGGCCTCCTTCTCCATTATCTGCATAGTCACAAAGCTTCCCATGATATCAAGGAAACACATGATGGAATATATGGAGGGAATTTTAGTGGCCTAGCCACTGCTAAATTTATCCTTTACCTAGGCTATTACTAGCCCACCCTCAATAAAGAATATTGTGATTATGTATAGGAGTGTGTCAAATGTCAAAAACAAACTAATTTACATCTCATACCTACCCATGCCCTTTTAGTATCCAAGGAATATTGGCCCTTATTATAATGGGGTCTCAATCTTATTGAGGAAATCAATCCTCATTCTTCACAATGACACCAATCTATAGTTACCATCATCGAATATTTCACCAAGTGGGTGTAAGCCATCCCTCTTATCTCCACAAAAGTTGAGAATATTATCAACTTCATCACCCACCACATCATTTGTTGCTTCGGTCTTCCCTATAAGATCATCACTAATAATGTAAAATCCTTTAAAAATAAGAAAGTCTAAAGTCTCTATGATGCATTTAGAATCAAATTCAGCTTTTACTCACCTTATCATCCACAATTAAATTGATAGATAGAAGCTTATAACAAAAACCTGAATATAATGTTAATCAAAGTAGTAAGTGCTTTAGGTTAGGATTGGTATTTACATATCCCTTTTGCTTTATGGGACTATCATACTAGCATTCAAACCTATACGGGTGCTACTCCTTTCTCTCTCATCCTTGGAGAAGAGGAAGTCTTACCCCTTAGAGTTTAGATTACTTATATTTACATACATTTTCATGACATCATTTTCAAGAGAAATTGTCCTCAAGAACACCTCATGCATCTTGAATTACTTGATGAACATTGCCTCACATCACTTAATCATTTTCATGTCTATAAGGAATGAATCAAGTGTGCTTATAACAAACATATAAGAGAGAAAGAATTCAATTTAAAAGACCTTTTCCTTAAGGAAAACCAACATGTAATTAATATGGAGAAAACCAAGAGAGGTAAATTTTCTTTTAATTGGTTTGGACCCTACATCATAACCCATAAGTATGGATCAATATCTTATTGCTTATCTTCTGTTGAAGGTAAGCTAGACCCTAAGCCTCTCAATGCTTCACATCTACATCCTTTTTGTTATTAAAATAAGGATCAAACTCACCTTTGTGTCTAACTTAAGTTCATCCTTTGGTTTATGAGATTTTCACTCCACTTATACCTTCACCCTGTTCCTTTTGGGGGAAATTGATTACAACATACGACCATGTGATTATCTATCATAGTTATAGCTTAATCCTAAGCATGGATGCCACATATATACCCATGGAATGGTTCTCATTGATACTTTTTATCTCTAATCAGATGGAATCCCATGATTAATTATCTCTCAAACTACTTTCCCTCATCTACCATCATTGGTCTCTTTTGCTAAAAGTCTTGCCTCCATAAAGGTCGACCTCTAAGCCTAAAATATACTTGTCCATATCTCAAACAGTTATTTAAAATTGAATTGGGATACCAAAATATCATTTGGGTTAATATCCCTAGCATTGCATACCACTCCCTTAATGGAAAAATATCCTATAGCTTGATATTGCTTAAAAGATAGATTGCTCCTTTGAAGCACATTTACAACATAACAACAAACACAAATTTAGATCACTCCCTTGAAGGAGGGCTAACTTAAGTTTGTCAAAGTAATCATTTGAAGCTTCCCACATCGATCATCTTCACCTACTTTATCAAAAACAACAAAACATGAAAAATGGGGGCCCTACATCTAAATCAAAGCAAGTTATCCTAAAAGGGATGAAATTGGCTCTTTTTTATATACTTAGTAGACTTATAACATCGATCAGTATACACATTATATTAAGATATGGACTTATCAATTATAGGCTTAAAGGTCACCTATAGAAGGGCCAAGTTAACCCACATCAGGTTACCTTATCACCCATTTCCCATTCAATTATATACCTATCACCTAATTTCCCCTTCTTAAGCTTTCTAAAATAAAGGGACTATGAGCTTACTTGACACAATGTGATCAAGATACCATCTTAATCATTCAAATCATGCTAATGCAAAGTGTTAAGATATATTATTTTAATTGAACCTATTTGACTTAGATTTTTTTAGGTCCTTACCAATGGACACATCATGCCTTTTCTTTCCTTGTTATTTGTTCATAAATACATATGTCTCATGATTATTTTATCTCTTTTCAACATTGAGTTTGTTACCTATACTAACTTTATGTATCTTCATTATATTCTAATATTACATATCATATCCAAACATCTAACACATCATTTTAGTCACAACACTAATCCATGTGCCTCACAACATTATGAGCGATATCCCATCTATGCACCCAAAAAACAAATGTATCAAAAACCTCATCACCAACATAATAAGGTAAAAACCATCCTATCCATCACCATGGACAAAAACATCATCCATAATATAATCACCTAAAAATCAAGTTCAAACATATAATCGTGAAACACATTTTCACCTCATCATCCATGATATATATCTATCAAAACATCATAGCTATCAAAACACAAGACACAACATATTGTGCATTTCACATGTCCTCATATATAAACTTCTTGTATCATAGAACATGGGGAAAAACACATTGTATACATTCATAAATATCAAAACAAATGAGATAACCATAATCCACATATTCATAATTATGTCAATCATAGTGTGTCAACCTAAGCCATGCCATCATACCATTTACCATATACATTATAAGCAAACCACATCACAACCATGGAATAACCATGTCATATCTATAAACATTGTCATCATTCTCTTTACTATCAACATCTATACATCAAATAATCTATCACAAACATGAAGTCAACATGATCATATATACCAAAAATAATTTATCTCATATCCATAATTCATATCATGGGCAAACTTATTCTATCACCACACTCAATATCATATCCATCCAATGAACACATCATAAATATGTATAAATAACATTACCCATAGCCTAATCACATCATCTATCACATATCTATAATCATGTCCTAAATAAAATAATTACCCATCCATAATCATGTACATCAAATACTAAAAAAATATGCACATCCATAAACATCATCACATGCATAGGTCAACAAGCCAACATATCATACACATCCTAATCATATAACATCATAGACATAATCACACATGAAATAAATGGAATAATTTATCACTCTCTCTCATATATATCTCACATCATTGCCATGCAATCCAAAATCAAAATCAAGAATATATACATCATATAATCTATTAGGCCCCTGATACACCACTACCACTAGCCCCATCTATACCTACACTTTCACCTGCACCTACACTAAAATTTGTGGGTGCCCCCCATTATATTATTACATATCCCACTATCAAGGCACACTATCCAAGATAGCCATATACTCTTTATATCTCATTTATAGTATCAACTATGATAGTATTATCACCTTGTAATATCTCAACTCCTCAACGATGGCTAAGTATCATGTCCTTAAAATTATATTAGGTGGTCATTTTCCTACTACTTCAACCACTCCTACCCTCTATCTCAGTGAATCTCTCTCTTGAGTCACTAACCCAAGAGAGATCCTCACTAATCTCTCTCTAATCAAGGTGGCAATCTGACCTTGTAAAATGTTCACCTATCCCTGTAAGATAATAATTTGGGCCTATACCATTGCTAGTGCCATTTCTACCTATCCATCCTATAATAGTTCCCTAATCAGATCCACATCCATATGCTTATAACCATGATCACCCCATATGAAATTAGCTACTATATATCTAGCCTAATATTGAGCAACATATCCATCTACAATACCCATGTCATCAATGATGGCCCTAGTTAGTAGCTCCTCATAGTCCAACATGATATCTTATGGTTGTGGATCTGGGAATTGGAACTTGACATCCTCTCTCTTGTATCTAGGGACATTTGGTAGGATCCCTTGACCAAGTCTAAACTATCTTGCACTCACTCAAATGGGATAAGATCTATCTCCCTATCCCATCTCTTGTAACCAAGCCACCTAGGCCAACCCACATATGGCTTTCATACTATATCAACTACCACCAACCCATCTAAGGCATCCTTCTACCACTCAATATTTTGGTTACCACCACTAGCACCTATCAATGCATAGTTGTCTCTCAATCTAGTGAAACCCACTAAAAATGGATCTTGACTAAATCCATCCTAGGGTGCCCCCATGGGCCTTAGCACGTAAATTTTTTCATATGCCCAAAATAGGAGCATGAACCTAAAACTAATATAATATCACGTACATGTTCTAAAGGCCCAAAGATCTCTATAGATCTAAATTAATAACACTAAGGCCCATCCAAACATAGTCAACCCTACACACACTATCCATCAATATATCACTCTAACTTAATAGGAAAATGAAATAATACAAATGCACTGATCAACTAGAGAGAAAATAGACAAAAATCAAATGGTAAAAATGAATTAACATGTTACTTTTGATCTTCTAGATTTTTAAGTTTTTTTAATCACCAATGGTCAGGGTGACCATTGATGGTTGACCCTAAGGACAATCGTAACCATCAAAAAATAGGATCTCACATTATTTTTACAATATTTTATCACCTCAAACCAACCACTTGACCCTTTGGAGCTTACCCTTCTCTGAATGACCTATTTGACCATGTCTACCTCAATATTGGTCATTTTAAACCCAAACATTCACATGTTTTATGATAATCTTGCCTTGATCATTTTGACCACACAAATAAACCTTTCCAACTTGAAAATTTTAATTACACACTAGCTCGTGCATGACCAGACAATTTATGTTGTTTTGTAAGTGCACTTTCTATCCTAGATACCTATAACCAATGTCAACCCTATCTAGTGGACTTGAAAAGACTAACCCATTTAGCTATGACCAATGCTATGGATTGATTACCCTATCATATGTCTCTCTTAAACCCAACATTATTTGTATCAACATTGGTAAATTTATACTCTTCATGATCTTGATTATCACATTTTGTGCACATTTTTTCATTTCAAATTCCCAACCTATTTTATGTCACCACCTTATGACTATCTCTTTAGCATTTATCACGACTAGAACTAATTTTACCTTCACTTTATTAACTCCTAATTTAAGGGTGAATACCTCCTCCCAGACTCAGGGAAATTAGACCATGACCAAAAATCTACTCATTTTTTTTTATATCTTGTTAATCTAAAGATGCATAACAAAAAGGGGAAAAATGTAGACAATAAAAAACTACAAATTTTTAGATGTTGAAACACTTAAAATCCCTACTTAACCCTAAAGATATTTGACCACATAGTTGACTTAGCCTATTTATTAGTTTACCAGCTTAACTTTTTAAATCACCCATTTTTTAACCTATTTTCCTCTAGACCTCAATAATTAAGGGTCTACCTAACCATTGACGGTTAGCCTAACCATCAATGGTTAGGTCTCCAAGCTTGATTTAAACTTTTAAAGCATTAACAACTATATGAGATAAGCATGGCATATTTATAAACTTCCATTTTATAATGCAAACTAGATTTAAAGCATCATAATTAGCAAATTTTTCTTTTATCCATTTAACAACTTACTCCTACACATTTAGTAACTTCATCTTATAAAAGGAGATAAGAAGGAGAAGAAAGGGATCCACAGATTTAGCAATCCACATCTAAGCTATCTTGCATCTAGGTATTTAGTGTCCCTTCAACAAGCAAGAATAATAAATAGAGACTCAAAAATCTATTAGTATAACTTTTGAAGGCTAAAGTAATATCACTCTAGCCAAATTAATTCAACCTTCCAGCACCAAGTTATAGGTATCTCTTTCTTGTTTTCTTTAATTTTTATTCCATTTTTAAACTTCCTACCTTATCAAACCCATCAATATCTTATTTTCCATTACTCTAATCCATAGTAGACCTCTATTTGATCAATTACCCAATCTATAATACTTTTTTGTATCATTCCTAGAACCACATAGGTAACCACTGATGGTTAGCCCAATCATTGATGATCACCTCAACTATTGATGGTCACCCAACCACTGATGATTAGTCCAATTATTGATGGTCCACCCAATCATCTAAATTCATTATGGAAAAAAATATTAAGTTATTTTCACCCTTTAAACCCCAACCAAACCCTATTTTCTATGTTAGTACCTCTTCACATAGACTTTTTTGATTTTTTGAACCCGACCCCAACTATCTTAACATGAGTATTGACCCACTTTTACTATGTTTAGTGTTTATGTTTAATAATAAATTTATTTACATCTCATCTTATAGTTATTTAATTTCCACATATTAAATGTAATTTTCCCTTATTTTCATTTATATCAACTTAATTTTTTAAAATAGTGGATTGACAACATCCTAGCAAGCATACGCTTCTTGGATCTATCTCACACTAGGTAGTTCACTATGCCCTGAGCAAGAATCTAAAACTAATGTTGAAACCATGGTTATTTGATACATGGGGCCTTAACCTCATTGGTAAGATCAATCCCACCTCATCTAATTTCCATAAACATATCCTTACTACCACTAAATATTTCACTAAGTGGGTTAAAGCTATACCCCTCACATGACTGGAAAGAAAATTTCCAAGTTCATTTTTAACCATCTCATTTTCTACTATGGTATGCATTCCAAAATTATATCTAATAATGGATTATCTTTAAAAAATAAGAATTTTGAAAAGCTATGTGCCAAATACAACATCACATAACACTTTTTTACAACATATTACCCTCAAGGTAATGGATAGGTTGAAGCATCAAATAAAACTATTGTCAATATTCTCAAAATGATTGTAAATGATGTTAGTCATGATTAACACCCTCAAATATTTTTTACCCTTTGGGAATATCATACCAATTACCATACACCCATAGGAGCCATTCTATACTCACTTGTTTATGGTATAGAAGCCATTATTTCCATTGAGGTTGAGTTACCTTCTCTATGTATTTATTTCAAGCATGTTTTGGATGATAATTACTATTGAGTAGCTCATCTATAAGAGCTAGAGTTACTTGATAAGAAATACATAGATGTGGTAAAAAATCTCAAAACCTATCAAAATCAACTCTAAGGCCACTATAATCAATTCATAAAACATAGAAAATATGAACTTGGTAATCTTGTCCTTAAGGACAACCAAAAGAATACCAAGGTAAAAAAGAAGCATAAAGGCAAGTTCAAACCACCTGGGTTGGTACTTTTATCATTATGACAAACTATGAAATAGGAGCATCCATGGTTGCCACACCTAATGAAAAAAAACTTGATGAAATAATGAAAATTATCTACCTCAAGTGGTACTATGCTTGAGTGACTAGATGTATTGTCTATAAGGAATATTTCATGTTGTATCATTTTATCACTCTTTTTCTTTGTACTATACCATTTTACCATCCTATCATCCTACCAACCTATCACTTTTTCCTATCACATATCCATTATACCATACCTTCCCCATCAATTAAGTTTATTTTTCCCTACTTACCCCTATGACATTGGTTCCATTATATTTGATTCCATATCCATTTTTAGCAAGAGGATTTAGATCCAATTTTAGTAGTTGTTTCATGCATTCTAAATAAAGATAGTATTTTAGAGTAGTAAGATAATAGTTTGGCAGTTGTATCCTTCATTTCTTATTTTGTTTTCTTTCATTATCATGCTACTAATCATAACTACCTATGGGAAAATTAGTATCATTTACTTATGCCATTGTATCCTAGTTATAACCTTCTATGGGAAAACTAGGACTAACACTTGTTTATTATGCCTTAGAATATCAACTAGCCATTCCAATGTTGTACTATGCCATCATACCAGTTATGCCTATTTTGTTTTAATTAAATGCTACCCTAGTTATATTCCTCCACTTTTAGGAGTGACTTGAGGTCCCACATTGGGACCATATAGGTAGTACTTGATATTCATTGAGGTTAGCTTAGTCACCTTAAACCATGCTCTCATCATTTTGTGAAAAACCTAAGCCATGCTCTTTCCATTTTTTAAGTACCCTAAGTGACATTCTCATCATTGTGTAAGAAACCTATGCCATAATCTCACCATTTTGTGAGTAATCTAAACCATACTCTTTTTATTTTGAGAGCAACTAAATCCATACTTTCACCATTTTATGAGCAACCTAAGCCATGTTCTCACTATTTTGTGATCAACCTAAGTAATGCTATCATATTTTTGTTAGCTTGAACCCTTTAATATATCATCATTATCAATTGAGTTGAGATATTAGAAAATCCCTAAAATATTTGTAAAATTATTTAGAAAAAAACCAAAGGTATTGACCACTTCTTTGCTTTAAGGGTTCTGAGAATCCTCACTAAGTCCCAAGAAAATAACTTGTCACATAGTTTCCCTATCCTTTATAGCCTTTTATCCCATGTACTTTCTATTTTGAATGATTATCCTATTCTTCAATCACATCCATCATGTTTGTTTCTCATCAGTTATCATTTTCTTCATATTTCCTAGGAGAACTTCATTCAACCTGAAGTTTTTGTTAGATCATAATGTATATGGAACTATGTAGGTAGCATCAACTTTCAAGTGCATATGAAGATAGCTTGTCCACCCCCTTCCTTTTCTTCTATTTTCCCTCATCTTGATAAGTTATCACCTATTTTATAGGGGTAATGTTCATTATGTTTTTTATACTAACATTATGATTAACTGATATTTATTTTTTTATTTGTTTCTTTGATTGTATTTCTATTTATTGTTGTTTTTTCTTTTGGCACTGGTGCCTTAATTCAATCCATGTGCATTCATTAGATGATTCCTTCCAAATTTTTACTTGAATACATCCACATTCATATGTCTACATTGACATCATGGTTTTTATCATTGGTGTATTATTTTCCCTTGAATATTACATTATGGGAGTTATTCCTTATGCATCTTTCAACCCAATCCTCATGGTGTTCTATCATGATGCCTATTGTATAGTGCTACAACAAAAATCAAATTTAGAAATTTTACACAACAATGACAACATCAAAATCTCCTTGACACTAGCATAAGCAACATTCCAATCACATCCCTAAAAAATAATTAGCCATGAAATAATTTAAACCTTTGCTAGTTTAGATGAGCATCTCCCTATATGCAATCATAAATGCATCATATCCATAAATAAATCCTAGATTAGATGGTATAGATCACACCTACACTTATGATTTTGGGGCATATAATTTTTAAGTAGGATCATGACCAATGTGAGGATCTTCTAGACCTGATTAGGGGATCACTTGTCATAACAACCTTGTGAAATAGGATTCCAAAGCCTATAGTCTAGCATAATTACATAATAACCCTAAAATATTCCTATGATGTAATATTTCAATAATATAGTAACAATAAAAGCAAATCTAATCTAGTGCACACCAAATCTTATGACACAAAGTGGGGGTTAGTAAAGAAAAGTAATCAAAACATGGATAAGGATCTTCAAATAAAGTAAGTATGAGTAATACCCTAATACATGGAATATGAAGAGTAATATTAGTTGAGACAACCCTTATGCTACTTCTATTTACTGAAAGAGAGGATAAAAAATTAAGAATATACTTACCTAAATGTGAATTCATCAAGACTCAATCTCTCCCTTGGCCAATGGGGCTTTGTAAGATGTTGTTGTTGTTCTTAAGTATCACTTCATTAGGCAAAATCGTCCAAGACCTATCCATAAGACTTGATTCTAAAAAAATAATAAACCTAAGATAAGTCTCCTCAAGTACAATAGTGGATGATCATATTGTGAAGAAGCATGAGAAAATAACAAATATTGATTGCATGTATTAATAATGAAAAAAATGAACTTATATTTATAGTTATAACTTACCCTAAAATCATTAATATTTGTTAGTTATGCTAGGTTGACCTGATCAACCTAACACATTTTTGAGGTAACTCACTAGGTCTATGTTAGGTTGATCATAAGGCTAACAAATCAAAAGAGAAAAAAGGTCCCTAAACAATACTAGGTTGACCAGGTCAACCTAGTATGCTAAATAGGTCAAAATGGTGTCAAGCAAGGAAATGGAGGATGAAAAGAGGAAAAAGACTAGAAGATTATGCAAGGGCAGAGAAACAACTTAGGGAAAGTTTTTAAGAACTAGTTAGATTGGTAATAATGTGCCAAAAATGGATAACAATCCTATGAAGCACCAAAGGTCTACCCACCCCTTTCCTAGTGTACCCTATAGGGCATTCACTCAAAGATATTTACTCTCCATGGGTTCTTACAATATTTAAAGCATCAGTATTCAATAAAAGTGTGAAAATATTATGTATACATATGCCCCACTCAAATCTCATCATGTGTCACTAAGGTGTAATAGGGGATGGTGCTTTGAGAAGGAACATAAGGACACACATAATGTTGATTCTAAAAAAAGTTACAGTACTTTAAAATAATTAAATAACTAAAATAAAAAATGACTGAAAGGGAAACTAATCTAAAAAGGTAAATAATTAAAAATTAAATGCAATTAATACCTTGAATTACCTTTATCATGGGATGGTTGTATATTGTGTTGTTAGTTTTTATTGTTTAGGGTGTAGAGACTACTTTTGAGAAACCCAAGAATGCAAAACTAAAGAATAAAAATTAAAAAAAAAAACAAAAAATCCAAGATAGCTAGTCTTAATGAGGATGGGACATACTTGGGGAAATTTGGCAAGCTCAGGTGACAAGTGCTATGTTAGACCAAATGGCCAAGTCAAACAAAATGAGTAAATCAGGTAACCAAAAATCTAAGGCTACTAAAGACCAAAAAACTCAAACAAGCTATCTTAAAGCAAGAAAGGAAAACTTACCAAATCAAACCAAGGATACATGTCAAACAGTATGGAAAAAAAATTGAATAAAAGACTAAACAAAAAGGTAAAACAACATTGATGAGTGAGCAGTAAAAAACCACATTTCAATCATAAATGGATAAAGGATGCATAAAATGGAAAACACCATTGTCGAGTGAGTAGTAACAAACCACATCTCACTCAATAATGGAAAAAGGGTATGAACTTAGGTGTCTGTAATAACAAGATAAATAAATAATTATAAAGGGTAGAAGGAAAGTAATGTAAGTCTATGAAATGTAAAATGAGGGTGTAAAGAAAGTGATCCAAATTTATTCAAACATTTTGTTTCTCTCTAAGGATAGATAAAATTGAAACAAACTAGTGTTAGGATGTTTTTAAGAGATGAAGAAGAAGGAATTAGAAGAAGAGGGAAAAAATATTTGGAATCAAAATTTGTCTATCAAGGGGGGAAAATGAAGTGGGTGGAGGGGAAAATTAATGAAAAAACAAGGTAGAGGAACTATTTATCAAAGTCAAGACACTCAAATTAGATTTGTCAAAACAAGAGGACTTTTGACCTTAAGAACTATGAAGAAATTTTCTTAGCAACATAAGTCTTGGATCAGTAAATAGAGTCCATAGATCATCCCATGAAGGCTATATACATGAAAATTAAAATGTACCTACCTCTACATGACATGTTCCCTACTCTTTAGGACCCCTTATAGAGTCATCAATCTACTGTGATGATTGGGTACTTACGTGAGAAAGTAGGTATCACTATATAGTTTTTTGAAATCCTTTATTGTAATCTACTAGCCTACTATACCCCAAAGAAATTTAGCTCTATGTGAATCTAATTATGGAGTTTGATCTTCAATTGGAGATAGGAGATGTGCTTGTAATCATGTATTTTTTTGTTAATTTCAATTTTGAGATTTGTATCTTGCCTTATATATATCATTGCCTTTTATTTCAAATGATTTGGCTTTTAACTTTCTCAATGGATTTCTTTTATTCCTCCTCTATATGGATTTGGAAAACCAAACATGGGTGTTAAAGATGACTTTCATTTAAAAACTTATTACAATATTGCTAAGAGGGAGAAAATTCAAAGATTATGGGGTTTAAGAGTTTGATAAATCTAAGTGAAATAAAAGTGTTATCTTGACTTCAACCTTATTTTATCCAATGTGGAGATGAAAGGAAGGGGAAATCAAGAGGAATGACAAATGAAACAATTTGAATTAATACAAATCATAAAAAATGTGAAAAAGGGAAAATAACAATAAAACTATATTAAAGTGTGATTCCTTATCATAAGAAAGAGGTAAGTGAGTGAAAACATTCTAACATATATTGTTTGCAAATTCTATCTAACAAAATAAGTAAAAGCCAAAGTTGAGAACAAGGATTAATAACATGAAAAGAATGGTAATTTTATGAGGAGGGTCACATCCTATCCATGGTATTACAAAGAAAATCATAAAAAAGAGACCCATGAGGGTGCTCATAAGCAAAAATTAAGGGATCTTTTTGACAAGGTACCTCATAAATAAAAACCCAAAGGATGCCAAAATAACATTAGCAAGCAATATAAAAAGAAAGAAAGGATTAAAATATGATGGTTTTGAGAGGAATATGAGGTCATATAGATAGTCTTACAAATTAATTGATAAAATAAATGCCCAAGGGGTGTGAAAAACAAGAAAAAATGCAAGAAAATAAGGAAGACTATGGTATATCAAGAAACCAAAAGATGAAAAGGCAGGACTAAAGATTTATGAAAAGAGGGCACTACTATAAAGGGAGATACATGTGCTTAAGTAACCTATAAAAATATGTTATAAAGATATAGATAGAAAAAATGAAAATAAGGAAATGTTTTAGGTAAAGTGATTTTTAAGGAATTAGGCATTGGGGGGCTCTATAAAAACATGGCCTTCATCAGTTTGAAGGTGGTAAGTGCTTCGACAAAGAATGTCTTTAACAAAATATAGCACCCCCCATTTTTAGGCATATTTTTATTATTTATCATGGGTGTAATATAATTTAAGGATAGGATAAAAAATATTAAAAGTGTGGAGTTTAACACATTTGTTATGTTTTTGGGTGATGCAAGCCTTGTATTAGAGGTTATGTTATAATGCAAAAAGATGTCATTCATCAATAAGATCAAGGGAATGAAAGTGGGATTCATGAAATTATTCATCTAGAATAATACCTATTGTCACTTGGTTTTGTATCCTTTGAGGAGATGAAAAATATCTCCTCATCCAACTGGAACAATGGAATCACCTCTAGGCTTATGGGCAGCCTAAAGAATGAGGTGAATCTCTAAATAGGACTAGCTCCCTTGATGTACCACTTTGGATTACAACTAGTACTAACTTGAGGATGAAAAGGGAGAAGAATAAATAAAATAGAACTAATCTAAAAGAGGTCATACCCCAAATTTATTTATGACATCTAGCCATATGCATATTACACTTGAAATCAAAGGACAAACTAAACATACACTTCTCTAATCTTCATCTTCTCACATCAATAATACATTATGAGATTATGGATTAATGTCCACAACTAGGAGGAATAAAAAAAAGGAATATGAGGTAACTAATGAATATAATAACTAAATTAGCATTTAAATATCCTAAAAAATTTCACATGCCTTGGAAGAAGAAGTTTTCCAACTACCAATAAGGTGAAACAATGAGACCACATATTAGGAATCGATAATATTCACTAAATAAGATTCATAATCCAAGTTAAAAAAACTTATAAAATTCATATAAGAGGTAAAAATAAGTTATATTATTGATCAAAATGTATACATTTAAGTTTGTATTCACCATACTCAGGTGGAGCATCCATATAATGCCAAAATGTCTAGTTCTTATAAAACTTGAGAGAAAGAGAAAGAAAGAAGTCCAAGAGTCACAAAGACACTTGTAAATTTGATAAAAGGAGTTAAATTTTCACGTGATAAGGATAATGGATGAACTATGAAAGTTTTGAAAACACAAGTGTCAATTCAAGGAATAAACTTCATGAAAAGTGGCAAGAAACTCCTCATTCTGGCTTATAAAATTACCTTCACAACTTGGACCTATTTAAATTACTTGTAACTGATTAGGACTAGGTAAAATTATTTTAATGGAAGTTTATGATCTCATAAATTGTTTTACATGTATTTTTTGAATGCCTGTCCTCTAGAAACCTTTAAAAGTGAGCCATCATCATCTGATGTATATAAAACTATCTTTTTATGCACCCTAAACACTTGGATCCCAAAAAGAGATTATATACTAATTAAAAAATATAAAATTTAGTGAATTAAAGGTTTAAATTCTGTCCATGTCCTTAAAATAATAAATTACACCTTAAAAATACATCCACTTGAAGTTCTCACACCTTTCACTAGCTTGTCCAATATGCCAGCTTTGACTAGCTGAGTTAAAGCACCTGGTTTGGAAAATAATAAAAATTTTAAAGGTATAATATGGATATAATAAGTTTTTAAAACTCTCAAAATTTCTCTCAAACTTGTTTTTATGCATGGAATCCTTATAGAACCTACAAAACACAAAAAATGATCAAAATAGTTTATTTTTGCCTCCATCTATATAAGTCTGTACAATATAAAAGTATTTGAGGGATACTAAGAGAGTAATAATTGACTTAAAATATTTTTAATGTTCCAAACATTCCATTTTATTACATATCCAACTCTATTTTTGCAAACTAATCCTGGTTGAGGGTTTAGTAAGGTTTTAGGCCTATTTTGGTCTTAAAGTTGGTTTATAAAGTTCGGAAGTCAAAAATTCAAAAAAAAATCACATAATGGTGTTTAGGTACCTTGATAAAATCTCAAAATTCCTTATAATCTCATGCAAAACATCATGACAAACATGAGTGCTTGAAGTTGCTTATTTAGGTTTGATTCTTTGTTTCCACAAGCCTAATGTTGGTTTTGAGCTTACAAATGGAATATTTGAAAAATATATGATATATAAAATATTTAAAACCTTTTTAGTGACCCTATAGACATTTTATAATTAATTATAAATCCATCCTATATTTGGAAATGAAATTGACCCTTTATTTGGTGTCTATACCAAAACATGCCTAGTAGAGTTGACTGCAACCTTGGCCATCTAGAAAATATTAATTGGTTGCTTGATCCTATGAGGTATTATTAATGTTATATTATATATTTATCATATTATCACATTCTCTAGAAATATTAAATAAAATTCTTGATCACCATTTTATCATTTCTTCCCAAAACTGCCAGGGATTGCATAAGGGGAAGTACCCTCTATCTGAGACAAAATAGAGGTTAATTACCCTATATCTTAGGACAAAATAGATATAATATATGGTTACCCAAGTTTTTAGGATAATTTAATCAAAATTTGAGCCCTTGATAAAAATTCTACCTTTTCAAAACATCAAAACTCAAGATAGGCTCCTTGAATGATAGACTGTGTAAGATTTTATCCATGTGGACTGTGTGCTAACTTTTCTTAGAACAATTATCTTTTTTTTTCCATATTTATAGTTCCATTATGTTTCTTTGGATTTTTTTAATGTAATTTCAAATTATTTTGTCATTCCAAATCTCCATGTTCCTTTTTCGTACAACTATCTAGTCATGACTAAATACCACTACCCTGATTGTGTTTTCTCCTTTTCCTCACTAAAATGATGAATATTATAAGTTTAGGCTTTAAGTATATTTAAGAAAAAAAAATTTAATGCTTCCATGGTCATTTATAAACAAATGGGATTCATTCATCTCAATTTTAGGTCAAGGTCTTCTCCTAGAATTTCAACTTGTTCACTGCCTAACAGAGATAGTCATCTACAGTCAACTAGAGATCAAAACACTTTGAGACTTAGTAATAATGTGGATAGGCTCTCCATGAATCATTATAATCACTTGATAACCTCTCCTTCCTTTTAATTATGATACATTGTCTTTGGGTTTATAATTGAGTTCTCTTTGGACTGACTAAGAAGGAATCCCCTTAAACCCTACTGTAGGTTACTTTAATCTTATTTAGACATAGCTCATGATGTTAAAAAACTTTCCTTGAAATATTATAAGGTTAAAAAATATTCTTATATTATAAAACCATTTTTAGTTTCTTAAAAACAAACCTATAAGTCATGGTATCTCCTTGCTTATATATCTTGCTGATCTAATCCTTGCCTAAAGATGCTTTGTAGGAATTAGGTTCTCAATACAATGATATTAACCTTAATTCAAGTATAAATAGTTGTATAAACATGATAATACTTATTTATTTATGTTTTGACCTCATCCATGCTTATAAATCTAACCTCGTGCACACTTCCAACACAATCATATATAGTTGGATGTAGGTTCATCTTCTTAGTCTATTTGTATGGACTATAAGTGTATATAGGGACTAGACACAATGGGTGAGCCATATTTTGAGATCTCCAGGTTATGAAAAATTTCATTGACATATCACATTTATCTGATCATGAAACATGATTTGTGTGAAAAATTTGGGTTTAAAAATCTCTTTGGAGCTCCAATTGTAGATTTTATTGCTTTTGAGGGCACCTTTAGGGATTTCAACAACCATCCTTCCTTGAATTTCTTGACTTCACCTTTACCATGTCTCTTCTATATACTAGAGGAAATAAATTCATCCATTTTAGATGATTTATAACCTTATACAAACATGTTGTGGGATATCCACAAAACCTATTGGATCTCTATTTTGTAGTTTTAGGGAAACCTTCCCTAAAATCATTCATCTGCCTCATAAATATAGTTTTCAACCTTTAACTTGTCAATTTATTCACTCACAAAAGTATACCATGTATTATATATTATATCAAGGATTTAGGTAAAACTTCAACTCATTTTTCAACATTTCTATATGGTCCATATACTCTCTGATAAGCTGCCTATAGATGAACATTTTCTTGTATGTAGGTATTGAATGCAAACTTATATAGTTAGCAAAATATGTGTTCTTATGATCAATTTAGGCCTTTTATAAGTTTTATAATTTAATTATAAGACTATAAAAGATTTTAATCAATTATAAAAGTTATTTTACCATCAAGGTGTTGTCAAAGAGATCCCTCTGTAGGTGAATAATATCTTGCATATAGGTAATAATATGGGATAATAGGTAGTGAGTGCTATTTATGATTTCTTATGAATTTAAATATTATCAGAATACCTTAAAATACTAGTATACCATCCTAATGTATCTAAAATAGGTGTAAATACCTTAATTTTAACATGGTGTAAATAAAATAATTGTAAATACCTTAATCCTCCACAAAAACTCTTGAACATGCTCAATAATGGTTGTTAACTTGTGAATATTATATGTGACAACAAAGTCATGAAGACTACCTTTAAGAATGAAGCTTGGAAAGTTAATGGAAATAATAAAATGTTGAAAAAATGATAATTAATCTATTTCTATATCCTAGAACCATTTCCAAAGTGCAAAACTTTACGAATGATGAAAACTACCTGTTGCACTTAGAAGAGACCAATCTAAAACTTTGATGTGAATTTTCTCATTAAAACACCTTATCGCATTAAAAATATCATGTGATACATAAGGGGAAATATTTTTCATCCTCTATAATTCACCTTAGAAATTGGTTTGTATGGAATTGCTCAAACAAGAGCAAATCCTATAGGGTGCACAAAATAACTAGTGGATTTACACAATAAATTTCATGAGGATGGTTTATGAATTACAAGACAACATTATTCAGAATTATTATTTTTAATTAATTTATATGAGTTTAATTTAACCTACCCAAAGCATTTTCCTTGAAACATATTGAGTTATCTGCAACAAGCAAAAACTTGCAAGTCACTTTTGCTTGCCAAGAAGGGGTAAAAAGGAGATGAATGGTCTTTATCATGAAATGACACTTAAAACTCAATTAAATCATGTATATTAGTTTTTTTGAATATTAGGATGTCTCCCAATATTTTTTACACATGGCACACTTCCCAAGAAGGCCATACAAGTGTTATTTACTCTCTTTTTTAGTTGCTTCTACAATTTTAGTTAGGAAACCTACTATATTATGATTTTAATGACATAAATGACATGGAATCTGACCTATTTGATATTTTAAAGGAAAAAATGACATTTGGACACCTTGTTAAATGTGCCATTTGCATTTATGAGCTTTAAAAGTCCACTAAATGACTAAAATTGATAAATAGATTAATATGACAATATAAAATTAAATATCATGAAGTGAGCTATAATAAACCCCATGACACTCATATTACATCCAATATAGACCTATAAAATCAATTTTTTACCTATAGGTACCCCAATTTGACTAAAAAGTTAAATTTGGTCAACAAATTAGTGACTCGTAGGGGTAATGTGCCTACTATATTAACTAGACCAATATCCTTATAAAAACATTAGGCTTAGGACTCAATTTAATTCTAAGACAAATAAGAAAATTTTGACCATTGACCATTGACCTTTGACCAAGACAAGACAACTAAAAGACTACCCCAACACACAAAGCAAAGACACACATACCAAAGAGAGTAAACACACACATGTGCTCAAAGCACTTAGGAGAAATAGAAAAAAACCTATTATATACAAATAAAAATGAACATACCTCCCCCCTAGATCAAAGGCAAAGTTTGAAGCATCATCTTCTTCATGAGATGGAACATGGTGTAAAGCATGCTTCTTCTTAGATTGGATGTTTTGTGGATCAGACTTGTTCTTTGGCACTTCAATTGTCATACTCTCAAGTAGACCATCTTCATACAATTCTAAAATGTATAAGTATTCCTCTTGCATCCAAACATCTTCAACCCTATCATGTGGATTTTCAATTTTAACTTCAAATTATGATTCAACAAGGCATACATTCTTATCTTCCATATTCCTCTCAACAAGATTGGGATTTCCTTTAGCTGTAAGCTCTTCTATCTCATCAAGAAAATTTGTAAACTCTATCCAATATTGATCATTATTTTCTATAGAAACCTCTTCTTTCACCTTTCCATATACTTGGTCTTCAACTTGGAAAAGATCTTTAAGAACTTGAAAGAGCTCCATTTATTAATGCCAATCATCCTTTTCCTCTTTGTCATCTAATACCACTACCTCTTCAAACTTTAAATGGTCATCCACAATGTCATGATTAGATATTAAGTCTTATTCATTCATCTCTTTCTTCAAATCTTGGGCATATTCTTCATGGATACACATCCCCTCAAATATGAAGGTAAGAGCTTGTGAATTGTCCTTTCGTTCACTAAGGGGAGTCCGTATGGTAATATCTTCTTCATAATCACTCATGAAGTCTTCTTGACTAGCCATGAATTGAGCTTGTTCATCTTCACTTGATCTTATCCAGATAGGATCTTCTTCCAAGATTTCCTCTTTTCCAAAAAGAAATCATTCTTCATTATCAACCAAACAAGGAGATTCAACATAAGAACCTAGATCTTGTTCATCACTTAAGGCCACTTGAGGGATTTCAAATTGAATCTCAATTGTCATAATTTTATCTTGTTTGTCAAGGGATGCAATATCTTCAACTTCATTCATGGTGTTGCCAAGATTAGGCATCTTGAAATCCTATGACCTAGCCCAATGAGGCTACCAAGGAATCTCATTATCTTCAAGTAAGAGTTTTAAATTTTATTCAACTGTTTATTATTCTTTATTTTCCCACACCATAAGTCTATCAAGGTAAAGGGTGATGGAATGAGGATAAAAAAGAACGAGTTAGTGGAGGTGCAACACAGGCCTCAAAATCAGATTATGATTGAAAAGTAAGAGACTCTTTGGGAAGCTCTTGAGGAAGGGGAGATGGGGTGTGTTTAGGCATAAGATATTATTTTGGGTCTAAAAATTCCATCACACCATGACTTAGTAATTTCATCTTTGCTTCTAAATCCTCTATTTTCTTAGATGGGTTCTCTTGGAAAATCTTTTCTTCAAGGTCATAGGAATCATCATGATCACATGCAATTCATGAGGGTTTCCATGTAACATAAGAAGATTCTTGAGGAAGGTTGGGAGGGACTTGTAAAAGATCAACTCCATTCTCCCCTTCACACTCTTTGATAATGATTCTATCTTCCTTCTTTTCCCATGACTCTATTGTCTTGCTCTATCTTAGGATATTAGGATTATAAGACTTTTATTAAGGAAGGATGGGAGGATTTTGTATAGGATAAAGAGTCTTCTCAACCTCACATTATTTATCAATAATTTCTCTTCTTTATTTCCCCATGACTCCACTATCTTGTTCTAACTTAAGACATTGGGATGACGAGTCTCTTTTTGAGGTAGTGGGGATACATGGTGATAGGGAAATGAGGAATTGAACTCCACTTATTTTTATGCAAACATGGACTAATTAATATGCATATTTTACAATTTAATCTATCTATCAATATTAGCTTAAAATATAATGTTTCTCTTTTCAATTTTCTCCTCCAGCTGATTATGAAAAGGATGACTTTGATAGGCTTGATTTAGCTAATAAGTAAGGGGTAAGTATGGATGATAATAAACTTGAGTATGTGGATATTAAGGTTGATATACTTTTTAAGGATGCCTCTCATGAATTCTTCACTTATCTTCCAAAGATGCAATTGAACCATTCACATCTAGCATCTCATTTGTAATCCTTTGCTAATTGGATCTTTTAATAGGTGCCCACTTTATATTGACTAGATATAATGCATTTATCACTGGATGGATGGAATGAATATGAATATCTAGCATATACTTCTCATACCCCAAAAGAGTAGGTTTGAAGGTGGAAATGGGTTGAGTTGAGAAATAACTAAGTTAACTAGGAATAATATATTGAGAAGGATAACTATAAGACTAGTAAGAATCATTTATGGGATATATATGATATTATTAAGGTTTCAAAAGCCATATTGGGGATTACACACTTCATGATGGGGTTGGTTAAGAAATTACTCATATGGATAGGGAATAACATAAGATCAGAATGTATCACCAACTTGTATAGAGCAAA
This sequence comes from Torreya grandis, assembly GCA_037957365.1. Lineage (NCBI taxonomy): Eukaryota > Viridiplantae > Streptophyta > Pinopsida > Cupressales > Taxaceae > Torreya > Torreya grandis. Next base: position 1,501,209 of record JARHVA010003751.1, on the reverse strand, counting down.
ACTCAACACCAAAGTCAGCCATGAAATTTCATTTAAATCAAGAAAATAAAGAAATACATTGATAAAAATCATCAAAGGATAACTTGCGCTACTTGACTAGCTAGTATATCTTTTGAGTCACCATTGATGGTTGAATAGATGCCTCTAAAGGTTGATGTGTTGAAGAACAACACCAAAAATCCTCTAACTCTTGAAAGAAGAGTCCCAATAGACATGCAAAAAACTATTTTTACTTGGATTTTCACCCTTTAAGGAAATGAAAAATATCTCCTCATCCAAGTGGAAAAATTAAATCACCTCTAGGCTTGTGGGTAGCCTAAGGAATGAGGTGAATATCTAGTTAGGGCTAGCTCCCTTGAAGTACCACTTTGGATTGAAACTAATACTAAATTGGGGGTGAAAAAGGAGAAGGATAAATGAAAGAAAAATAATCTAAGGGAGGTGATACACCTAATTTACTGATGACATTCAACCATATGCATATTACAATTGAAATCAAATGACAAACTAAACATACACTTCTTCAATCTTTATCTTCTCACATTAATACTACATTGTGAAGTTATGGATGAATATTCAAAGCTAAGAGGAAAATGAAAGAGACATATGAGGGTAATAATGAATATAATAACTCACTTACCATGAAAATATCCTAAAACACTTCACATGCCCTTTAAGAAGAAGCTTTCCAACTGCCAATGAGGTGAAAGAATGAGACCACATGTTAGGAATCCATAGTATTCAATAAAAAAGATTCATCATTCAAGTAGAACACACTTATAAAAATCATATAGGAGGTAATAATAAATTTTATGATTGATCAAAAGTTATACATTTGAGGAGGGCTTCACCATACTTAGGTGGAGTATCCATACAATGTCAAAATGGCTAGTTCTTATATAACATGAGAGAGATAGAAAGAGAGAAGTCCAAGGATAACAAGGACAATTTTATAGATAATTTAATGGGTTAATTATGCATTTGAGATGTCTATGGTATGAACCATTCAATTTAAAGAAGCACAAGTGTCAATTTGAGGCATAAACTTCATGCAAAATGGAAAGAAACTCCTCATTCTGGCTCATAAAACTACCTTCATGATATAGACCTATTTTAATGAATTTTAATTAATTAGGATAAGATAAAATGATTTTAATTGAAGTTTATTCTCTCATAAAATCCTCTCCATTCATTTATTTCATTCTTGGTCCTCTATAAACCTATGAAAGTGAGCCATCATCATCTGTTGTCCAAAAAACTCTCTTTTTATGCACCCTACACACTTGGATTCTAAAAAGAGATTATTTTATCATGAAAATATGTAAAATTAAGTTAATTACATGTATCACGTACCTTAATGGCCTTATATGAATCATGGATACCTTAAAAGGACATCCACTTGAAGTTCTCACACCTTTCACTAGTTTGTTCAATTTGCCAACTTTGATTGGCTGAGTTGAAGCATCTAGTTTGGATAATTAAAAAAAATTAAAGGAATTATATGGAAATAAGAAGCTATTAAAAGTCTCAAACTTCATCTCAAATTTGGTTTCATGCTTGGATTCCTTATAAAACCTAAAAAACACAAAAAATGATAAAAAATAGCCTTTCCCCCCCATCTGTACAAGTCTGTAAAATCAAAAAGTATGTGAGGGATATTGAGATAGTAATATTAAAATTAAAATTGGTTTCATGGTCAAAATATTCCATTTTATTACATCTCCAACTCCATTTTCTTAAACTGGTCTTGGCTGAGGGTTTAGTAGGGTTTTAGGTCTATTTTTGGTCTTAAGGTTGGTTCATAAAGTTTGGATGTCAAAAATTAAAATAAATGTCACAAAAATGGTTTTTAGGGACCCTTATAACATCACCAAATTCCTTGGACTCCCATCCAAAACATCATGAAAGATATGAGTGTTTAAAGTTGCCTATTCAAGTTTGACTCTTTGTTTCCACAAGCCTGATGTTGGTTTTGAGATTACAAATGGACTATTTGAAACCTCTCTATTCTCTAAAATATATAAAAAAATTTAGTGACACCATATAAATTATATAATTCATTATAAATATATCCTATATTTGGAAATGAAATGGACCCTTTGTTTCATTTCTATGCCAAAACCTACCTAGTAGGGTTGACTGCAACCTTGGCCATCTAGATAATATTACTTGGTTCCCTACTCTTGTGACATATTATTAATGTTTTTTTATATATTAATAATCTTATCACATCCTATTTAAATATTTAATAAACTTATTAATCACCTTTTATCATTTCTTCCCAGAACTACCAGGGTTTGCATAAGGGGAAGTACCTTATGTCTGAGACAAAATAGAGGGTAATAACCATGTTTTTATAGATAAAATGGATATTTTATATGGTTAAAAAAGTGGTGAGGTTAATTTACACAAAATTTTACCCCCTTGTGACACAATTTTCCTTTCCAAAACATCAAAACTAAAGACATGCTCTTTGAATGACAAACTATGAAGTATTTTGTCCATGTTGACTGTGTGCTACGTTTGTTTAGAACCCTTATCTATTTGTTCTACATAATTATAGTGACATTAGGTTTATATATATATATATATATATATATATATATATATTTTAATTTAATTTCAAATTATTTTTTCATTCCAAATCTCCATGTTCCTTTGCCATACCACTATCTAGTCAGGGCTGAGTGCCACTACCCTAACTTTTTTTCTCTTTTTCCTTAGTCAAATGGTGATTTTTATATGTTTATGCCTTGATGATATTTAAATAAAACATTTTAATTCTTAATTGGTCATTTATAAATAAATGGGATTTGTTCATCTCACTTTTAAGTCAAGGCCATCTCTTAGAATTTGAACTTGTTCACTACCTGACTAAGACAGTCATCTACAATCAACTATAGGTCAAGACTCCTTGAGACTTAGTCATAATGTGGATAGGATATACATGAATCATTAGAATAACTTGATAACCTCTCATTAATTTCACTTACCCTACATAGTCTTTTATTTTACAACTAAGTTCTCTTTGGATTGACTAAGAAAGACTCCCCTTAAACCTTGTTATAGGTTACTTTAGTCTTATTTAGACCTAGTTCATGATGTTAAAAAAATTACTTGAACTCATCTAATGTCAAAATACATTATTATATTTTTAAACCACCTTTAGTGTCTTAAAAATAAACCTAAAACTCATGGTATCTCCCTACCTATATATCTTGTTGATATGACCCCTGCCTAAAGATGCTTTGTAGGAACTAGGTTTTCAATACAATGGTCTGAACCTTCATTTAAGTATACATAGTTTTATAATCATGATGAGACTCATTAATTAATTATTGAACCTCATCCATGATTATAAACCTCACCTCATTCTCTCTTCCAACATAATCATACATAGTTGGCTGTAGGTTTATCTTGTACGTCCATTTGTATAGACTATAGGTGTCTATAGGGACTAAACACAATGGAAGAGCCATCTTTTGAGATATTCAGGTCATGAAAGATTTTTTGCACCATATAATACTTATACAATCATAAAAAATGAGTTGTTTGAAAATTTTGGGTATGAAAATCTCTTTGGAGCTCCAACTGTAGATGTTATTACTTGATTTAAGTGCTTTTGAGGGCACCTTTATGGCTTTCAACAACCATCCTTCCTTGAATTTATTGACTTCATATTTGGGATGTCTCTTATCTATAATAAAGGCAATAAATTCATCCATTTTAGATGCTTTTTAACCTTGTACAAACATGTTTTTGGATATCCACAAAACCTATTGGATCTCTATTTTATACTTTTAGGAAAACCTTCCCTGAAATCATTCATCTGACTCTTGAATATATTTTCTAACCTTTAACTTGTCAATTTATTATCTCAAAAAAGTCTACCATGTATTACATATCATATCAAGGATTTACGTAGAACTTAATCTCATTTTTCAATATTTATATATGGTCCATATACTCTCTGATAATCTACCTATAAATGAATATTTTCTTGTCTAGAGGCATTGAATGAAAACTTATATAGTCAACAAAATATGTGTTCTTATGATCAATTTAGTCATTTTATAAGTTTTAAAATGCATTTATAATAGTTTAAAATATTTGAATCAATTGTCAAATCTCCTTTTCCATCATGGTGTTGTCAAAGAGAGACGTCTGTAGGCGAATATTATCTTGCATACATGTAGTAATATGGGATAATAGGCAATGAGTGTTATTTTTGATTTATTATGAATTTAAATATTATACAAATACCTTAAAATACTACTCTCCCATCCTAAAGGATCTAAAATAGGCGTCGCTACCTTATTTTAAATTTCGATTCCTTCATGAAAACACCTAAACATGCTCATGAATTGCTACTACACTATGAATATTGCATATGACAATAAATTCATGAAGACTACCTTGAATACTGAAGATTATAAAGTTAATGGAAACAATAACACATTTAAATCATGATAATTAATATATTTCTAGATCTTTAAACCATTTCTAAAGCATAAAAATCTACAAATGATGAAAACTACCTATTGCACTTAGAAGAGACCAATATACAAATTTGATGTGAAATTTATCATCAAAACACCTTAGAAAATGAGAAAAATAATGGGAGACATAAGGGGGAATAGTTAAAATCCTTTGTAATCCACCTCAGTAATTGGTTTGTATGAAATTTCTCAAACAAGAGTAAAACCTGTAGGGTTCATGAAATAGTTAGCATATTTGCACAGTCAACTTCATGAGGATGGTTCAGGAAGCAAAAACCAAAATTATTATATGTAAATGAATATATATATATATATAAAGGTCAATTTGACTTACCCAAAGCATTTATATTTAAACATCTTGAGTTATCCATACCAAGCAAAAATGTGCAAGTCACTTTTACTTACCAAGAAGGGTTGAAAAAGAGATGAATGGTTTTGAGCAAGAAGTGAAATTTTCAAAGAAATTAAAGCATGGGATGAGTGTGAAGAAGATGAAGAGGCATCCTAAGATATTTTTCCATGTGGAACACTTCCCAACAAGGTTGTACAATTTCCATTTTTTATTTCTTTCAAAATTTCTATAATTTCAATTAGGGAACATATCATATTTTGATGTTAATAACATAACTAACATGGAATCTGACCTCTTTGATGTTATTAAGGAAAATATAAATTTAAACACCTTGGGAAATATTACATTTGCATGTATCACCTTTAAAATCCCACTAAATGATCTAAATTGATAAATAAATTAATATGACTAAGATTAATGCCAGTATAACATTAAATAACATCAAGTGAACTATAATACACCCACGATGCTCATATTAAACCCCCTATAGACCTATAAAATCATGTTTTTACCTATATGTACCCAAATTTGACTAAAAGTTAAATTTGGTCAACGATACCATGAAGATATATACAAAGAGAGGGAAGCTCAACTTCTAATAGAAGGACTGACTCAGAACCATAGACTAGCAAAAATGGAGTTGTCCCAATGGTAGTATGTATGCAAAGTATAGGGTAAAGATGAATATGCCAATCTATGTGGGTGTTATGAATTATCTTTTGGAGAATTTTGTTGACAATTTTATTGGTGGCCTCAGCTTGACCATTCAATTGTGGATGGTAAGGCATGGAAAGCTTTTAATTGATCTTAAATTTGGTACAAAGTTGTTTAACATGTTTATTTTTGAAATTACCACCATTATCTAAAATGAAAGTATGAGGAATACTAAAGTAGAAAATAATCTGGTTAAGAATGAATTGGGATATGGTAGGATTGGTCAAATTAACAAGGTGCATGGCATCTACCTACTTGGTAAAGTACTCAATAGTAGTGATGATAAAAATGTGCCCATCTTGGGAGCAAGGAAGTTTACCAATAAGATCAAATCCCCATGTGAAAAATGGCCAAGGAGATTTGATAGTTTGATGCTTGATAGGCGGTGAATGGTGATGGATGTCATTATTCCTTTCATTTAATCAACTTTCTATTGATTTCATATTTAACCAGGGATGTGTCTAAAGCTATATGCAACAAGAAGAATCTTAGCGATTTAGTAATTGATTGTAGGTATTTTTATTTTTATATTATTTTGGGGGATTTTTAATGTCTTAAGGACTTCTTTGGTTAAAACCTTATTGGAATCAAACTATGAAAATCTGCTGGAAGTAAACACACTTTGTAAAAATGAATTTGCTGGAAGTAAACACACTTTTGCATAATGGAATAGATTGCTAGAAATAAACACACTTTTGTAGAATAAAATAGATTGCTGGAAATAAACACACGTTTGCAAAATAAAATAGATTGCTGGAAATAAAGACACTATTTATAATTCTTGGAAAATGATTGCAAAGAAATAAGAATTTAATCTAGAACACCCACAAGGAAAAATCTACAATGACTTTTAACTTTAAGGAGTTGGAAGCATTTATAATTTTAACAGAGACACCTATTTGCTTTTGAGAATAAAATATAAATACCAACCAAAAATGAAGATCCTGGTTCTTGGAGGAGTGGGCCCTTGCTCCACCTAGAAACATGATTGTACAACTTAATTTTCTCTCAAAACTGAAATGGCTATTGTATTGATAAAATGATCTGTATTACAAAAATGTACTAATCTATCCTTATCCCTCTATTCTTCAATTATTCCTACTCCTAAATTCCCAAGTCTATATATATATATATTCTTCTTCTTGTGGTGCATTGATGGTTATAACTGTTTCATGCATATGATGGAACTAAATCATGCCCAGAATAGATGATAGATTAAGACGTGGATGGATGTCTAGCTATGTGATAAATGTCTTGGATCTGCAAGTATGGAATTTAGAAGTCTGTTCCTAATTAATAGGATCATTAATTTGATAGATCACTGGCTATTTGGAATAGATCCTTATCAGTTCCATGTCTAACCATGAAAGTTTCAGAGCTTATCTGTAGGAGTACCAAAATTAATTTAGATAATTTTGGAACTAAATATAGAGTTCTAGAATTAAGTCCAAAAATGTGACAGAACTTGTAATAGTGTGGGGGGATTTTGGAACTAAGTTGTATTGATTCCAATGCTTCCACAAACATGCAATCCACTTCATATTTGTTCTTCAGCCTAATGATGACCTATTTTATTACAAAACTTGAATTTTCCAAATCACTTGTTAGGAATTATAGAGCTTTTTAAACATTAGAATCACAATAAAAAAAAGAGGGCAATTACATCCTAACTCATATCAGATCAAAATAAAATTCACAAAATGTAGTCAAACTTAATAGAAAGAGAGAGTAAGATGAGGTCAATTATTATACATTTAATGAGCATATTTTGGCCTCATCATTTCCCACATACTTATTTGTAAGTCATTTTACAAACTTTACTCTTCAAATTTGAGATTGTATATTTTGCATTCCATTTGATTGCTCAAATCAAATGGCGGGAATTGAATATCCCAATGCTTTGATTTAGAGGTACTATACCCTGCTCCTACTTCTACTTTTCTTTTCCATTCCTCAAATTGAGTGGGATCTTGAGGTCCTCTATTTTTCTTAGGAGATATGGGGGTGAAAAGTAGAGGTGGCCTTTTCTGCATTCCTATCCATATGCATAGGGGAGTTTCATTGATTTGAGGAATTATTGTGCATAAAGTTTTTACCCTTTATAGACTCCAGATAAAATTTAAAATGGATATTACTTCCCTTATTTTCAGTGCTACTGGGAGAAATTCCCATCTTTTAAAACATGCATCATAGATATTATCAAAATTTTCCTTTCAATAAGAGGTGAAGGCATTAATGATTTTCTATAAATTGAAAAGATAAAGTTCCTTGAACTTGTCATTAAATGCATGGGATTGGAAATGTGTAACAAAGGTGAATGGGTTGCCATAATGAATTATCACACAAAGACCAAATGAATTAGCCTTTAACAGATGCTCTGCCTCCTTCTCTTTCCATGCAATATGATTTTGAAGAATAGAGACAAATGCATTAAGCTAGCTTTCCTCTACATACAAATTGATCATAAAACCTAAAAAATTTTCTAGTAGGAAATTGCAGAGATAAAATTCATAAAGAAGATTTTTCTGTTCTACATTAGCTAAGGAGTAGGCTACTAAGAAATCAACTTCATCTTTTATTTCAAGTGGAAGGCCACATGCTATCCTTGCCAACTGCTAGTGAATGAATTGTTCCTCTAAAAACACACTATATGTAGGAGAAGGTCTTCTACATGCAAGTAGTTTCTCACTCATCATGCAAACTATTTGTATTTTCACAAGATATTTATATTTATCTTTTTCCTCCGTGTAAAATTTTTCTTCCCATTCCTTCATTGCTTTTTTTTCTTCTTCAATTTTGCTTTTTAGGTCCTTTTTGGATGTCTTGATTACACTGATTTCTCTACATGTATCATCCCATAACTACTTGAGTGGCAGATAAGTCGATTCAGTCTGTGCAAAGATTGTTGACACAGTGGTCTGTCTCCTAGAAATTGTACATTTTTCCTTATTCTCCATTAGTTGCTTTTTAATCTCTACTAAATCCTCAATCTTAGATGTGAACTAGTTTGTTAATTATTTAAGGAGCATTTCTGTCTATTCTAATTTGAGTTTGAGGAAATTCAATTCCTCATTCTCTTCCTTGATAATGAGCTCTACTCTAGATGAAAATAGAGCCTGTTTAACCTGTTAATTTTGTTCTTTTTCTAAAATTTTGTGGGGAGTTAAGCATTCTTATTCCACCAAAGGGGATTTCCCTTTCCTTTTCTAAGATGTATGTTCATCTTCTACATGTGATGGTGCTACTGTCTCACCTACGTTTTTTGAAAATTTGCTCCTCAAATCTTTTATCTTTTTTTTTCTTGTTTGGCTTGGTCCAGGAGGAGTCATGGTCATGCTACCCAAAATATCAGTAGCTTCAGTTTCCAGCCTTTCTTGTTATTTCATCTCCTCTGGAATTTATTTAGACCTTTTATGATGTCTCTATCCTTGAGGAGCCTCAAAATGTGCATACATGGGTCTCCTCTTAAATCTTCTGATTTTCTCCTTTTGCTCAAGCCTAGGTGAACCGTCACTGTTAGAGACATGTATTAGTTCCTTTGTAAATTCTGTAGAAGAAGGAATTTCTTGAGAAGGCACAGTAAGGTCTACAATTTTAGCTGTTATTCTAGATCTTCTTCTTGTTAGTATTTCCTCTTCCACTAGTTCTTTCTTTTCCTCAGCAGTGTTATTACTTTCCAAATGAACTAAAGGGGTAGGAGTTCCTATTGCTCTTCTGGAAATACCAGGGTTCTTCTCAAATTTGCTAAGAAAAATTTCCCAAATTTCTTCCCCATTTTTCTTTGAAAATAAATGGTGCTAGCATACTAAATGCACTAACCCATGATGTCTAATTATTATTACACCCCAAGAATACCTCTGGGCCATTATATGGATGGAATAAAAAAGAAACCCTAGAAGGTTTACTATATACTCTAGTTTTTCACTCCATATTTAATGTGTATGACGATTTTTAGGACTTCTTTTCCTACTAACCCAAATTGTCCATCATAGGTTAAATACTTAACTATCAAAAATGATACTCTGTTAAATGGTTTGGGCAAGCTAGCCCTTTTGACTCCTTTGATGATTTTCTTTGTGTTGTAAATATACTAGGGTTAAGCTTCCCCCTCTTTCAATAGGGTTTCAACTATGTCTTTTAATGTACCTTTGATATGGTTTGGGACATGCACCATTGGTATTCCAAATATCTCACTTATTACATTCACAAAAAAAAGAATGAAAATCTTCCTAATCTTTGTCCTTGTTTGCTCTAAATTGATAACAAATTCTCTTACCAATTCATCATTATGTTTGGGAAATTTCTTTAGAAACTCCAACCATCTTACCTATTACAAGATAGTTGATACTTCATTTACAAGGAGCTGGGTATCATCCTCTGGTTCTAACTTCTTTTTAATCCCCATGATTTATTCTTCTTTAATATTACATAGGTTAGCTAAAGATTAGTTCTCTTATCGATGGAACTAATGACTTTGGTTGTGGAACTAGTGAATTCAATTATTGAATTGGAGAATTCAATTGTAGAATTACTATACTCAGCTATAGAACTAGTGAATCTGGTTATGGAACTACTATACTCAGCTACATAACTAATGGATTTAATTCGCTATATCTCTTTTGAAGTTTTTTTGCAGCCAATTTTTACTCTGTCGATTCAATAATAATAATGATTCTTTATAACTATTTGCCAGCTTATTCCATCATCAATATCCTTCTCATGGTTTTGCAAATTTAATCATGATGTATAATAGATGACTTATCATACTAATATTTTAAAATCAAGTCTAAGTACACATGTAGACTTTCAATTTACCCTTTAACAAGTTAAAAACTAATTACCATGCTTAATGATGTAATCTCTCCATCATGATGACTCATCATTCCTAACAGGTAAAAAAATTGGTTAGAAAATAATTAGAATTCCAAAGAAGTTTTTATTTTAAATTAGCCATTTATTTGAAAAGATCAACTGCCATCGCTAGTTTTCAATTGATCTTTGAGAGATTTGTTTTTGCGGAAGAGAATGACATTTACTAGTTTTCATCCCCTTCCCTTTATTTTAGATCTTTTCATCTGATTATTTAATCATTTTAGAAGAACCGGGTTCTCCCATATGATCAAAGTTTTTGTTTGCTTCAATTTGCTTCAAGAATTCATCCTTAGTAGGAGGCTTCCTATAAAGTTTTATCCTATGTCCATTAACCAAGAGTATTCTTTTGCTACCATCAATGGGAAGTAACTAGATAGAACCATTGTCAAATATTTGCTCAATCTGATAAGGTCCCAATCATTTGGTTCTTAATTTTCCTTTGAATTCTTGGTACTTAGAATCAAATAGCAATGCCCAATCTCCTACTTTGAATTGACTTTACTTGATATGTGAATCATGCCATTACTTCCTTTGATCTTGGATTATCTCTATCTAGTGAAGTGCTTCCATTCTTAATTCATCCAATTTGTCGAGTTAAAGGATTCACTCCTTTTGAGCTACATCTAATTTAATTCCTACCTTAGCTATTGTCCTCAATGTCTATAGTTAAAACTCAATAGACAACAAGGGCTTTTTCCCATAGACTAACTCATATGGTGAAAACCCTGTTGTGGTTTTCCAAGTTGTATTGTAAGCCCAAAAAGCTTTAGGTAGTCTTTTTACCCAATCTCTTCTTTCTGTTTCAACTATTTTAGTGAGGATGTTTTCCAATTCTCTATTTATTACTTCAACTTGTCCATTTGCTTGTGGGTGATAGGGAGTTGACTTCCTATGATAATACATTGTGAAATCCTGGATCATATTAGACATAAATTGTGGTCCCTAGTCTGAAACTAAGCTTCTTAGTGCTCCAAACTTTACCATAATTCTATACCAAAGGAAATCAACAACTACTTCTTTAGTGGCATTTGTTAAAGCCTGCACTTCTGGCCACTTTGTTACATAATAAGTACACACAAGAATGTGCTCTTTTCCCTATAAAGGAGGATTAAAGGGTCTAATAAAATCCAATCCCCATCTCTCAAATGGTTCAATCACTACTTGTGGTTGCAAAGACATTTCATTGGTAAAAGTTGGCTATCCCATCCTTTGACAAGGATCACACCGCCTAATATATCTCTTCACATCTTTGTACAGAGATGGCCAATAGTAACTAGTGCCAAGTATCTTGTGAGCTATTCTTTTCACTCAATAGTGTCCTCCACTTGGTTCATCATGACATGCCCGGAGGATGTCAAATATTTCATCTTCTCTTAAACATCTATGTAAAACCAAATTAGGACCACATTTAAATAGCATTCCATTTAACCATTTAAACTATGCACTGGTTTTGATTAACTTCTTTACTTGTTTGTTAGTGAAAGGAGGAAACTTCCCTGTTGCAACATAATTTTCCATGTCAGCAAACCATGATGTATCAGCTAGAAAAACAAATAATTTTTCATCTGGAAAGGTGTCCTTGACTAGATACTACTCCCTTGTAGTGGTCAATCTTAACAAGAAATCATCTACCACATTAGATTTACCTAGATTGTCCATAATGGTAATATCAAATTCTTGTAGAAGTAATAACCATCTAATTATTCTACCTCCAACCACTAGTTTGTTCATTAAATATTTAATTGCTAAGTGATCTGTATGTACAAATATTTTATACCCTATAATGTAATGTCTAAATTTATTGATTGCATAGATCACATCCAAAAATTATTTTTTAGTGGTAGTGTAATTTCTTTCAGTTGGAGTAAGATTTTTACTAAGATAGTAAATAGCATACATTCTTCCTTCTTCATCTTTCTATCCCAAAACTGTACCAATTGAGTTATTTGAGGCATCAATTTGGATGTGAAAAGGTTTATCCCAATTAGGTCCTTTCAATATTGGGGAAATTACCAATTTCACTTTAATTTCTTCAAAAGCATGTTGACACTTTTCATCCCAAAGAAATTAATAGTCCTTAGTAAGCAACTTAAACATGGGGGCAACAATTTTACTAAAATCCTTGATAAAGTGCCTATAGTATCCAGCATGCCCTAAAAATGACTTGATATCTATGGGGGTTTGAGGAATAGGTAAGTCTGAAATAATCTTGATTTTGTTTTGGTCAACCTAAATTCCTCTTTTTGAAATATGGTGTCCTAATATGATCCATTCATCAACCATCATCAAACATTTCTCATGACTAAGAGACATGTGATGTTGTTCAAATCTTGTTAATACTCTATTCAAATTTTTCAAGGCATCATCAAATGTATCTCCATGCATAGTAAAGTTATCCATGTATACCTACACACAATCATTTGTTAGGTCTACAAAAATTGCTAATACAACTCTTTAAAAATTTGCTGGAGCATTACATAGTCCAAATGGCAATACCCTGTAAGCAAAGGTACCCCATGGACAAGTAAGTATAGTTTCTTACTTATCCTCAGTAGAAACTCTAATTTGATTGTATCCACTAAATCCATCCAAGAAGTAAAAGTACTGTTTACCTAAAAGGTTGTCTAAGACTTGATCTATGAATGGTAAGGGAAAATAATCTCTCAGGGTGGCTTTATTTAGTTCCCTATAATCAACACATATTATCCATTTTTTATTCTTTTTAGGGACAATTACAAGAGGAGACACCCACTGGCTATCTAAGATAGGGTAAATAAAACCTACTTGTAATAGTCTTTCAATTTCTTGTTTGACTATATCCCTTAAGGCTAGATTAATCCTTCTCTGAGGTTGCCTAACTAGTCTAATGTTTTTAGTATAAATGTGATGGGTGCAGATACTTGGGTGAATTTTGTTCATGTCTCTATAGTCCCAAGCAAAATCTTTAGTATGATTCTTTAGAACTTCAAATAGTTTGGCTTCTTCATCATTCTTTAACTAGCTATTAATATTCAAATAATTTCTTGATTGAATCTCAACATGTTTGGTTGTAGTATATGATGAACTGATTTGTTGAAAGGGTTCCATTAAGGTGTTTATTGGACAGGCATGTGGTAACAACATATGATATGTAACAACATCTCTTAAAGTTCCTTGAGATAGAATGTTGGATAAAGGACAACAAGAAGAGTTATGATACTTATCTTGTTGTAGATCAAACTCCTTGTTACTACTATTTTCTAGAAATTCTTCATCATCTCCTGATATCTATAAAGTTGAGGCCACAGATCCTTCCTCTCCCCATGAGAAATCTCATTCCTCTAGAGCAAAATTATCTTCATTTGTAGGGAATTGTTATTGGTGTGATTCCAGAACTAACTATGATGGTTCTAGAATATATTCTACATGTTCCAAAACTAATCCTAACTGCTCTAATGACAATTGATGTTCATTCAATGAAGGTTTAACCATATCTTCTATTTCCAAAACATGATCCTATAATGTTATCATAGCCAAAGAAGATAGATTTTGCTCATTAATATCAAGATTATCAACCCATAATTTCTCTTGATTATCAATAAAAGGTCATGAAGAGGGATATAATGAAATTTTCTTAGAATTTTTACCATTTGAAATAGTCATATCACCTGACCTGTAATCAATTAAGGTAGCAATTATAGCTAACCATGGTCTCCCTAAAATAATGGGATAACCAAGTATTTTAGCTTTTGGTGGCAATATAAAGAAGTTGACTGGATATTCCCATGATTCCACCATTACTGCCACATCTTCAATAACTCCTAGTTTTGGTACAGACTAATCTGCCATCTACAATATGGTGTCAGTAGGTTGTACGCCTATTAATGGTAATGTTTTCAAAGTGTCCACTATCATTACATTGATAACTATTCCCAAATCAATCAAAATATTATGTATATCTTTATTGCCTATAGAGATAGAAATAATAGGGCTTCTAGGATCTCTATATTTGGGAATTAGGAGCTTTCCTACTAATAAATCAATAAGTTTCCCATCTACCTGAATAGTCCTGGGGTACTACTTCTTTCTTCCAGGTTTTTTAAAACACAATAGTTTGATTAACTTGTTCAACTCTAGAATATCCTTAATTGCTTGTAACAATGGTATTTCAATATTTAATCTTCTTAATTCTTACACCAATTCAGATTCCTTAATTTGTATGGCTTCTTTAAATCTTTCTACAAATGGAATCTTAGTAGAATTTCTTTCTAGTTCCTTATCTTTTTATTTTTCATCTTCCTTAGGTGTAGTCAAACTAGGGGTTTTAGCTTCTTCTGTCATCTCAGTGATTATAATAGGTGGACTACTAACTATTCTTCTAGATCTAGTTTTTTTTTTTTACAATCCATTGCATTTAGATCAATTAATTTTTGTGGTTCTATTTCGTATATATGAGTTGTTTGTTTATTTCTTAGTTTTGCTACTGGTTGTGTTAGCATTTGTGTCTAGACTATATTTTTAGCCTATGGATTTTGTGCTAGAGATACCATTATGACTTTTTGGTTCTAATTTGGATATGTTTTCCCTTGCACATAATTACTAGGGCCCCATCTAGGTTGTGGCCAAACATAAGGATTTCCTTGACTAGCCCAAGGTTGCTGATGTCCCTAAGTATACAAAGATTGACTTGCCCAATCCTAAGGATGCCATGTTGGTTGAGTGGCCCAAGGTGGCTATCCCCAACTTTGTGGTACTATTTGAGCTACCCATGGCATCATTCAAGAATTAGGAGCTAGTCTTGGCATAAACTATCCTTGGTTGGGTTGTCTTTGAACAAAATTCAATTCTTCTATGGTGGATGATGTACTAGTTTGTTTAATCTAATTTTTTATGAGTGGAAGAAGAGAACAAGTGTGATTATCATGTTCTTTAGATTTACAAATAAGACATACTTCTATTTTATACAAAGGACATTCCCTTATTGCATGCTTCTTCTTGCATCTAGGATAATACATGGCTAATGGTTGAATTTGGGCATTTGCTTTAGCTTGCAATCCATCCATGGTGGAGGTTAATTGAACTAATATGTCTATTTTAAAGTTTACCAATTCATCCATCAGTTTGTTCATATCTAGATTCAAAAATTTTACCATTTTTCCCTTTCTAGGTTGACCCCTTGTCCTTGAATAGTTTCTACAAATTTCTATGATTTCATCCAATCTTAATTTAACAATGATTCCTCCACCAATTAAATCAAGGGTTTCCCTAGATTCATCATCCAGACCTTTGAGAAAAATGGTTTTACTTAAATATTCTTGAAGTACAAATACACATCTTTTACTCAAAGAGGAATCTGTCCAAATAATCTTCCTTATTTTCATCTTCTTCCTGTTTGATTTTGAAAAATTATTCCTTTTGACTTCTTCCTCTACAATAATATTGATATTTGTGTAAGAAGATAGTTTCCATTTGTTCCCAATTGGTAATATAATTAGATGTCAATCCCATATACCACCTCATTACTACATCCTTTAGGGTAGATGGAAACAACTTGAGTATTTGATTATTTGTCTTGTAATCATAAGTCTGACATAATACTTTAAACTCAAATAGAAATTGGTTAGGATCCTCAGATGACATTCCTCTAAATGTTAGCACGTGTGCAAGTGAAATGTTATTCATCCTCTTTCTGAATGAGATAGGTAAAGGTTTGCTTAGGTTCTCTTTTAGCTTCTCATGCCATCTCTCTAGTATTTTATAGTCCCTTCTCCCAGTCAATGTGGTATATGGTCTACTTTGGGGATGGTGAAAAGTCAGGAGTAGGAGGATGACTACTCAATTGAGAATAAAAACTTTCCCTTAATGGATCTTGAGAAAAAATCCTCCTCCCTAAAATTCTACTTGCTTCTGGTGACTGATCCAAAAATTCCAAAGATGGAAATTTTTCTTCTTGTCGTATAGGAGATAATGGTGCCTCCAATTCTTACTCAACTTCCTTATTTAATCTAGAGGATGATGGAAATTCTTGTTCAGATATTTTGGTGAGAAATCTACCCTTGGAGTCTCGTGGTCTACTCTTAAATTTTGTGATAACTTTATAAGGAAAATTTCTTTTATTACCAAATGTATGATTGTTTCTCTTATTGAAACCTAATTAAAAAATTCAAACTAGTGGATCCCCCACAACAATGCCAAGAATGATGGGTGTCATTATTCCCTTCATTTAATCAACTTTTTGTTGATGTCATATTTAACTAGGGATGTGTCTAAAGCTATATACAATAAGAATCTTAGCAATTTAGTAATTGATTATAGGTGTTTGTATTTTTAATGTCTTAAGGACTTATTTGGTTAAAACCTTATTGGAATCAAACTATGAAAATCTATTGCAAGTAAACACACTTTATAGAAATGAATTTTCTAGAAGTAAACACACTTTTGCAGAATGAAATAATTTGCTAGAAATAAACACACTTTTGCAGAATGAAATAGATCGATGGAAATAAACACACTTTTTTAGAATGAAATAGATTGCTGGAAATAAACACACTATTTAGAATGCTTAGAAAATGATTGCAAATAAATAAGAATTTAATCTAGAACACTTGTAGGGACAAATCTACAACTTTTAACTTTAAGGAGTTGGAAGTATTTATAATTTTAACAGAGCTACCTATTTTCTTTTGAGAATATAATATAAATACTAACCAAAAATGAAGATCTTGGTTCTTGGAGGAGTGTGCCCTTGCTCTGCCTAGAAACAGGATTGAACAACTTAATTTTCTCTCAAAATAGAAATGGCTATTATATTGGTACAATGTTATGTATTACAAAAATGTACTAATCTATCCTTATCCCTCTATTATTCAATTATTCCTAGTCCTAAATTCCTCGATATATATATATATATATATATATATATATATATATATATATATATATATATATATATATTCTTCTTTTTGTGGTGCATTGATGGCTGTAACTATTTCATGGATACGATGGAAGTGAATCATGCCTAGAATAGATGCTAAATTAAGATGTGGCTAGATGTCCATCTGTGTGATAAATGTCTTGGATTTGCAAGTATGGAAATTGGAAGTCTACTCCTGATTAATAGGATCATTGATTTGATAGATCACTGGCCATTTGGAATAGATCCTTATTAGTTCCATGTCTAACCATGAAATTTCTAGAGCTTATATGCAAGAGTACCAAAATTAATTTAGATAATTCCAGAACTAAATATAGAGTTCTAGAACTAAGTCCGAAAATGTGACATAACTTGTAATAGCATGGTGGGGTTTCTGAACTAAGCTGTATTGATTCTAATGCTTCTAAAAACATGCAATCTACTTCATACTTATTCTTCAGCCTAATGATGACCTATTTTATTACAAAACTTGAATTTTCCAAATTACTTGTTAGGAATTATAGAGCTTTTTAAATGTTAGAATCACAATCAACAAAAGATGGACAATTACATCCTAACTCATATCAAATCAAAATAAAAGTCAAAAAATGTAGTCAAACTTAATAGAAAGAGAGAGTAAGATGAGGTCATTTATTATACATTTAATGAGCATATTCTGGCCTCATCAAATAGATAAGATCATTTTAAATCTGATTAGGATTAAACTTTTTAGCATATTCAATTGCATCCTTTTCAAGAGTAGGCTAGAATTAACCCATATTAAAGAATTTATGTGTTGTATCATGTTCACTATAGTGACAACCACAATTTCCCCCATGTTCTTATTTGAGAAGAGGAGGGACCTCATCTTGCATAACACAATGATGCAAGGTACCTTTGGAATTGTGATAGTAAAATGTTTTATGTCAAAATACATACTTGAAATCTTATTTATGAATGCATGTCCTTTCATGAGAATCTAGATCAAGAGGATAAGTTTGATGTTCTATGTATTGAATGATATCTTGGTACCAAGGGCTTTGTCGAATAGTCACCACATCGATGTGATAGATAAGTAAATTAGGTGGTTGGATAGGTGATGGAGATTTTATGATTTGTATAATAAAAGAAGGATTAGAAAGAACTTGATGAGGATGAAAGAGAGAAACTAATGAGGCAAGAGAATCAACAATGGAATTTTGGTCTCGAGGAATAGGCTCAATAGTGAAAGAGATAAAGTCCTTAGTAAGAGTGGTTGTAATTTGATGATAGGTAATGAGGTTATCACTTTTAAATTGATAATCACCACTAACTTGATGAAAAATGAGTTGATAATCTCATAAATCATGAAGATATTGGATGTCTAGATCAAGAGTAGCTCTCATGCCTAAGATAACAACTTTGTATTTATCCATATTTTTGGTGACATCAAAGGTAAAGTAAAAAGATAAAGGAATGATCTTACTAAGAGGACTAGTGAGAATGCAACATACCCCAGATCCTTGAAGGAATTTAGCACCATTAAATTAGAGGGTCTAAGTATCCTCATGTAAGTCAACATTAATTTTAGGGAGCTCCTTGATAATTACCTTTGATCTAGTAGTACCAGAGGGAGGGGAAGATTCTTCAAGATTATTCACTTCAAGAATAGTAGTGAAGCTATGAAAATATCCTTTAAGGGATATAACTTCATTTAAACCTTCAATGAAAAGTATATTGTCATCAAGAAGATCATCTTGAAAGGAAGAAGTGGCCAGAATGGGAGTTACCACAAGTTAGTCAGCTATGACTTTCCCTTTAACATCTTTTTGTGTGATGATGCAGAGATCAAATTCCATAAGTAAGACCATCTATTTGCCAATTCTATCTCTAAGAAGAAAGGCTTTGGAGAAGAAATAATGAAGGGGGTCTGAATGAATGATGACATAAGTAGGTTGGTATAGCATTTAATGACAACATTTTTTAGCTATAAAATAGATAGCAAGGAAATCACACTCAACTTTGGTATAACATGTCTCATAATCAAGGAGGCCTTGGCTAATGTAGTATATATCATACTCTCTTCCTATATCATGTTGTTGGGCAAGCATTACCCCAACTGAAATAGGTGTGGAAGAAGTATAGAGAGTTAATGGTTTATCATTGGAAGGTAGATGAAGTAATGACTCTTTCATATTATTGAAGAATTTTTTGACATGGATCTGTCCATTCTAAAGTTGTACCTTTATTGAGAATGGAATTAATGGAGTAAATATGATAAGCCTTTTTAGGGATAAATCATCTAATTTCTCCAAGTTTTCCTAAATAAATATGAATATCAGGAATAGATCAAGGAATGGTCATGTTAATAATAGCACTAATTTTTGCTCGATCAATATCGATAACATGGAGAGAGATTAAGAATCCTAATAATTTACTATATGTGAATCCAAAAACACATTTTAAAAGTATTAAGTCTAAATTTATATTAAAGGATATGGTCAAAGATGATAAAAAGATTAGAAATATGGTCATTATAATATTTAGATCTATCAATAAGATCATCCACATAAGTTTCAATAATTTTATGGATGAGATCATGAAATATGTGAGTCATAACATGTTGGTAGGTAGCTCTGGCATTTTTGAGGTCTAACAACATTTTGACATAACAATAGGTGCCCCATTTCATGGTGAAAGTAATATTATGTTGGTCTTTGGGAGCGATGTGAATATGATTGTATCCTGAGAAGCCATCCATAAGAGACAACATTTTGTAACTAGCCATAAAATCAATGATGGCATCTATTAAAGGTAAGGGGAAGTTATCCTTAGGAAAAGTAAGATTAAGGTTAAGGAAATCAATATAAATGTGGATGACCATAGTGACCTTCTTCTGAATGGGAACAATGTTAGAAATCCATTTAGAATAATCTATTGGTTTAATGAATTTAGCATCTAGTAGTTTAATGATTTCTTTATGACATAGATTAGTAACTTCAGGTGGGAACTTATGTTACTTTTGATTCAATAAATTAGCATCTAGATAAGTGATGATGTTATGAACCACAATACTAGGGTCAGTGTTGGGCATGTCTTGGTAGGACCAAATGAATGCCTCTTGATATTTATAAAAAAATAAGATAAAGTTGTCATGTTCAGATGGTGAAAGTTCTCAAGAAATCATGATTGGTCAAGGAGAAGATGGGGTACCATATTTGATATAAGTTATTTTTTTGATAAGCATGGAATTTACATCTTGAAAATGGTAAGGTGCATTAGGCGAGGCTGAAATTGGATTTGTTTTAGGATCAATGCTAGCGACAAAGTTGTTAAAGCAAGGAATTTTAATCTTGAAATTTCCAAATTTTTGATGTTGTCAAGGAATTTGAGGTTCCTGAGCATAAATTAACTCAATAATAGTTTCATCATTAGGAAAGGTATGAAGAAATCCATAATATTCAAAATCTACTTTAAGATATATAATTTTATTTCCATGGCAATCATATTCAAAATGAACCTGACAGGCATTGCTTGCCTTGGCATCTAGTGTAATTTTAGAAGTAGATAAAGAGGATGGATTTGAAAAGATGGGAGTGTTGATAGATTCAATGTTGGGAGAAGAATTTGAAGAAATGTTAGTATCCAAAAGAGGTAGAGAATATGTAGGAACATCTGTAGGTTTGGTAGGTGTAATTTATTCTACCACCCAAGGAGTATCGATAAGTGGATAATTGGCAAGAGGTACATGGACTTCAAGATCTAAGTTGTGATGTGTAGATATGGTATGTACATCCTAGTTTAAGGCATGATTTTGGGTTAAAATATTTTTATAGTGCTTGATATCTAAGTCTCTAGAGTGAGCTTGGGCCATGATATAGTTTTCATCATATGTTGGAGAAATCATATATGCTTGAGAATTGGGGGGGAGTTTTAGAAGGTGAAATCCCAATGTTGCTAAATGTAGGAGGGGACATGGTGAGATTATCTTTGAATACTTTATAAACTTGAAAATAATTGTAAGTGAAGGAATTTTAGGTAAAGATGCCTCCTGAGCATTACATGGAGGGGGAAAATCAGTAGTCTCATCTATGATAGGAATAGTATGATCTCAAGGTAAGAGAGAAAGAGGAAGCCAATCCACAATAATGGATGTAGGTACTTAGCATTTCAAGTGTAATGTAAATAATTTGGATCATCATCATCATTAGAATCTACAAGATTAACTTGAAGATCAAGATTCATGTTGATGAACTCAGGTAAAGGAGCACTATCAATTTTAGAAATTGTAGGAATTTGATATTGAGGCTTAGGATTGGTAAACTGGATGCTCCATGGGTTGGGATAAACTTCATGTTTATAACATTTATCATTATGTAAGAATTTAATATGATGATTACCAGAAGAGGTGATTATCCTCATCTAATGAGTCCTTAAATGATGAAGAAGAATGTTATAGGATAAAGGAAGATCAAGGACCATCACATTAGCTTGAAGTGGATTTTGATTAGTCTTGTCAAAACCATGACAAGTAAGATGGGTTTATTTAATATGATATTTGTTTTTACCAAGTTGTTGAATGATCCATAAGAATGTGACATTCATACTAGAACCTTTGTCAACTAGAAATTTTTTGATAAGGGTGGTATTAATGGGTACTTTGATAAAGAGAGGTAGATCATTGACGTGAAAAATAATTTCAGCATTGATCATGTCCTCTTCAAGAAATTCAATGTAAGGCTTGGAAGAAGTACACATAGTCTTAATGGTATTGATTTTAGTTGGTTCAGAATTGATAAAAGGTGGTTCTTCATCTATGGCAGATGGATCTTAAATTTTCTAAAGTTGTTGCATAAGAAATTTAAAATGATAAGGTGAAGTACGAACCAACTCCATAAGATGAATATTACAAGGCATAGATTTGAGTTCTTCAAGAAACTTCCAATGTGATTTAAAAGAACCAGCATGAGGTTTAGAAGGCAAATCAGATTTAGGAGGTTTAGATGTGGTGGGAGGATCAAAAGGAAGTAGTTGTTCCTCAAGTGGTTTTGAATTATCATGAGTGGTAGTGATATATTTAAGAATTTTTATTCTAAAGATGGTTTCTTAGGCTTAGTAATAGGATCTTTGTGAGTCAGTTTATAATGATAATTAACCTTAGTAGTGCAATATATTGAGAGTTGTTATAATATAGGTCATACTTGACATTGATGGCACAAAAATCCTTGATATTTGATTGATTGTTGTTTGAATAAGATTTTTAAGTATTAGAAGTAGAGACTTTAAATTTTTGTCATTTTTAAGATGCGACAACATAATCTTGAAAAATAATTTTGATCATATCCTCATTGTTGAATGAGTCACCAAACATATATTAAATAACACACTTAGTGATCCCTCTACTAGATTCATGAGAATGACAATTATTTTCATGGAACCAACATAATATATTTGGATTGTACCACTTAAAAGGAGCATTGGAATAAATGAAAGGTTTGAGGGTGGTAAAAATTATTGCATTTAGTGAATTGAAAGAGGTTTATAAGATAGTAAAGGAACATTAAATTTGGAAAACATAGGTTTGGTCTAGGAAGTATTTATATGATAGAATTAGATGTTTGAAAATATCCTTTAAGAATTTTATGATTGGGTTTGAATTTATTCAATGAGAAAGTATTGATGATTAGCTTGGTTAAGATATTCATTAAGAGTTTGAGGAGTAAAAGCTCAAACCTTGTATTGAAGAGTGTGAATCAAAGATGTAATAAAGAGTTTGAATAAAATATTATTAATCATATTATGTTTGGATATATGAGCTAAATATTTCCATATTTTAATAAAATCATGAGCTGATCCATTAGGAGATTTTTTAGCATATATGTAGTGACTAAGACAATTTTTAGGAAGATCATTATGTTGAAACTCTTTATCCAAAGGATTGATAAAATATTCAAGTTTCCAAATAGAATGTTGAGGAGGTTGATTATACCATTCTAATACATCACCAGTGAAATTTTTTACTAACATTTTAGTTGTGGCAAATGTATGAGTTTGGATCCACTCTATGTAAAGGTTTCCAAAGGATTTGAGGATTGAAGTAAGGTTTTTACCCCCATCATATTTGATAGTTGGATTTATGTTACCAATATCAATGAATAAAATGAAGGGATATAAAGGTTCATTTTGAATGGTTTGAAGCATCTTATTATTCATTATGGGTTAAGGAATAACATTACTCGAGACATCCCTAAGAGGTGCAAGAATATAATTAGGATTAGCTTGAGGATGAATAGTTGGAAGTTAATTAGTTACATTGATTAAATGTTTTTGAAGTTGCATCATTTGGTTGGTATTAGAGTTTTTCATGATGTTCATTTACTGAGTGAGCTAAGAGTTAGGTTGTATCAAGAGGTGAGTTGGTGTTGGTTAGAGCACTCCCTAAATTAGTGCTAGGGGGAGGATTATTAAAAAAAGGGTTATTAATGAGATTGTTAAAGAGATTTGTATCAATCACTCTCACATTGGTTTGGAGATTTTGAGAAGTATCGAAAAGATTAGACCCATCAACTTCATCTTGAGGTGTCATTTTCACCATGTTACAATTCATAGATGAAAGGGGAGAAGAGGTGTTCTAAGAGCTATGGTTCTCCTAGGAGGAAAAGATAGGAAGGAATGAACATCCCATATAGTATCTAAATGGATTTAGGTTTCACAAAAATATTTTGACATGAGAACTCATTCTGAATGAAGAGAGATGAGAAAGATCCAAAATTAGAGAAATGGGAAATTAGATTGAAAAATACGAAATTAAACTAGTCCAACTAGATCAACCTAGTGAAAAAAAGAGGGCTTGTAGACTATACTAAGTTGACTAGGTTGATCTATTGTAGTGCACAGAAAGCCAAAAAATTTATAGGGTCAACTAGGTCAACCTAGTATAGTGAACAGGGAAGAGGAAAATATTTATAACAAGTTTGGAAACTAAATAAGACCACTTATAGCTAATCTAAGAGAGTAAGTGTAGAAAGGAAACACATAATCAACTGAATTGATGTTAGTCAATCCAATTGATGCACTAACATTGGTTAATGAAATATTTTACACACATAATTGATCAAAGATCAAGAAAACAACTTGAAATCAAAGATAGCTACTTTGTCAATCTAGAATGTCAATTAGATTATTAAGAATGATTTTAAATGTGAAGGGAGATTGGATATAAGCAAGGTACTAAATAGAAATATATGGAGAGTTTTAGGTAAGTTTAGGATGAAAGGGCCTATAGTGGTAATGATAAAGGCTTGTATTGGGGCCTACCCCGTTACTTCATAAACTTGAAAAATAATGGTAATGGGTGATTAGTTAAAATATACCATTAACCATGATTTATACTTGACCAAAGCACTACGTCAACTTACCCCTTGGTGATGAAATTGAAGCAGGTAAACCTAGGTAGTCAAATGTTTAAATGCTTGTTGATGTTTATGCATTTTGGACATGTGTGTAAAATAATATAAATGGTGAAACTATGAGATTAATTGAAAACCACCTAATTAGACTATGTGAACTATTCTAAGCATGCAAATAACTAAAAATAAAATGTGATTAACATATATAGTTAATTCTAATTTTGAAACAAGGTATATTTGAGAAACTATATAGACAATCATATAGAATAGGGTTGATAGGGTCAAACCTTTAATATCAAAGTCATGTTTGAAATTGAACTAGGTTAGTCAAGTCAACCTCGTTATTTTAGAAAACATAGAACATAGAACTAGGTCCATAGGGTTGACGTAGTTGACTATGCAGGAGTAGTTTTGTAGACTATAAACTATGAAAGGAATGTATATAAAAGGAAATATATAGAGGAATAAAAACTAAATTGAATAGTTTAGAGATGAAAAGGAGAACATTGTCGATCAATAACCTTAGAGAATACTATCAAAAAATTGTAAACTGGGTCAAGCTGGTCGATCAAGCAATATAAGAACTTGTTGAAGAAGTGTTAAAAATATGATAGGCAAACTTGGTTAACCTATTAAGTTGGATAAGAAGTTAGAAAACCTATAAAACATACACTAGGTTGAGCTGGTTAATCTAGTTTTTTTAATTGAATTTTTCAATTTTTGAAACCTATATTAGTTCAAGCTGTTTAAGTCAGTTACTTATTCTTGAAAACCTATGCACAAAGATAAATAATTGGTTTGATAGGGTCGATCCACCAAAGTAGATATATGATAAAAATAGTGATGAATAAAAATGAAATAAGTGAAATAAATATTTTAAGGGTTTGATTCATGTCAGGTTCACTAGAATGTATGCAATCAAAAATGCATTATGTCCATAAATCAATCTTGGATTTGATAGGATAGAGCACACCTACACTTCCAATTATGGGTAATATAATTGTTATGTAGGAGCATGACCAATATGAGGATCTACTAGACCTGATTAGTGGATCACTTGTCACAACACACCATGTGATTTAGGGTTCCAGAGCCTATAATCTAACACAATCACATAATAACCCAAAAAAAGTCATATGATTTAATATTTCACTAATCTAATAATAAGAAAATCAAATAAAAAAAGTGGGGGTTAGTAAATAAAAGTAATCAAAACATGTATAGAAAAATTCAAATAAAGTATGAGTAACACCCTATTACATGGAATATGTAGAGTAATATTATTTGATCTAGCACTTCTGCTACTTCTATCTACTAAAAGAGATGAGAGAAAAGTTATAATATACCTACTTGAATGTGAACTTGTCAAGACTCAATATATCCCTTGGCCAATGGGGCTTCACAAGAGGTCATTTTACTTCTTAAAGATCACTTTGTTAGGAAAAAACATCCAAGACCTATCCACAAGATTGGATTATCCAAAATAAGAAACCTAAGCTAAGTCTCCTCAATTAGAATTGTGGAAGAGTAGATTGTGAATAAGCACGAGTGACTAATAACTTTTGATTGCATATATTAATAATGATAAAAAATGACCTTGTATTTATAGGTATAAATTACCCTAAAGTAAATTGGATATGTTGGATATGCTAGGTCAACTTGATCAACCTAACACATTTTTTGGCTAACTCACTACGTTTGTGCTAGGTCGACTAGAAGGCTAACAAACCAAAAGAGAGAAAAGGTCTCTAAACTATACTAGGTTGACTAGGTCAACCTAGTATGTTAAATAGGTCAAAAGGGTGCCAAGTAAGGAAATAAAGGATGAAATGAGGAAAAAGACTAGAAGATTATGTAAGGGAGGAAAAATAACTTAGGTAAAGGTTCTAAGAACTAGTTGAGTTCGTAATAATTTGGCAAAAAGGGACAATAATCCTGTGAAGAACCAAAGGTCTTCCCACCCCTTTCTTAGTGCATCCTTTAGGGCATGCAATTAGAAATATTGAGTCTTGATAGATTCCTACAAGATGTAAAGTATGAATATTCAATAAAGGTGTGAAAATATTATGTTTATACACTCCCTACAAGTATCTTGTTCCAGTTAATCATTAACCTCTATGTTAATTTATCATCATCATCATCAGCCAATCAATCATGTTTGCCATAATTAGGGTCCAATAGTTATAATCATTTATGGGAAAATCACTGTAGAAATTCCCACCTGCATCTCTTAATGATTCTAACCACCTTTGAGTAAATCATTGTGTTATCACTAATTTAATTTTTTCTTCTTAATAGGGGCATGTTATTATCATGTTTATCTATCCTAACTAGGGCAGCTCCATCTTCTCAATGATGATAAACACCTTTGATAAAATAATTTTGTTATCATACCACATTGATACTATTGGGGTACAATTCTTATAACCACCTTTAGGAAAACCATTGTACACCATTCCACTTGCATTATTAGTGATTTTGGCCAACTTTGGAGAAATCATTATGTTAGCACCCCATCATTTTCTTTTATTTGAACCACTCGCTTCTTTCTTTTGAGGGACCATTTACCAAATTATTTTCCAATCATTCCCTTGAGGGGGAAAATATAGTTTATTCATCACCATTGAAGTCATAAGTACAAAATAACATTTTTTCTTAGAAGACGTTACTATACTTATAGCTTGTAATGCCTTCCCAAATAGGGGCAAACTATAGACACCTAAATTTGGCCACCAATGGATTCTTATCTGACTTTAGACCAATTATTACCAACCATTTCCACTTAACCTAGTAATTTCTAAATATCTCAAATTTGGCTTTATAACCATGAAATAAATCAATTTAGCCTATTAGTCAATTAAATTGAACAAATACACCATCAATTAATTTAGAATCATTTAAAATATTTCAAAAGCCTAAAAAAATATTAATTACCATGTTAAAGAAAA
The DNA here is from genome assembly GCA_037957365.1 of Torreya grandis. Taxonomy (NCBI): domain Eukaryota; kingdom Viridiplantae; phylum Streptophyta; class Pinopsida; order Cupressales; family Taxaceae; genus Torreya; species Torreya grandis. The sequence continues at coordinate 1,473,544 of JARHVA010003751.1, read as the reverse complement.
TCAAATCCTAATCAAGTCTTAATTGAATTAATCCATCAGTAATTAAATCAATTATCAAAAAAGAAAATTCAAATATCAAGAGCATCTTAAAAGTAATCATTACCTTTACAAGTTGTACAAAGTCCAAAATATCCCACCCATGCTTATTTATTAAAAATCATGAGTGCTTGACAACTCACAACTCTACTAGAGTTATTTTTTACTCACCTAAGTCAAGTTTGAACCCATTCTAAGCCCTATCTACCCTCTAACTCACCTTGGGTTGGGGTTAGCTTCTAAATCTATAAATATAATCCTAGAGAACTTTATTTAGAGAGCTTGAAACATAATAGAGTTATAATGCTGAAGTTGATCCATAAAGCAAATGCATAGTGTTATAATTAGACAATCAATCCAAGATAAGCCAAGCGTAGTGCCAAGAGGAGATGAATATAACTAATCCCCATTTATGTAGACCTTTTGAGCATAATCTAAGCAATCCAATGAAAAAATCATTTGGAGCTCTCAAGGAAGTTAAAGATTATTGTTATTTACATATTAGTTGGGTTTTTAGTTATTGTTTGTTCATTAATCTCCCCATAAGATATAGGAATAGAGATATTAATATGTTAGTGTGTTGATTTCATAGTTTTATGAACTAACACTTGATCTAACGTCCTCTCTTTATCAAATTCCTTGATCACAACTGCTATAGTTGTAATCAATTTGGTCATAGAGCTAAATAATGTAGAAGACCTATTAAAAATGATTTTGCATGGGACTATGATGGGGGTCATTAGTCAAAAGGTGTGATCAAGGTTAAGTGTTTCAAATGTCTTGATAAGGGAACAGTTTATAAGCATTTCCTAAATAAATAATGACAAGGTAAATATTCTTCAAAAATAGTAGTTTGTTTCAATTGTCATAACATTGGACACATTGATAGTTTATTTTTAGAAGTTAAAACAAGCTAAGTTTTCATCAAAGAGTATCGTTTGCTACAACTATGAAAATATTGGTCACATTGCTAGATTCTACAAGCAAAGGTATAAAAGTTAGAATAGGTTTAATTAGGATCCTATAGTACAATAAAAAAGGTAAGTCAACTCATGGAGGCCAAAGGTGGTAAGTATGCATCATGATGAGATTGCAAGACCAAGTAATCTATTTGCTATGGTGGAGAATGCTATAGAAGGTGAAGTGAAGAGGGCCAAGAGATCTCATTGTATGCTAATGTTCTAAATGAAGATACCAAACTAAATAATAAGACCAAGGTACTAGTTGAGGCTAGTTCTAAAGAGAGTATAGATCTAAGTGAACATCTTATTGTTACCGATAAAGTATCATGTGAATAACATCAATTGTCAATGCCTAATGATAAGGTTCCAAGATTCTATGTTTTTTCTTCAAATAAAAGGTATGTCAAGATTCCATATTTGTTCCACGTGTTATCAATTTTATTTGATAAGAGGAGAGTGATATAGAAAATGAACCAATTGTCATAGTTTAGACTAAGAAGAGGAAAAATAATAAGAAATCTGATAACTATAAGAGGATTCTAGTGGTTACTAAGAAAATGTGGGCCATTATTGGCTTCACTTTATTTTAGAGGATTGTGATGTAGAGGAGGTCTCTATCTATGCTTCTTAAGAGAATCCTATTAGTGGAGAAACAAGTATTACTATGGTGTTCTTTAGAAGGTATGCTTTGGAGCAATCTATAGGGTTTGATTAAAGGTTACCAAATGGAAAAAGAGGATATATGATATGCTAAAATGATATTTTTTCATAGAAAGGTTTGTTGACCTTATTCTAGCATGCTTTTATGTTCGGAAGGTATGTTGAAGTCAAATTGGAGATTTTTTATCGCTCTCAATTTTCTCAATTCTGCTTAAGGGAAAGTAGGCCTAAAATGGGTTATAAGATGTATGGGTTATCAAAGGTTTGGAATCTCAAATATTATTCTATAAGTGTGAGATGGGTGTCTCCAGGTGTGCAATAAGTTTCATAGATAGATGTTGACCAAAAATAAGTTTATTAACTCTTTTTGTTTTGAGATTCTAGGGTTTTGGGCCTTTATAGAAAAGTGGTTTGCATTATTAGTTGAGTTATAAGGCTTATTAATAGGTTTAATGGGCCAAATGATTTGTCAAATCAAGATTCCCAAAATTTTGAAAGTTTGTGATTTTCAAATTATTCATGTTTTTATCAAAATGGAGGCCTAATTAGCTAGTAAGTTTGTGAAGGAAGCATCTTTTATAGGATGATCTAGGTATTGAAAATTTATTTACTTTAGGGGAATATGAGAGTGTTCTAGATATGAAGTTTTAGGTCTTGATGGTGTGTCTACTAAAATATGTGGGATCTACAAGTTCTAGATAGGACTACAAGGAGACTAGCTATGACTAGTATGAAAAAGAGTGATTTTTGTTCAATTTATCGAAAATATCAAGGAATGAGTTTTTTAAGGTGATTTATTAGGCTATTTTAGTGCATGTTTCCTATTTTTTGAGTGGCATGAAGTTCTGTTGGTAGTCCTTGAGGTGGTTTGAGAGAGAAGGCTAGTAAGCTTTTTTGATGGTTCCTGATGGTGTGTGAAGATCTGAAGATGCTCAAGAGGTACAATGGATAATAGATATTAAGGAGAGTCTCTCTCAAATTTTATTAGGTGTGTTCCATCAAATTTTAGTGTTTTTTGTTCTTTATTCATCAATTGTAGTGTTCGGTTGAATAATTATGTTGGCATGGAGCAAGAGGAAATTATCAAGACAAGAAGAGGTAGGATCAAAGTAAGGGGGAGTTTATATCATATTTGTAAGGTGGTCATATCATATTGATGGTATTTTAGGGTCCTAAAGATCATTTGGTTCCCAATTTATCATTATGTTAAAGGGGGAACATGTTCCTATTGTGATAGTGCTTAAAGAGAGAAGAAAGGTGAGTTGTACATTGACGGGTGTTGACATCAATGACAAAGGGAGAGATTATTGAAGAGTTATCAATGATATCATGGTGATTTTATAAATGTTTATTGGTTAGTGAATTAAGTTCCTTAATAGTGTAAGTGACAATGACAAAGTGTGCAATGTGCTTGTCCTAGTATGCTTAATGGAGGCTTGGTTGATCTTCAATTTTGACATGACTAAAGATGTTTAGGGATGTGAATGGAGTATTGAGAATGTGAAAGGGATATTATAATATGTTTTATATTCTTTGAGTGATTGTGTGCATGATTATATTTCATTTTGTTAATCATTGTTTTCATCTAGACATTTTGGGTATAGTGGCAGAAAATCTGAGTAGGCAATTTGCTAATGTCACCATTATAATGTGTGGATGAGTCATGGGGAGTTGGCCATATGGTTGTGATCATATTTTTACTTATTTGATATGAGATAGATATCATGCCATGAAAATAAGTGTGATATAATAAATGTGAGTTCAAATTTGGACTCCCAAGTAGTTTGATAATGTTTTCCCATACTTAGCCAAATTTGAATGAGGCAAGAAAAAGTTGAGTAAGCAGTTTAGTGATGGAATATATCTCACATGTGGATGTTTCATAATAATTTGATTATATGGGTTTATTAATTTTTGTATCTAGTTTATTTTTATAAATTTCATGTCATGTGATGAATAACATTAAAAGATATGCATGTGCAAAGTTGGCCTTCCAAGGTAGTTCTTGACATAGTTGGACCTGTGGTAGAAGAAATTTGAGTGAGAAAATTAATAGAGTTATATCTCAAATGTGTGAAGGTTTTATGAGAATTTTTACAAATGGTTATATTATATTATGTGAGGAGATCATATAGTCCAATTTTTAGGTCATGCATCTAAGTGAAGCAAAAGTTAGTGTGGTCTAAAGTTGGCCTTCTAGGCAGATAGCAATGGTCCCCATACTTAGTGTATTTTGCACGATGTTAAATATCAAGACAAAATGAAGATCCAATGTCTCATGGGAAATTGTAAAAGATTGATCTAATATTATGTATTAAGTGAGATGTTTGCAAGGTATCCAATGGTTTGTGAAGTTAAATATCAAGCTCCTTACAAAAGGATTGACATATCACATTCATTCTAAGATGTTTAGAAGCAGTGAGATGAGTACAAGTGCTCAATGTTTAATGTTGAGTAGAGATAAATATCAAGTTTGTTCCAAGGATAAATGGTGAGTGGCTATTCTTAATGATCAATATTGATGGTGCATATTAAATTCAAGAGGTCAAAGTGATATTTTTCTAGTATTTTTAAAGTAAGGGAAATCTTGAAGAGATCGATGGAGCATGTGTAATCAAGATTCCACAAGATGAGGCCAAGTGTTCTAAGTTTAAAATTTAGGTAGTGAAAATCTATGTTAATGTTTAGAAAAAATTAATGGCATGTGATTTATCTAAGTTTCAAGGGCATAATATGTGTTTTAAGTGTTTAAGGTTTAATTGTGACTATTGGAATTTGAATATTTGAATTTAATAAAGGAAAAACCAGTGCTTAGTTTTTATGCCATATCTTTCAATATATGAAAAATTCGACCATGTGTTAAAAATAAAATTTGTATAAGACTACAAGGCACATATATAAATGTATATTTGAAGATTTTAAATTCTGTACATTCAAACAAATGAAACTCTAAAGTTGACTATGTGTTTGACTGTGTTATGCAAGTGACATGAGAAGGATGTTTGAGCTTGTATTGATCTTGTTTCCATGTCTCATGATGAATTAGATATTTTGGAGTGTTTCAGACTCCATGAGGATTATATATGGGAATTATGAAAGTTTAAATAATCATATGTAATATGAACAAAGGTTTAGAGGTTGACTATGCATTCATTTATGGTGACTGTGTGCACAAAATGTTATTTTAGAAAATTGTGCTTAAGCATAAGGGTAATGTGATTGATATTGACATTTGAGGGGTGAATATAAATCATTTTTCATGGTTCCATATGTTATAAACATTTCCTATGTTCCTATTTTTATTAGAGAAATGTCAAAGAGGTGAATGGGTCATCAACGGACATAAAAGGTGACTTCGGCCTATTTGAAAGAGAGTTGTGCTTAAGTGTGACCCACGTAAGATGCCTTAAGGGTGAAGGCATGTGTTGGGACAAAAAAGGAAGTTTTCTGACATAATAATTCATGAAATCTATATAAATATTTAAATAAAAGATGATAATTTCTTGATTTTTTTGTGGGAGACATGTGTAAGGTGTATGTGAGAGATGTGGAGTGAAGGAGAGGTAGAGTGCCTAGTTGATAAGTTTATGAGTAAATTAGATTGTGGACTATGTGTATGAAATGTAGGTCATATTTATAATTGAAAAAGAGTGATATTGTGTTTTGATGATACGTAAAGAGGTCTAAATGTGTATATGAGGATAGTTTGCGTGAAGAAGGAGAGAGATGGTGGCATGCCTATGTGAGAGGTTTGTATGAGATAGAGATGGACTTTGTGTAAGGCTTAGGTAATTAGAGATCCATCATTAGGTGTTGAAGACATCAGTTCTAAGGTTGAGGTTTTCACTTCAAATAAGGGTCTAGAGGACTTGAACTTCCTTAGTAGTAGATGCTCTTTGTGAAATATGTGTTTCATTAAAGGCCTTTGGTCAGGAGTATTTGAACAAGGTTTTTTAGTCTAAACAAGTTGTCTAGTCTCTTATTTGTAATTTATTATATGAAAAGTAGTCCATGTGTTGTAGGCTTGAGAGTGGGTTTTATTCCCCATGAGGGTTTCCCATAGTAACTATGTGTTATGTGTTTGATATCATGTATGCATTGAATTAAAGATATCTCTTGTTAATGTTACTTGATCAAGTTGATATATGATAATTATTTAATAGTTTTAAATGATTATAAATGAAATTAAAACATATATGCTCACTAATTCACCCCCTCATCAGTTATTATACCTCTAACATTACATTCCATAATATGCTGGGGAGTTATCAATGATGTCATGATGATGTCATGGAGATGTCTTGGTGAGTGGATGAAGCTATTTGATAGATTGAGTGACAATGACAAAGTGTGCAATATGATTTTCCTAGTGTGCTTGAAGTTAGCTTGGTTGATTTTTAGTTTTGGCATGTTTAGAGATGTTTAGGGATGAGTATGGAGCATTGAGAATGTGAAAGGGGTCCTATTAGTGGTAGAAAATGATTATACATCTTTTGTGCATGAGTGTAATTCATTTTGTAGTCCATAGTTTTCATCTAGATAGTTTGGGTCTAGTGATAGAAAATTTGAATAGGCAATTTGTTGATGTCACCATTACCATGTGTGGATGAGTCAAGGTGAATTAGTCATATATTTGTGATAAAATTAATCCTAAATTGTTATGAAAAAACTCTTAGGTCATGTGCCTAAGTTTAATCAAAGATATGTGGGTGCAAAGTTGGGTTCCCAGGTAGTTTGACATTATTTTCCCATACTTAACCAAATTTCCATGAGCCAAAAAAGAGCCAAATAAGCATACTGGTGATTTCATATCTCACACTTATGAATTTTTAAAAATAAAATGATCATATAGGTTTGTTTAGTTTTATGGTTAGTTAGTTTATGCTAATTTTTAGGTCAAACGTGAGAGTGTGGTAAAAGATATGCATGTTCAAAGTTGGCCTTCCAGATAAGTTTTTGACGTTGTTAGATCTATGGTAGAAAAATCTAAGTGAGTATTGTAATGCCATTATATCTCACATGTTTTTGGGTTCTAGGATAATTTCATCACATTATTAGATTCTCTTATGTGAGGAGATCATATGGTCTAATTTTTAGAATATGTGCTTGAGCAAAGGAAAAGATATGGAGGTCCAAAGTTGGTCTTCTAGGTAGATAAGCAAAGGTTCCCATATAAAGTCATTTTTATAAAAGTTAAAGTTAAAGCAACCCAAAAAGAGATTGATGGACCATGTTTAAAACCAAGATGTCAGGAATCAGTGAGATGAGGGTAGTATCATGATGTTTAACACTAAACAAAGGTAAATCATAAGGATCGAATGGTTCATGTGTATTCATACAGATTGATCTAATGGCATGAGTGGAGTCAAAGTGGTCAAAGTGACAATCATTTAATTGAGTTAAAGATCAAACAAGATCAATGATGCATGATTTATATAATGTGAAATGACATGAGATTTGATCATATTATCCGAAGTTTAACTATAACCATTTGAATTCCAATATTTTGAATTTAATGAAAGAAAGACTAATGTCTAGTTTTCGAGCCATATCTTTCAATCCAAGATGAATTTTACTGTGTAGTAAAAAGTGAAGTTATAAAATACTGCAAAGTGCATCTCTGAATATTAATTTAAAGATTAAATTGTGTAAAATCAAATATATTATGGTTTAAAGTTGACTGTGTTTGTGCATAATTTGCAAGTGATGTCAGAAGGATGTTTGAGCTTGTTTTCATATTTTTCAATAGCTCATGATAAATTGGCTATTGGGGAATGTTTTAAACCCTATAAGTGTGATATGTGTGCATTATAAAGGCTTGAAAAATTATATACAATATGAAAAAAGGTTTACAAGTTGACTGTGTATTTATTCATGATGGTTATGTGAACAAAATATTATTTAAGAAATTTATGCTTAAGGAGAAGGGTAATATGATGGATATGGAAACTTAAGGAGGACCTATAAATCATGTGTCATGGGTTCATGATTTGGAAAAGTGTCAAAGAGTTGAATGAGTTTCCATAGGACTTGAAAGTGACTTAGGCCTATTTGAAAGTGGATTGTGCTTAAGTTTAAATAATATAAGATGCCTTAAGGGTGAAGGCATGTATTGTGGATAACCAAGTTTTTGATAATTCATGATAGCTATATATATGGTGAAATCAAAGATGATGATTTATTTACTTGGAGGGGAAGACTTGTGAGATAAGTGCAAGGTGTTTGTGAGAGTTAAAGATTAAAGGAGATGTTGAGTACCCAGTTGATAAGTAAAATAGATTGAGGACTCTATGTATGACCTACGAGTCATAATTTTGATGTCCAAATAGTGATATTTGTATTATAGGGATATACAAAAGGGGTAGAGTGTGCATATGAGGATAGCTTGAGTGAATAAGGAGAGAGATTATGGCATGCCTATGTGAGAGGCATGTATGAGAGAGAGAGAGAGAGAGAGAGAGAGAGAGAGAGAGAGAGAGGAGAGAGAGAGAGAGAGAGGAGAGAGAGAGAGAGAGAGAGAGAGAGAGAGAGAGAGAGAGAGAGAGAGAGAGAGTTTATGTAGGGGTTAGAAAATAGGGATCCATGATCAGGTGTTAAAGACATTAGTTATAAGGTGAAGGTGCTCATAAGAGGGTCTAAGGACTTGATATTCCCTTAGGGGAAATTGTTCCTTGTGAAATACGTGTTTCACTATAGGCATTTGGTTAAGAGGATATAATCAAGGCTTGATGATCTAAATGAGTTGATCAATATATTTTTTGTCATTTATTATAGGATAATAGTCCATGTGTGACAAAATTTTAGAATGTTTTCTATTCACCCATGAGGGTTTCCCATAAGAACTTTTTGTTATGTTTTTGATCTTGTTTATGATCTGAAAGAATGAGTTCTCTTGTTAATGTTGCTTGATCAAGTTGATATATGTTGATTATTTAATAGTTTGAAAGGAATAAAATTGAAATTGAAATATCTAGGCTCACTGATTCACCCCACCTCTCAGTGATTATACCTCTAAAAATTGGTATCATAGTTGGTCCTTTGTTAAAGGCTTGACATCTTAAAGTTGATCCAAGTTAAAATAAGGGTAGTCATCAAAGAGGTTTCTCTACTAAGCAAGAATCGATGTTCAATGGATCCTTCTGGAGTGCAAGGATGAGGACATACTTTATGTATACAAGATTTGCTTTATGAAAATATGTTGTGGATGGTTATGTTACTCCTATTATTCCTCCATATAGTACTAGAAACAAGAAGTTATTTGAGAACAATTCCAAGGTAATGAATGCTACTAGTAGTGGTCTTTTAGATACATAATACGTCAAGGTAATCCATTGTAAATTTGATAAAGAGACATGGGAAAAAATGCAAATCATCTATGAAGGAGATTCAAAGTTCAAGATTGCTAAGTTGTAGACTCACGGAACGTAATTTGAAAGTCTTAAGATGAGTGTAGAAGATTCATTGGCATCTTTTTTATAGAGAGTTGATGAGATTGTGAACATAATCATAGGTATTTAAGAGAACCTTGAAGAAACTAATATATTTAAAAAGTTATTAGGGTCCCTATCCCTCAAGTTTGATCCTGAAGTATCTGTTGTAGAAGAAAGTCATGATCTTACTCAGCTGAATTGGATGAAATACATGGCATCCTTATTTCCTATAAGATGAGGAAGAATGATGATATAACACCAAAGAAGGAAGAAATTTTCAAGACTAAAATGAAGCCAAATAATAAATTACAAGGTAATAAAATCAAAGAGGATGACATTCTTGATATAGATGAGGATAAACTAATTTCTTTGATTTCAAGGAAATTGAGAATAGGTTTATGAAAGTATAAAGGTAAATTACTCCTCAAATGATTCAATTGTGGTGAGATAGGACATTTTGATAATAAGTGCCCTCATAAGTATAAGAAGGATGATGATGAAGAACATGATCGAGGTAATGATGATGGATAGATATCATTCATAATAGATAAAAACAAAAAGTGATCCAATAGGTCTAACAAAAAGAAGTAATTCAAAGGCAAAAAGAGTCTCTACACTAAAGAATATTATATCTCATTTGATGTGAGTGAAGATAGTGACTCAAAGTATGTTCGTGATGGTCCTGTTGAAGATGAATCCCTTTTTATGGATGAATAAGATAGTTTCTCACATGAAAAAGAGTCTACTTAAAGTGATTAAAATGATGATGAAGATGAAGTGGACTCTGAGACTATATTGATAAATTATCTTGAATAACTGAAGATTTAGAAGAAGTTTAACAAGGAAAATCTAAAATCAAAGATTATGAGGAGAAATTCAATGTATTTGAGGCAAGATTGAAGAAAGATGCCAAGGAGCATGAATATATGGTACATAATTTCACTTATCAATCAAAATTCCTATTTAAAAGTGTAAAAGCTAAAAAAGATGAATGTGTCGGGTATATAATTGAAAATGAATCATTGAAATTTGAGTTATATAACATATTTAGTAAAATAATGTCATTTGTGAGATTTGAAAAGAACTTAAGTGATCTAGACAACATTTTAAATGATTAAAAGCATGTAAGTGATAAGATTGGTCTTGGATAAAAATAATTAGATACTAAAACTCTAGACAATATTAAGACTAATGTGAACAAAGACAATCAACCTTTGAAGAAAAATCATCAAACAAGGAATGATGGTGTAAATAGATTAAAGACAAATCAGATTAGACAATCAAATGCAATGAGGTATGCAAATTTAAATGGTTATTGCTATACTTGTAATGAATTTGGGCATAGAGTTAGCTAATGTAGAAGACCTATTAAGAATGATTTTACATGGGAATATGATGGGGGTAATAAATCAAAAAGAGTAATCAAGGTTGAGTGCTTTAACTATCATGATGTGGGACATTTTGAAAAGCATTGTCTGAATAAAGTAGGATAAGCTAAGTTTCCATCAAGGAGTATGGTATGATAAAACTATGAATAAAGAGGTCACATTGCTATATTTTATAAGTAGAGGTCTACAAATTAGAATAAGATCATTTAGGATCCAAGAGAGCAAGGAAAAAGGCAAGATAGCTCATGGAAACCAAAGGTGGTAAATGTGAGTCATGATGAGATTTCAAGTCCAAGTAATTTGTTTTCTATGGTGGAAAACTATTAAGAGGTGAAGAGTGCCAAGATCTCTCATTGATTTCTCATGTTGTGAAGGAGAAGATGAAGGTACTAGTTGATGCCAGTTTTGAGGTGTGTATTGATCCAAGTGAACATCCTTATATTATTAAGTAATTTTCTTATAAGAACATCAATTGTCAATGCCTAGTAGTGAGATTCCAAACTTCAAGGAAGATTCTTCAGTTGAAAAGGTATGTCATGAATCTATGTTGTGTCCATGTTTTGTCAATTTATCATAAAAGAGAAGGAGAATGTTGTAATAGAGGAGCACGTTATTTCTCTTAAAAATAAGAAGAAGGACAATCTAGCCTATAGATACAAAAGGATTCAAATGGTTACTAAGGAGATGTGGGATACTCTTGGCTTCAATTTTTTTAAGGACATTGTAGTGTAGAGGAGGTCTCTATATATTCTTCTTAAGAGGCTTATTTTAGAAGATAAGCAAGTGTTGTTGTGTATACAGTATCTACATGATTAGAATGGGTGTTTCGAAGTGGCCTAATAAGATTGATGAAATGTTAGAAAGGATTTTTATGCTTAGAAAGGTTTGTGCACTTCTTTGAGATGTGTTCAAAGTGATTTCAATCTTTGAATATCTTTTATGTGCAATTGAAGTTTTTTGTTTGCTCTCGGATTTCCTAGTTTGTTTTTAAGAGTATGTAGGTCATAAAATGGGTTATAGGAGGTATGGGTTACCAAAAATGTGGAAGCTCAAAACTTTTTATAGAAGTGTGTAATGGTTGTCTCTAGGTTTATAATAAGTTTCACAGGTGGACATTGACCAGAAGGAGGTTTATTAACTCTATTAGCTTTGAGATTTTAAGGTTTTAGGCTTTTCTAGAAAAGTGGTTTTCATGATGATTTAAGGTCTAAGGCTTATTAATATGTTTATTAGGATAAATGGGTTGTAAAATCATGTTTATAAATATTCAAAGGTTTGTGGTTTTCAAATTATTCCTATATTTATCAAGATGGAGGCCTAATTAGCAAGTTGGTTTGTGAAGGAAGTTTGTTATAGAGGATGATCTAGGTATTTTAAATTGGTGTGATTAAATGGGAATATGAGAGTGCTATAGATATAGAGTTTTAGGTTTTAAATATGTGTATATTGAAATTTGTGTGCTTTACAAGTTCTAGGTAGGGCTACAAAGAGTCCTAATGGGCCTAGAGAGAAAAAGAGTGATTTTTGATTAGTTTCTCCAAAAGAGAAAGGTATGAGTGTTTCAAGGCAAGTTTATAGGTTGGTTGAGAGCATGTGTTTTGTTTTATGTGTGGCATGAATTTCTATTGGTGGTATGTGAGGTGGTTTGAGATATAAGGTTAATAAGTATGTATGGTGGTTCCTCATGATGTGGAGATCTAAAGATTCTCAAAAGGTGCAATGGCTCAAAAATATTAGGGGGAGTCCTTATCAGATGTTTCTTGGTGATTTACATAATATTTTAGTTCTTTTGTGTGTTCTCTATTCATTAGTTGTAGTGTTTGGTTGAAAAAGTTTGTTGGCATGGATCAAGAGGAATTTGTCAAGGCAAGAAGAGGTTGGCTCAAGGTAAGGGGGAGTTTGTATCATCTTTATATAATGTTACTTTCATATTTATGGTATTTTTATGTCCTTAAGATCAGTTGGTGACCACTTTGTAATTATGTGAAATGGGGAAAAAGTTCCTATTATGAGAGTTCTTGAAGAAAAAGGTGAGATAAATTATGTTTGTTGACATAAATGACAAAGTGGAAGATTTTTGGAGAGTTTTTAGTGATGTCGTATAGGTTTCCTAGTGAGTTGATGAATTTATTTGATATCCTGAGTGATAATGACAGAGTGTGCAATATGATTGTCCTAGTGTGCTTGAAGTTGGCTTAGTTGATATTCAATTTTGACATGGTTAGATAAGCTCAAGAATGAGTATGGAGTATTTAGCATCTGTAAGGGATAATATAAATAGTAAAGGATTATTGGAGAGATTTTGTAAATGAGTGGAATTCATCTATTATTCCATAGTTTTCATCTAGATAGTTTGGGTCTAGTGACAAATAATTGAAGAAGGTAGTTTGTTGACATCACCATTACCACATTTGGATGAGTTAGGGGAGTTCATCATATGGTTATGATAAAATTATTCCATATTTTATATGTACTAAATCTAAGGTCCTGCACCTAAGCCTAGTCAAATATACGTGGGTGCAAAATTGGCTTCCTGGGTAGTTTGACATTGTTTTCCTATACTTAGCCAAATGTGCATGAAGCAAAAAAAGAGCCAAGTAAGAAGATTGGTGATTCAATATATCACACATGTGGATGTTTAAAAATAATATGATAATTTGGGTTTGTTTATTTCTATGCCTAGTTTATTTTCACTAATTTCTAGGTCAAGTACCAAAGTGTGGTAAAAGATATGCATGTTCAAAGTTGGCCTTCTAAAAGAGTTTTTAACATTGTTGGCTTTGTAATAGAAAAATCTAAGTGAGAATTTTAATTTAATTATATCTCACACATGTGATGGTTATAGGATAATTTTTTCACATGGTTTGATTATCCTATGTGAAGAGATCATATGGTCCAAATTTTAGAACATGTGCTTGAGCGAAGCAAAAGATATGGAGGTGCAAAGTTGGTCTTCCAGGTAGATAAGCAAAGGTTCCCATAGTAATTTTGGCAAAAGTTATATTTAGATCAACCCATGAAGATATAAACGGATCACATTTACTCCAATATTTCAAGAATTAGTGAGATGAGGATAGGTGCACAATGTTTATTTCTGAGAAAAGGTAAAGGATAAGGATTGAATGGTTCACATGTATTCATACAGATTGATCTAATGACATGAGTGGAGTCAAAGTGATAGTAATTTAATTAAATTAAATATTTAACAATATCAATGATGCATTATTGATAAAATATATGAGTACACAAGATGTGATCATATTGTCCAAAGTTTAACTATGACTGTTTGAATTCAAATATTTGAATTTAACAATGAAAAGACTAGTGTTTGGTTTTTGAGCCATATCTTTCGATAAAAGATGGATTTGAAAATGTAGTAAAAATTGAATTAATAGAGGATTATAATATCTTAAAATATTAATTTTAATATTTGAAAGTGTGTATAATCAAAGATAATGTGGTTCAAATTTGACTATGTATTTGTGTGTATTCTGCAAGTGACCCAAGAAGGATATTCAAGCTTGTTTTTATATTGTTTCAATATATCATGATGAATTGGATATTAAAGAGTGTTTTATAATATTTAAGGATGATCTATGTGAATTATTAAAATTTTACCAATTGTATGAATTATGAACAAAGGTTTATAAGTCAATTGTGTATTCATTCATGATGACTATGTGTACATAATATTGTTTAAGCAATTTATGCTTAAGCAAAAGGGTACTATGATGGATATGGAAAATTAAAGAGGAATTATAGATCATATGGCATGGGTTAATGAGTTGGAAAAGTGTTCTTATGTTCTTATTTTACCCAAAAAAGTATCAAAGAGCTGAATGGGTCTCCACATGACTTAAAAGTGATTTAGGCCTATTTGAAAGTGGATTGTGCTTAAGTGTGACCTATGTAATATGCCTTAAGGGTGAAGCCATGTATTTTGGATGAAAAATTTATAGATAATTTATTATATATATATATAGTGAAATCAAATATGATGATTTATTGACTTGGAGGGGAAGACCTGTGAGATAAGTGCAATGTGTTTGTGAAAATTATGGAGTGAAGGAGAGTTTGAGAGCCTAGTTTATGAGTTAATGAGTAGAGTAGATTGAGAAATATGTTTTCAAATTTTATGTCATATTTATAATGTCTAAATAGTTATCTGGTTGTTTTATGATATGCGAAGAGGTTCGAGTGTGCATATGAGGATAGTTTGAGTGAAGAAGGAGAGAGATTGGGGTATGCCTATATGAGAGGATTGTATGAGATAGATAGAGAGTTTGTACATTGGTTAAAAATAGAGATCCATGATCATGTGTTGAAAACATTAGTTCTCAAGTGGAGGTGTTTAAAGGAGGGTCTATTAGACTTGATCTTCTTTAGGGGAAATCGTTCCTTGTAAAATAGGTGTTTCACTAAAGGCCTTTGGTTAAGAGGATATGATCAAGGCTTGATGACCTAAAGGACTTGATCAATCTCTTGTTTTCAATTTATTATAGGACAATAGTCCATGTGTTGTATACTTGTGATTTATTTTTATTCCCCATAAGGGTTTCCCACAAGAACTTTATGTTGTGTTTGATCTTGTGTATGTAATTAATGAATGAGATCTCTTATTAATGTTGATTTATCAAGTTGATATATGTTAATTGTTTAATGGTTTGAAAGGACTAAAATTTAAATTGAAATATTTGGGATCACTGATTCACCCCCCCTCTCAGTGATTATACATCTAACATAATATCTTTAAAATATAAATAATTTGGTGAACCTGACTTAGTTTGAATAGTGCAAAATTCCTAGCCATACATTTTCTTAGGTTTTGTATTATTTTATTTTATATGCTTAGTAAATAATTTCAAAATCTCATATCTGGTTTATTATTATATTTCATCAATCTTTATATATTTAATTTCTTAAAAGATTCAAAATACACAACTTTTTTTTCCTAATTCCCAACCTATAATGGAAGAATTCAATAATTGATTTGATGAGACTAATAAGAGACATTTGCAATATTTCATCTCTAAACAACCTAATATAAAAGATGGCCTTATGTGTATCATTAAAGGAGAGCTCTTGAAATCCAATATGGTTCAATCCTCCAATCCTACATATACTAATATTGTTACACCTTCTATGGGGAGATCATATTCTATAATAGCTAGTTATAACTACCCAACCCTCACTAATGACACAACCTTTTGTGATTAGTACACATACCTCTTATTTATATGTATAATCCCTTTGGTATGGGATCAATTCTCTATAGTATAGGGTGATAATATACCATCTTATGCTTTGGACTCTCATATGCTCCTACATACACATTTGTAACATCATATAGTATAAACTCCTTTTCCCTCTAGATTTGTGACACCCAAGCTTGCTTTGTATGATGGTAAGGGTGACCCAAAACATAATATCCATGATTTCCATGTAGCATGTTTTGATTACATGTCTGATTTAAATTTTGAGTGATTTATGGAATGTCAACCCTATGTTGTTAAAGGGATGGAATAATAAATTAGGGTATAAAATATGTAATAAATGTATCCACTAATTTTTACAATGATTGACCTAATTGATTTTCTAAATGTGGAAAGGATGAGAGAGAAATAATAACTTGATTAGAAATAAGCCTTTTGGGATGAATAAGACTATGAAAATTGGTGAGCAGATAGGTATGACTATCAAAAACTATATCTAGGTGTTAAAATTATCCATGGATAGTAGTATGGTCCTTTGGATAGTATCATAGTGCACTAGTTTCCTACTCAAAACCTTTTCAAATGATTTTTATTTTTTAAAATAGGCCATTTTCTAGATCTAGTCCAAATTTAAAGTCTATATGATCAATACTTTTTCCTATATCTCTATTTTCCTATAAAAACCCTAGGTTTTCATGCTTGAAATCGATTGAATAAACACCATGATAAAAAAATTAGTGGATTAGGTTTGATGTGACCTCAACACCCCAATATGTTGAGAGTTACCTACATATCAATACCTTGAAAGGGGATTAATCCCTATGTAGTTATCCCAATCTAAGTGCTAGTGTAAAGTATAAGTGAATATTAGAATGTTTGAGTGCGAATACATGAGAAGATGCCTTAGGTACCACTTAATATCTAAATACCTATGTTAGGGATGGATTATTGAATTTATGGGCTGAGTCAATATAATATTGGAAGAAATGGGAACTTTCCCTCAATGTGAAGTGGTATTTTTGTGTGCTTTTCTATGATATTGTCCACCTCAGGTGTAAGAGTGTGCAAGTAGTTTTTATATAGTGTTATGATAAAAATTATTTGGGAGGGTGACTTAAGCATAGGTTTGGTCTGAAACTCATACTCTTAAGGAGATGTAAAATTACCTTTTGGAAGGTGTAGGGACCTTAATCATTGAGTAATTATGCCATTATGGGTCTCATGTGGTGTTCTATAGGCCTAGGTTCTATTCATGACTATCATGTGACTAAAAGTGGATAGAAAGGGACTCTAAGATGGTTAAAGTGATATAATAAGGGTATAATGACCTCAAATGGACATCTAAGGCATGAATGGTTAATTTTAATGACTACATTTCCCCTCATTTATTCTAAAAATACAACAAAGTGAAATGACTAGGGTAAAGAAAAAAGAGACATACCTATAGTCACCTATGAGGTGAACCTTATGAATGTGCATTTGAGTCTATAAATTATGCTCCATTTTGTGTCCTAAAAATGAAACATGTACAAATTAGTCCTTACTTAAGAAAAATCAAAATAAAAGACAACTAAATAAAAAGATGAGATAAATATGAAAGGAATGAATACACATCATTGGGTACAAGAACCAATGCTAAAACCTAATGGTATCCTATGTCTGTATACGGTGATCAAATGGTGAATAACTTAGACTAAGAATATGGATTTATTAATCCCCATGTGTGGGTGTCTTAGGAATTCAATCTAGTTTTGATGCCATCATTACCCACCCCTGCTCAATAGATAATGAACTATGAATAGCTTGGATTGGACTGATGGATTTTCCAACCCCCTTATGTAGGTAGCTCAATAATTCAAGTAGGTTATGACTCTATCATTACCTAACCATATGTATTAGATTCATATTTAAATAAAACTATGTAATATAACTGATGCTATGTGATGTAACTAAAACTATGTAGGAGGGCTCTAGGACCACCTAAAAAATCTGCAACAAAAATAGCTTAGGTCCCTCTTGAGCACTCAAGAATGTAGCTCTATGACTATGCATAAATGATAACCATTGTAGATTAAATAAGACATCAATCTAGTGTGAAACCTCATGTATATGGTGTCTAGAGTATATAATGTGGAGAATGAGATGGGGTTGTCATTCCATCTGAGATGAGATGGTGCAAAACTAATGATGTGGAAATAATGTGTTGCAAACATGCCCCCAAATATGATATCTATGCATATGGATTTTAGACTAAATTGTATTAATATTTGTCTATGTATATCTAAAATTTAAATGGGAGTGATCATGTCATGCCTATTTCACCCAATTTATGAAAACTAGTAAGATTCTATGTAAAACATAGAATAATTTGAGCATAACTGATAATCTATGACTGATACTATGTAAACCTAACTATAACTACTATACATTTCTAGACAATCTCTATTTTTTATTTTTGGGACTATTATATAGTAGCATGGTCCCTTGGATAATATTACAAATGTTAATGTGCTTTATGCCATACTAGTGCCCTTTTATGTTTTTTTGTGCAAACTAAAACTGATCTATATTTGACTATTTTTCACTATGTTTTCCTAATTTTGAGCTTTATAATCTATGTTTTCATGCTAAAATATATATTTTGAGTTCATCTAAATGATGTGATATTTTTCATAAAACTTTATGAATGTCCCCTCTTTTAAGGGGAATTGTTGAACCTAAGCAATAATTGTCCAAAAAAAAAAACTATACAACTTATGTGTTGGCCTGAGCATATATGATATCTATATAATATAACAATATAATGTGTATATATGACATCATAGTGTAATATAATCAAAACATAAATTGGTAATGCATAATTTATGTTAGATCTATCACTCACATGGTTGTCAATATAGATATAACAATGTAAACATGCATATGAACAATAAATATGGATATAATTTATGTAACTACCTAGGGGGATGGGGCATGATGTCCATTAAGGGACCCAAAGAAGAAAGGGAGATGCATGAGGTCCCTTATGGCATTTAAAACTGAGTGTAAGTGCAATAATATAAAAGTTTCATGGCCATGATGAATACATGAAAGAATACATACAACACACATGAGGCACACAAATTAGGCCAAGGGACCATAATATAAGGGACATAGGCACATGTCACTAAATCTAAAAAAGTAATACATAAAGGGACATGTTCAAATTTTCACATACACATACAATAAGAAAATTTAGCTTAGATCCATATGGAAGGACATGTTCAAAAGTCTATATACATAATCAATAAGGCACACACCCAAGGACATAGGCACATATCCAAGGCATACATATAATGAAAAAAATTAACATAGAGCCATAAAACACTAACATATTTGAATTCCCTTAAATAGATGTAGGGCTAATTTTAAGAGGCCCTACTAGAAAACTTATTGGTAATATTTGGTGAATATAATAAAATTTGATTCGTAGATGTGGTGAATCCTTTATGGGTGATGGTGAATAAATGATGATTATAAAGGAGTGAAAACAAGTAGTTTCTTATTTTTTTCAATACAACCTTTCAACTACACCAAAATATAGACTCCAAATAGAACCATTTAAAGGACACACTAAATAGATGAATCAAATGACTACTTCAAATGGTTTCACTGAATGGTTGGATTGAATGGCTAAACTGAATGGATTTAAATATTAACTATAAAAAATAAGAAATAAAAAACTTCATAAAACTAAATGTTATTTAATAAAAATATTCCTCTCGAATATCTATGTAATTTTAAAAAAAATCATCGTAATCTCAGTGCATATGAAAAAGTCATGGCCTCTAAAAGTTGGCAGTCATTTGCATTATTTTATTATGTCATTCAGTTTCAACCATTTGGTGCATATTTTTGGCTAAAACCAAATGACATAACCAAATGATGCAATTGACTGTCAACTTCCAAAGGTTGTAACTTTTACATATGGACTCAGATTGCTATAATTTTTAGTTTAAAATTGAATATATCTTCGAGAGGAATCCAAATATGAATTAATATTTAGGATTTGAGAAATTTTTAATACTCTATTTTCATTTATCTAAAAAATTATCTATTTTATCTCTTCAATACACACAGTGTCTACCCATATTGCACTAATATCATGCAGTGGTTGTCAAAAATATATTTTAATGGTTACCTATGTTAGCCTATGTAATGTGTGTGTGTGTGTGTGTGTGTGTGTGTGTGTGTGTGTGTGTGTGTGTGTGTGTGTGTGTGTGTGTGTGTGTGTGTGTGTGTGTGTAAAATTTAATGGTAAACTAATAAATTATTTTAAATGTTTAGCAAGATGACCCCAAAAATAGTTTCCATTACTAAATTTTAGGCAATCCAGACCTATGCGATGACCCTAAAAATGGCCAAAAACAAATTTCAAAAAATAAAATATTCGTGAATTAATTAATATTCACCACTAAAATTTACTATGAATAGACATATAAGCAAAGAGACACAATCAAATCTAAACTAGGAAAGATATAAATGAAATTATACATGAACATGTGGTACAAATCTGTATAAGAGAAAAGATGTATAAAATTAAGTCTATAGTAGTTGTAGGTGGAAAAAAATATAAGTAGTATGTGATGATCAATATCATGATATAATCAATTCTAAATCTATGATATACAGTATAGAAAGATGTAACTTTGAAAATAAAAATATGTGTAATATGATGCCCCTAATGGATAAATGTATCAATTTTGAATATATAGATGTGTATGTGCCCCTAGTGGGCACATAGTAGAAAATCTAGATCTATATGATGGACCTATGTTTAGTGAGAATCTGTGAACACTCAAAGATAAAAAGTGAAGTATGTATGATAAAAATATACTATACTAACATTGATAACATATGTAGGACCTAGAAAATATAAGGAATGTAAAAATGTAAATGCATACAATCTATATAAATGAAAGTATGCATGTACATGTGGTACAAATCTGTGTAAGAGCAAAGATGTATAAAATTAAGTCTATACTAGTTGTAGGTGGAAAAAAATATAAGTAGTATGTGATGATCAATATCAAGATATAATCAATGCTAAATCTATGATATAGAGTATAGAAAGATGTAACTTGGCAAA
This sequence comes from Torreya grandis, assembly GCA_037957365.1. Classification (NCBI taxonomy): domain Eukaryota; kingdom Viridiplantae; phylum Streptophyta; class Pinopsida; order Cupressales; family Taxaceae; genus Torreya; species Torreya grandis. Next base: position 1,452,727 of record JARHVA010003751.1, on the reverse strand, counting down.
TCAAAACATGTGTAATATGATGCCCCCAATGGATAAATGTATCAATGTTGAATATATAGATGTGTATGTGCCCCTAGTGGGTACATAGTAGAAAATCTAGATCTATATGATGGACCTAAATCTAGTGAGAATTTGTGAACACTCAAAGATAAAAAGTGAAGTATGTATGATAAAAATATACTATACTAACATTGATAACATATGCAGGGCCTAGAAAATATAAGGAATGTAAAAATGTAAATGCATACAATCTAAAATTTATATTTTCTAAGAAAATATTTCAATGTTTTTGTAATTTTGAATATGATATATTGTTTTTGTGTTTTTTGAGATTAAGCTATGTATAAGTAATATGAAAATGAAACTATATTCAAGGATAAATAATAAAGGAACTATGTACAAGTAAGGAGGAATATACTAACTTATGGGTGTCATAAGAGACTCACTATCAAGGTATCATGTATCAAAAAGAGGAATCATAATCCCTTGTGAAGAGTAATGGATGTGCCATGATGGAATTGAGATGCAGTGTGAAAATGAGTATTGTTCATTGTCATTATATTATAAATCATAATGACCTAGGTTATTCAACTCATTATTATCACCTTGATTTTGAACCAATGGAATGTTATTATTGATTTCTGTTGTAGCTAGATGAGCATAGGGAGTTGCCTCATACCGTGAAATTGAGATTTTTGAATTGTGCATTACATTATTTTATATTACTATGCCTTTTGAAATTGTGCCTCTTATAGGCATATGGTGCTTTGGAGGCTCTTTTGTTAGAAACCCTGTTTTGAGAATGCTTGTTGGTTTAGCCTGATTTTGAATGTGAAACTTAATTTCTTGATCCTTTTGTAACATTTCCTATGTATTTAGATATATTTCCTTGATAAATTATATTTGTGAATGATCTACTTTAGTATATTTCATGAATCCTAATCCTTGTTGACCAACATTATCAACTACTAAAATAGGAGTAGTGATGCCTTGGGCATGTTTTCTCAACCCTTGAAATTTATAATCAAACTATTGTAATTTTTTTTGACCAAACCCGTAATGTTTTAAAAGTGAGACCTCATTTTGGAGAGGTATATTTGTATCATTCACTTGCTTTACATATGCTTTTTGTAATTTTTATTCTTCTAATTTTGTTATGTGAAACTTTTGTTATTATGAGTTATCTTTTCATAGCCTATTTTGACTTCTTTTTAAATTTGACATTTTTATATCATGTTCCTATATCACTAAGGATTGATTAACTAACTTATCTTGTATAGGGTCCTCATTAGTAATTATCTATTATTTATGATTTTTCAATGCCTAACATGAATCTATGTGATGACCATGCATTCTAAAGTATGCACAATAATGTATGGATCTCCTCATTGTATGTAGAGGAGGTAGGTTGATAAACTTGGCTTTAATAATTTTACTTAAAATCTCACTTGAGGTTTCATTTGATCTTTGAGTATTTTTTGAATCACTAGTTGTAGATGAATTTTTTTATGATTGCTTGTTTTAAGGACTATTTCAAACAATTTGGAGTTATACGCAATAGAATGGAGTGAAGAATATTTTCTCCAAAAATAATTTTCATTTATTATAAATAAATTATACTATTTAAAATCATTTTTACATAGATTATTTTGAATAAATTAGACTATTTAGAATAATCTAGATTTATACACACTAAACTCAAGTGGGGAAAATTTTCTCCAAAAATATATTTTTTATATTATAAATAAATTGGACTATTTCAAACCATTTGGGCACAAACAATTTTGAATACATTAGACTATTTTGAATAATTTGGAATTATACACACTTAAGTGGACTAGAGAAAATTTTATCCAATAATAATTTTTATATATTCCAAATAAATTAGACTATTTTAAACCATTTGGGCACATATCATTTTGAATAATTTTGACTATTATGAATAATTTAGACTTATACCCACCAAAGTGGATTGGAGAATTTTTTTCCAAAAATAATTTTTATATATTCCAGTTAAATTGGACCATTTCAAACCATTTGGACACAAATCATTTCAAGTGATTTGGACTATTTCTATTAATTTGGATGTATACCCACTAAATAGGAGTGGATAATTTTTTTTACAAATTTTTATATATTCCCAATAAATTGGACTATTTAAAACCATTTAGATCATATTATTTTGAATAATTTAAACTATAAGTATATGATAAGATGTTAATTATCATTATTATGACACTGACACCTAAAATTCAAGTCCCAAAAGGGAGAACAACAAAAACTAAGGGATAACCTCAAAGATGAAGCATAAATAAGCAACACACAACATAGAGCAATATAAAAAAACATTACATATCAGGGATGAATTTGGATCATGTCACTTTGCATGCAGGTCTAAGATTTCCAATCACCAAGCCACTGCATTTACTAGGTTTATATACACCACCCAACTAAATAGAGTCCATCATAGACTGAAGATGATTTTGGATTAGTTAAGAAGATTTATAGTGAACACCATCCTGTGCCTTAGAATTTTTTCATCTAAATCATCCATGAAACACTAGATTGAATATAAGTTGACTAGATAATGCACTGATGATATGAGGGCATCTGATTTAAATTTGTTGATGAAGGGGAGTAGACATGATATTGGTTCTATCTAATAATGCAAAAAAGAGGTAGTAACCTATGTGTCCTCCACCATATCCCTGTAATGATCATAAAACTAAACATAATGAGATTACAGATCTTGAAAGACACTTAAAGAGACCAATCCAAGATAGTGTGAACCAACACAAAGAAGAGTAGTCCTAATTACCACCTCAAAGCTACTCAACCATCTGATGAGGCCACCCCAAAACTCCTTCCATACAAATTACACTACCACTTGACAAGATTCATCCCTATTTTTAACCACCCAAAATAGGTTACTATCAAATCAAGATTCCACATATGCATTGGTTTTGTTATGTAATACAACATGAAGGTAATCCTCATTGATAATAGTTTGAATTGCCTTCAAAACCTCCACATTTGGAAGCCAAAAGATCAGACAAAGTCTATGATCCAAGACACTATCCTAGAAAGCCATTTCATGATGCTCTACATGGTGTGATAAAATATGGGAAGTAATTACCAATCTTGACACAATAAAAAACATATTCACAATAGAGGCAATCCAAATAATGGATAAAATAAAGAATAAATATGACAAGGAGATATAAATTCTAGCCGTTAATCAATTTGAATGTTTTTTCACCTATCATGAAAAATCACTTCACACTCAAGGGATTAATCTACAACAATGAAGTGAAAATACATTTACTCATGCATAATCTCTAGTATGAACAAGATTGAATGTTACAAGTCTAAAAAAATCTTATAAAATCCCATCAATCATATGTGACATCATAGGTCCACCAAATCAAGTCCTAACAACAAATCATATAAATTTTCCATCACTACATCAGTCACTTGGTCCACCCCCAAATTTGTCAATAAATTTGATTATTTAATAGATTTTATAAAGCATTGTGATGCTAACCAAGATTCTATTTCATCCAATAGAGGCTGAATTGGGTGGAGGATGTTTTTGAGTCACTAAGCCTTAGCATGCCGAAAATGAATCACCTCCACTATGAGCTTGGAATCTACTTCAATTATTAATTATTTAATTTTTCATGGTCTTGAAAATTACATGCCTAAGATAACTATGTAGGCTTTAGCTTCATTTTTTATTCTATCTGGGAGATTTGTTGAGATGACATGAATGAGAGAACCAAAGTGGTCCGACATACTTCATCCCACTCCTGAAGCTCCTATATTTCCCAATGATGATCAATCAAAATTTAATTTAAATAAACCATTAGGGGGGAGTCTAAAGAGACCAAACATGTGGATGTGATAAACCACTAGATACCCTTGACCTATTAATAGGAAATAAACAAACAAATTTAATGAGAGAGAGACTTGAAAATTATTGTTTATTCATTGAGAAGATATTCATGAGCAAGTGTCAATATACTAATGGATCAATTTGGCTTATTTAAAGATAAACTGATGGAGTATCCACTTCCAAGGGGACTAAATTTCAAACTTGAAATCAGTTCAATACTTTTAAGGTATCTCCAATTATAAACCAAATTGTATGTAACAAGACCAATGTATTACTAAATTAAAATCCATAAATTTGAAAAAAATTGGATTAAATTAAAAATAATTTATAATTTATTTGTATTAAATTGATAATATTGTTACTAAAATTCTAGTTTAGAATCAATAAATACACTTGAAATAATCATATGACAAAGTTACATTCTTATAAACAATGTTTCATTGTTGTTGTCATGGATCTTATGGTTTCTCCCAAGAATGTGATTATAGATATCATTTTGATTATCCAATCCTTTTAATCTTTCCAAATTCCATTTCCACTATATCTACTTATTTTAACATAACTCATTTGTAATTTTTGTTTTGTAACACAATTTTAAGAATTACATTCAATGAACACCATGTTGTCAATTGAAAAATCATCTGCAAAGGTACCTATGAAAAAGCATATACATGCCCAATCACATGTAACTATACTAATTAGACATGGGTATACCATTTCCATCACCAGTTTTATAACATGAATATGCATATACATGTTTGTAATGAATCCTTAGAACTTGACCATAAGAAACACTTCTTACAAATTCATTAAAATATATGTAACTCATCATAGTTTAAAAAAGTATAAATATCTAATGCTTCTACAATATATTTGTTCTATATATATATATATATATATATATATATATATATATATATATATATATATATATATATATATATATATATATATATATATATATATATATATATATCACACACACACACACACACACACACACCCACACACACACACACACATCTATGCCATTTTTCATCAAAGTATTTTTAATAAGAAATCTATTATTCATCAAATTTTTCACAATTACAATATTTCTATCCATTCAACCAAGTCATTTTTATATTTATAAAGATCATATATACTCAACATCAAAATTTATTATCTTCAAGACAGAGTATAACACATATTCAGTTATTTTAAACTGGATAAGTTCAATATTTAAACAACATTTAAATGGGTAAATATAACCACATTCAAGTGGACACAATAATAAAATGAATCCACACTTCAAAATCCCAGGTTGATGCACTATATTTTGTTTTATTATACACTCTCCTATCGATAAATAAAAATTCAATTATACTGTGTTTAAATAAATAAAGATAATTTATATATTCTAATATATGAAATTATATAATTACACATTCATTGAAAGGGGTTTTTTACCTTTTTTTATCTTTTTGTAGTTTATACAACTACATTATTTCATTGAACCTTTTGTTATTTATTCCTTTTATGGTATTATATAATGTAGTAGCTAAAAATTATCATCATCATAATTTGATTTTATATTTGAATTTAATAAAATTTTCTTGTTGCAGAGTTTTACCTTGTGTTATTTTCATGGAGGCATAAAGATGTAGAGTTGTGTCTTGGATTGTTTTGTTGGAGACATAAAATTATAGAGTCATGTTGTGAACTATTTTAATTGAGGCATAAATAAATGAATAAATATGTTGTCAGTATCATAAATAATTGATAAATAAAAAATTATATAATTGTAAAAATATGCATGATCTTATTTTACCTTCTTCAACTTGCAATTTGTCATGTTCATTGATTTGATTTTCTATTATCATTATTTTTTCACTTACATATAATGCTATTAGTGCTATACACTAAAATATTGCAAAGATTTTAGTTTTGAAAAATAAAGCATATACACCAAAATATTGTTAATATGTTTTATTCAAAAAATAAATCATGACTATAAAATAAATTAAAAATGTTATGCACCTAGTACCAATCAAAACAATTGTTATCATATTGGTGGTTCTGAATGTCAAACAATTTTGAAATTGAACATAAAAATTTGTTTGTTCTTGATTTTATGTAATTCAAGATAAATTATATAGTATTTATGTACAAGCATAGACCAATCCAACTTCTGTATATACCCCTAGCATATCACATGTAACTGAATTATTGAAAGTGAGATAAGTCTCATCCAAAATAAGTTATCTAATTCATTTTTAATGGCTTCCTATTTTGTGTGAACCAATCATTTTAAATGTTAGTAAGTCTTTATTGATGTTAACACCTTCCTCTAATTTACTTTTTTATGAATGGAGGATGAAATATTCAAGCTAAAAATTAGTGGAATCTTGAGAAAAATTGATACCTTTAATATGAGTTCAATTGAATCTATCATTATCTAGACCCTAAAGTATGACACTCATATTTTGCATATAATGGAAATGACCAACACATAACTTCTGAGAGAGTTATAAATGCCATAAAAATGTTCAAGTTTATGAATGATGAATACATTAAAAGACCCAATAATAACTTTATCAATCAATGCCTAAAGAAATAGGTGAAGATTTTCTTCCTTAAAATCTTCAATGACATGCAAAAGATCAATAACTATCAAATCAACATTCACACCAACAATGAACATTAGACTAAAATATTCTAAATGAATGGCCATAGACATGGTGGACATAATGGTAGCTAATAATTTTTATATCTGTCAGGGGAAGCTAACCTCCATCACTGTCTAGATTTATTTTTCAAAATGCTTATTGAATATGGAGATAATGCTTCCTATATTTTTTTTTCTAAAATATTTTCATTTAAGACACAAATCATCAAAGCTTTTCACAAAATTTTGATAATGCTCAATTAATTATTCAGGGGTGATTACCATTTTTTGCTAGAAGTGTCAAATCATGATTGGTGAAATAATCTACAATTTTTGATAATATGTTACTTTCCAACTTCCCTTTTTACATCAAGTGTATATGTCATTGTACATAGGAGTTTTGAAGAAGGAAATATACCATTTTTATAATAAATCTACTATTTCTATTTTTTATCTGAAATTCCTTGAATATTTCTAAGTATTATTGTAATAATTAGACTTAAATTGTGTTTATCTAAACTAGGTAAAGTACCACTTTCAAACAAATCAAACACCTTATCAAGTTCTTTATCAATTAATGCCTAAAATAATAGGTGGAGATGTTATTACTTAAAATATTCAATGACATTCAAAAGCTCAATAATTATCAAATCGAAATTCAAACCAACAATGAACATTATACTAAAAACTTCTAAAATAGATGGCTAAAGGCGTGAGGGGCCATAATGGCAGCTAAAATTATATTTCTCTATCTTGAGAAGCTGACCTCCATCACTATCTAGATATTTTATCAATATAATTATTAAATATGGAGCTAATGATTCCTATAGTTTTGTATTCTTTGAAATACTTTCATTCAAGACATAAAAATCATCAAAACTTTTTGCAAAAATTTCATAATGCTCCATTTCTTATTTATGTGTGATTGTCTTTTCTATTGGAAGTGTCAAATCATTATTTGTGAAATAATATAGAATTTTTATAATATGTTACTTTTTAGATTCACTTTTTTGCACCATGTGTCCATGTTGTTGTACCCAGAGGTTTTCAAGAAGGAAATAGACCATTTTTATAATAAATATGTTAATTATATTTTTCTGACTAAAATGCCTTGAATATTTGTAAGTACTATTATACCAATCAGATTTAGATCTTGTTTATCTATACTAGGTAAAGTACCAATTTAAATAAATCAATCACTCTATCAAAACAATTCTAAATGTGTTGTTCTATTAAAATAAATAATTTTATCTTTTGAATTTGTGTTAATTAGTTCATTTATGTGAATAAGTGTATATATTATTCATGTATTTTTCTATCTTTTTTTCCTATTCCAAGATTATTCCAACCTCTCAGTTGGATAAGGTCATGTTCAAATAAAACTCTTTCTCTAAATAAAGCCTTATAAATTTCTTCATTGGATTTGTGATTTCGGTTACATATTTTGTGAACAATATGGAATAAAGTAACTATTTTTAAAATCTTTCTATTCTAACAGAACATTTTTTCTGAATGATAGTGAATTGTATTCCTCATCTGAAATCATTATCTAATGTTCTATAATTATGTATTGGACATTTATAATTTTGAACTTTATAGTTTTTTTCTCCATCATATCTTTAAGGACTTATTTTAATTTTATAATACATTGAGAGTTATTTGGATGAAAAGGAATTAAAAAATCATCCTTCATTAAAACCTCATTATGCTGTATAAATAAATGAATTATAGCATTCACCCATCTTTCATTTAGATTTCATATTTTGATATTAGTATCCCTCAATTCATAGAGCTCTATAAAAATGTTCAAAGCGTAATTGTTAGAGAAAATTTACTATGTAGAGAATTTATTGTGTATAATTAGAATTTTGTTCCAAAAAAAGTGTATCAACCTTTTGTTCGATCTTATATTTCTTCACTGGTGTGAGTAATTGTATCATATTTTTCAAATCTACATACAGATAGGTTGGCTTTAATTGTATTATTTTATTAAATGTTTTTTCTATTATGATTGCATGGTATCTTAAATACATATTTACATGGTGTTAAGTAGAAGTTGTTTCCCCTTGTTCATGTTTTTATTTCAACATATTTTTTATTCTAAGGAATAATTTTTTTTTCTATCAGTCTAGACATTTCAAGGTTATCATAGCTATTCAAATGAAACTCAAATGTTTCACAAGGAGAAACATTTATTTTTATCAATTATATTTTAATGAATATAGATTTATTGAAATTAGTTGTAGGATAATAGAGAATTCTCTCTTCTCCATTTCATACTTCCAATTTGAATTGAATGGCATATTCAAGTTCATCCTTATCATAGGCAAGGATTATTTCAATCCAAGAAGATTATTTTCTAGATATACTAGTTAAAAAAATAAATATTTGCATGCATATTTATGAGATTAAAAAATTTAAAATAGCAATCAACAAGAGAAATTTTATTGCCACCATAAAATGGAAGATGTCAATTTTAATTTTGTTAGTTTAAATAGTACTATATCTAAATTTTATTGGATTGAGGCCTTCTTATGCCTTTTAAATGTGGGAAATTATTTCTCACTTGAAGACATTCTACAAAGTAATTGAAATGATTAAAATATTGATATTTTGTAAAATTTAAGTAGTTTGATTGTATCACTTACAAAATTATTTGCGGTTAACTAATGACTAATTGTATATCAATAAATGTGAATTTTAATCAACAATATAAAATACATATTAAATATTCTTAATATATACACTAATTTAGACATAAACTAAAAATGTATGACCAAACTAAAAATAAATTATATAGAGAGAGATGTAAAGTCATTCAAAGGGGATTGCCTAAAAGATGATTATTCATTTCTAACATATCAAACACTTATTAAGCATATCATAAAATTATAACAACATACTTAGTTAGGGTTATGACTCGGTGAGCTAGATGTACTTTTATAAAATAGTCACTATTGAGATATCCATTTCAATGATAAGTGTGTTGAAGGTATCTCATAAGAGATACCATCAATGTCTGATTGAATTTATGACAAGTCCCATGAAGGAATATCCTTTCCAAAGTAGGGTTAACCAAAGGATAGTGGAGGAAATTTTAAATACATGTATAAAATGTGTCAAATATTATAAATAAATAAAATCACCAGCCATTATAAACTAATCTAAAAGGAATCAACAAACATTTATTTCAAAGGAGAAAAAGTAAGGGGAAGTATGTTTCAAATATTCAACTTAAGGGGTCGAAGGTAAGGTTTTAAAACACTAGACAATTTTTGATGATATCCTATCCAAGGATTATTCACTATTTCAAAAAGATAATCCCTCTTCTCTATGTGGGATAATGCATAAATGCTCTTCATGATCGATGATATGATGTACATATCCCAAAGTAGGATGCATATCAATCAACACCAAATTATTATCCACATTATGAACCATGGGAATATATAGGCCTTTTCATTCAATAAATGCCAAAAATTTGACAATAAGAGCACCCTTGTTAAGATGAAAATAGTTATTTTTGGCATAACTTAGAGCTTCACATCTAGAGTAAATATGGGAGGTTAGATAGATATGATAGAAATGATGTACTTTGCATAGGTAATGGAGGACCTAGTTATTTGGTGGAAGTTAATCAATGGTGGGATTTCCAACTTCATGGAAAAAATAATGGGACATGACTTAGACATATCTAAGGATTTTACTAAAGGTTTGGAAAATCATCTGGCTAGGATGAGAGGGCTGAGCATTACAATCATAGTAGATATTATTGATGAAGTAAATGGAACGAGATAAAATTTAGTAAAAGTATATAAGGACAAAAAAGGAAGTAAAAGGTAATGATAATTTTATTTAAATATGATATTATAGTTATCTCATTTCAAAAAGGATTTACTTGAGTTAAACATCTAAGAAAATAGCCTGACATTTTCCTTCAAATCATGGTGAATATCACCCTTTAGGGAAAATACACTATCTTATTATCATACCATTTTTTATCGATGAATGATTTAAAGGGTTATAGGATTAATCTCCACTTTTTCCTGTTGAAGTCTTTTAAAGCTTATGTTACTTCTTTCAAGGCTAATCCCTCATTTGACCCCATTCACTAAGGATTTATTATCTTTATTGTCTATAAAGGTGAACCCCTATGTAGCAGAGATGTTAATGAGATGACTAATGTCCATAATAGGGGAAAACTTGGGTGATGATTCTAAGGAGAGTTTAAAATTTAAGGCTAAAAAGTCCCTACCTTCAATAGGGAAGGATAATTTTAGAAAAATACCCATGGAAAATAGATTGGAATATAGATTCAAAGAGGTGAATCCCATAGCTAACATCCACCCTACCATCCACCTAAGCAATGAATAGTTTGACATGGAAAGGACCCTAGAAAAAATCTAGACTAAGGTGGTAATGCAACACTTTCTTTGCACAGAGATAGTGGAGGAAATTAACAACTAAAAAGGGATGTTTGACTCAAAAGAGGTTGGAACTGATAGTAGGAGAGGTTTGGCAATAATAGATAAATAAAGTGGGAAGATTGGTATGACTCCCCCAATAAGAAGAAGAACAAAATCAAGGAGAAGAAGTTAGAGCTAAAGAATGGACCATTGGATAAGGATGTGGTGTGGATACCACTCTAGAAAAGAAAGAGTATGACTAAATAAATCTAATACAACCCAATTAAAAGGACTAGAGGCAAGGACAAAGAAAAAACTAAATTTTTCCTTCTTAGTCTCTTTTTGGAATCATTTTATATGGTTTTTTGCTAACTTTTGTCTGGTGATTGTGTTTTAATAGTGTATTACATTGCAATAATTATATGCTTGTCCTATTTTATTTTATATTTAATATCCCTCACTATTTTTTCTAAGGGCATGGGATCCATTTATTGGTTATTAACCTCATCTAATAAAAAATATTCAACTTAAGAAATTAGTGTGTATTTTTATGGGGAAGTATGTTGTAAATGTAATATGTTGCTATAAGAGACAAAAGGTTAATTGCATTATAATGTTTTTTAACTTGGATATTTTTTTTAAAATGTTATAGCCACCACCGCCAAGAACCATGAACATAAACACTAAAAAATAAAAAACCTTAAACCTATTCTAGTATTACAATTTAAGAGAATTTAGTTCCAACCTTAACCCTAGAGAAATTTTCTTCCCCCAAATGATGCTTACTTGAATCCATACCCACTACCATTGTAAATTAACTATTGAATTACCTTAAATTCAAACTAGTAATGTCCCCTTATATGGAATGGTCTCAATGAGCCACTGAGTGAGGTTTAGTGTACCTAGAGCAGGTGAAATAAACCTTGGGGAAGTTCCCTCACTCCTTTGTAAGAGTGGGTGGGAAATTTTAATTTTAGGAGAGGCTTGTAATGGACTAAAACTCTTATACCTAGCCTATAGTTTATTTTTGTGTCAAAACACCCATCAATATGTACCTTTAAGGTATTTCCTAGAAGATACCTTTCAAACATGCACAACAGTAAAATTTTCCTTCAAGGTATCTATTACGAGATACCTCCAAGTTACCCATGAAAATATTATAAGGGTATTTCAAGGACCTTAAAGGAATATCCTAGGAGATACCTTGAATAACATTATCAATTTTCATATATTTAAGGGGATGCTAAATGCATCTCCTAGTAGTTACCTTCAAAATTCACACGAGTGGAATTTTACTTCACCTTAAAGGCACTACTTGAAGTTCCTTGTAAAACCTTCAAGGTATCTCATACAAGATACCATCTTGTTACCCATGAAGGTATTACATAGGTTTCAAAAATTCTTTGATAAAGTTAAAAGGCTTTTTACCCCATATTTAGATACTTCCAAATCACCAAAATTATGACACTTGGTATCCCTTCATTAAAATGGGCTTACAGAGCATACCTCGAATGGAGTTGTCATAAATTCAAGGGGACATTAAAGGTATATCCTAGGATATGCCTTAAAAATGCATAGGAGTGGAATTTTCCTTCACCTTGAAGGTAATACTAGCTGATACCTTGAAGGGCCTTGTAATACCTTAAAGGTATCTTCTAGGAAATACCTTTCAAACATGCATAATAGTAGAATTTTTTTCAAGGTATCTCCTATGAGATACCTTTCAAACATGCAAAATATCAATTTTTTACTCAAGGTATCTCCTAAGAAATACCCTCAAGTTACCCATGTTTAGATACTAGAAAGCCACACACAATGGTTCTACATGTCAAACTAACCCCTAAACCACCTTGGGACCCCTTAGGGACTCTTCTAAAACCTTTCAACCATAAACCTTGAGTAAAGTTAGATGACTACCTAAAATGGCTGGCTAACCCACCTTGACTAGACTTAAGCTTACCCTCAATCACTTATCGTCACCCTAACTACCGATGGTTAGGATTGGCCACTGATGGTCAAGGTATAACCACCTAAATAGTCAACTCCAGTCAAACCCCATCTTTATTTTTTATATTTAACTTGTATAATTCATGTGCGAGTTAATGCATGTGAAATATAATTTTAAAAATTCTTATTAAACCTATTTTTAACCTATTTTTTCACTTCTCCTTCCTTCCTATAAACAAAGAGGAGAAAGATGTGAAAAGGGATTGATCAATCAATCCATCATCATCTGTATCTAGATTTAGATCCTCTTGCATCAATACTTCCTTTCATATGTCTTATTCAAGAAAACAAACAAACCATCAATTGTGATAGAGATCCAAAGTGATGTTGTCCATCGACCAATAGCCAAGTATTATTACTCTATCAAAATTATTCCAAGCTTCACCAATAGATCCTTCAACCATTTTAGACTAGCAACTAACAAGCTAAGTATCTATTTTTAGCAATTAGTTTCTTTGTTCCTCTTGAAACCAACCTTTGACTCAAATCCACATTCAAAAATCACATATTATAAACTTATTAGACCCTTTCCTTAAATCAGACTAAAAACATAGTAACCATCAATGTCACCCTGATAGTTGATGATTTGTTCATAATCGTCGATGGTCATCTTAACCACTGATGGTCACCCTAACCATTGATGGTCACTATGTGATAAATAAAACAACAATCTATTTTCACCTACCAGACCTCAACCAAATCCAACTTTCATATCCCCTACCTAATCACAGAACCTCATCCTATTTTTTGAACCACACCTAATTCTTTTATCATTAATATCAATCTCTATATTATTCAATCGGTCAAATTCATCAATTAATTTATCAATAACTTCTTATATTTGATTTCAATATTTTCTATGATATATGAAAGTACTTTATATTTCACTTTCAAAACTTAATTGTTTAAAAGTGTGGATTGATAACCTCTAAGGAGGCTCATGCTTCTTAGATCTAGCTTGTTAGACAATCCATTCTACTGTCTAACTAATGAACCATGTCTTTTGTGTTTTCTTATTTGTAGGTCATTCCTCTTGAGCCAAAGAGGAGTATCTACAACCTTCTAGATCAATATGCATACAACATATCATGTATTTATACCATACCCTTCTAAAGTTTCTTCCTCTCTTTCTTCCAAAGAATATAAGCAAAATTTATCTAAAACATTTTGGAACACTCGGTGGTGCCCTTGAATTTTTTTTTGGGTTCATATTTTCATCTAGGTGCTTCTTTATCTTGTCTTTCTATTGATACAATGAAATAAAAATATCATTTTGGGCTTAAAATTGACTACATCCATTATTTGTGTGCTTATTTTAGCTCATGTAGGTTAATTAATCAAGTGAATTAATCATAGTTTCACTCTTATCACAAACACAAGAACAAACCACTTACATTTAATAAATCATAAAAATATTAACATAAGGCCCATCCAGGATTTCATCAACTAATGGTCACCTTTCCCAGCTATCTTACTTGAATTTCATCACCAAGGGAAGAACCAACTTAGCTCTATAGCTGAATATAATATTTTGAAATGGATATATCTTAGCTAATCACCCAACACCCTTATAGCTACTATGTGTGAAGTGAGAGGGTAGGTTCCAATATCAATCCATGTACTAGTTTCCAATATAGATCCCTTTAAGAGCTTAAACACAACTTGAGACCAACTATATACTTCTTTTCTAGTGCCTACTCTACAAGACAAGTTGAGTCACATAATTTTTAAATCTTAAGTCATAAGCCATAAGAGAGACTAAAAATAACCCTAGGATTTAACATGATTTAGCATGTGCTTTGTTTCCTTGAAATTTTCTTGTTTTATCTTTGTTTGAGTTGTGAGATTGCTTTTATCTTCTTCATTTCCTTACCAACATGGTTTTAGCTAGGAAATAACTAAGAAACTAAGCAAATTAGAACCCAAATCCTAATCATCTATATTCCTCTTCTCCCTCATTCATGGAGTACATCTCAGATATATAGAGTTCTCCCCATCCTTCTATAAGTCCTAACATCCCTTGAATGGTTGCCCAAGGTGATGTGGATTTCACCACCTTTCTAGATAATAACTTCATAGCCCTCCATCACTAACTCAACACCATATCCCATTATATCACTACTTCAATTCCACTTATTGACCTACCCTTTGGCATTCCATCCCACCTTATGGACACCCAATATTTAGTCACCCAATCATCATCCTCTACTAATAACAAAACCAACACCACCATCTTAGACTAACCCACTCAACTGAGTAACACCCAAGCACCTTCTTCCCTAACTAACAATCCTCCTAGTATAGGAGCAACCTAACTTTTGTGCTCCAACACTTCCCTTACCATATGATTACTCACTACTAGTGTTACCACCATTCCTCTCATTTCTAACCTACCTACCTCCATTCCATTTTAGAGCTTGGTGGTTCCCATACCTTCCACCCTTCCACCCATCAGTACTAATGTTACCACCTACCTTTTATCTATTAAACAAACCATACTTCCTACCTAATCTATGTTAATAGCTCAATATGTTTCCATTACACCAAACTTGAGATACATACCTAACCCATAAGGGTATTTACCTTTACCTTCTACTCAACCACCTATCTCCACATATTCATATGTGACATCATCCCAACCACCCATATCCACATACCAAATTATGGTATCCTCTCAACCCCCCAACAACTATACATATGTTACACCTACCCAAACTTGACACAACCTACCTTACAACTATGGGGGTGCACAACCCCACACCGACCTTATCAAAATGTTAATGGATAAAATGGCTACTTTGGAATCATCTATCTCTAGATCTCATAATATTTTTTCATATGACCAAATATGCAATGAACCAATTTACATATCCATCCCCATTTTACCATATCCTCGTCAATGGGAACTTTCAAAGGTTTTGAAGTTTTAGAGTTAGGAGAACACTCAACAACACCTAAAAGAATTTAGGCATTCATGCTATATGATTTCCTATGATGATGTTCTCCTTCTTTGTACCTTTCCCATGTCTCTATCAAGTTTGGCACTAGATTGGTAAAGTGATATTAAAAATCATTTCCTCTTTTCTTTTGCTCAACTATCTTAGATTTTCTTAGATCATTTTTCCATAAACATCTCTAAGAAAGTCACCATTACTAATCTTTACTCAATTTAGTAATTTGATAATGAATCCATCAAAGGCTTTGTAGCCCATTAGAGAAGTTTGATTATCATGTCCCCTTTCTAGTTGACATCTCACAGTGCTAATGATTAGCCTATTATTGTGACCCTCATAGGCTGATAGGATGGATAGAGGGTCACGATGGATCTTGGCTTGGCTTCGACTATCAAAATTTTTCAAGTTGGCTTTTGTTTGGGATCTTTTAAACACTATTTTCCTGAGTTCCTATTTTTTAGGGATATTTGACACTAAGTGGAGCACCCCTGTTATGGTATGGTCACATGCAGAATCACTCACTGGTTCACCAGCTTCAGATGGTTTGAGAATCAGATACTTTTTGAGGGAGATATTAATATTTAATTGATTTAATTAAATATTAATTATTTGGCATAATTATGACTTAGGCGTTTTGGTCCAAGGGGGCACTCATTATGAAGGGGGCCATTTTAATTATATTTTTATAATTAAAATTGTGTCTTTAGACTATGGAAAAATTATAAGAGAAGGAAACCCTAATTCTTAATAATGAAACCCTAATTAGGGCAAGCACACCTTTTAGAGGATATAAGGGTTCTCATTGGAGGGTGTGCCATACAATTCATGATTGAAGACAATTTTTGCTAAATATTTTTTGAGAAGACTGAGCCAAGGGTTTCTAGTATTCTATTTACATTAGAGAATGTGCAATCTTCAGTGTGTGCAATTCAGAGGTTGTGAGATATCAGTTGATCTATTGCCAGGTAGAGAGATAACTTCACACAAAGGTTATCATAGAGATTCACAGGTATTTATTTCATCAAGGTTATTGTCCAAAAATCATCTAGATAAAGATCTTCAGTATTAGCATAATATTTCTTGAGATCAAGCATCTAGCATATAAGCCATACAATTTTTACTATTGATGTAGGGAATCTATATAGTTTTGTACCAGGTCGTATAATTTTGGAAAAAGGTGTGTTTTAGTAGTCACAGGCTGTAGGGAGTGCAGAGACCAACATCAGCAGTGTAGAGACTGACATCGTCAGCTAAGAGACTAATAGAGACTGACATCGGCTGACCCACACACCAACATCATTAGAGTCGATAGTATTATCTGACCGACCGCGGTGGTATAACTGACATCAACAACTATGTTTTTGAAACAACTAGGGAAAAGCTTATTTATCAAGTTTTTGAATAATATTTTATATTATTTTTAAGCATGATAGAGACCTTATATTTTAATCATCTAGAAGAATAACAAGATCATTGATTAGCTAGATAAGAGATCATATTTCTATTTATTTATTTATTCAAATTTATCTTGCAAAATTACACTTTTCTTTTATTCATACAAAATCACAAAAAAAATCAAAATATACAAAAACATCCAAAAAAATATTTAGTTTCAAAATTCAAGGAAACAAGTGTTTCTATAGTGGTATCACAGCTAAATCCTACCATCCTAAGGGTTTAACAATCTCATGCAGCCACAAGAGTTGGGACCACACAGGTATCACACATGCAAGAGAGCCTTACTGGAAGGTGAACTAGTTTTAGAATAGTATCTGGCATTCATGAATGATAGGCATGAGGGTAGCCCACCCAGGGGCCATAGGCATAATAAGGATCAGGACACTAGAGAATTATTTCATGCTATGGTTATGGGATAGTAGCAGATGACATAGGCATTATAGGCAATTACTATTATGGTAGAGAGGATGAACCCACTTGTTAGATAGAATGGGGAATAAGGAGACACCAGGACTACTATAGTTAATCAGAGACCATAGCTGACCCATTCCAGAATAGTTGATAGGCCTATGCATCCTACGTTTGTTCAAGAGGAACCAAAAGCTCTAGTAGAGAAGGCAGTAGGAGACCCCCTATTTATAGATGCACTCATGGCTACAAATGATGAGTGGGACTTATTAGCTCCTCAAGTTTAGGAGAGGATGTCCTTTGATCATTTTGCTAATCAGAGGAGAGAGCACTATAGATTAGTTAGATAGGATATGAGGCCTAGAGGTCAACTCAGTGAGTTGAAGAAAGCTACAAGCAAGCTTTCTTTGACTACTTTTGATGGTAGTGGAAAGATGACAACTCAAGCTTAGATTTATAAGCTTGACACATTTTTGGAATTGAGGCCAATGACAGAGATAGAAACCATCAAATATGCCACTTTGCACTTGGAGGGAGTAGCACATGATTGGTGGTACCATGGTATGGTAACACTTCAACATAACTAAGTGAAAGAGTACCAAGACTTCATAGATAGGTTGGTTAAGAGGTTTGAAAGAAAAGATCTAGAGGTTTACTTTTGAGATTTGGCACAATTGAAATAAACAGCTAACTTGGAGTCCTTCATTGGTGACTTTCAGTGATTGGCAGTCATGGTGCCAAACATTTCAGAGAATAGATTGGTAGTTCTCTTCATCGAGGGCCTATCTAAACCATTGAGAGGTTTGATCAAATCCTTTGATCCTCCTTCATTATAGGAAGCTATGAAGAAGGTGTGTAGTATGGAGATGGCAGTCCCATCTAGTAAATTTAACTCTAGAGGTACTTCTTCATTCAAGGACAATAAGGACTTCAATAGAGATAGAGACAACTCAGATTTTATTAAAGACAAATCAAGTTTTAAGAATGATTCAAAAGGTATACCAACAACACCACCTTTAGATGGAGATGATCTTAACGATCTACGTAGGAAGAAGCTTTGCTTCTACTGCAAAGGTCCTTATGATGCTAATCATGATTGTGGTTTGAGGCCCAAGGGAAAGGCAAATCAAGTGATGTGGACTTATTATGAGGATTTAGAATTAGAAGATTCTAAACATCAAGAGAGTTTTAAGGAGGCAGAGGTAGATTCAGAGCTTCAGATTTAGGAGGCATGCCTACCTATCATCCAACAAGAGGGTTCATTCAGATTCCATGGAGTTTTGGCAAGACAGAGGGTCATCACCCTTCTTGACATAGAAGCCACACATAATTTTATCAATGCTAGATTTGTGGAGAAGCATGGACTAATTACCGAGGATTTTGATGGCATTAGAGTTAAGGTGGCTGACAGTTACACTCTTAGGTGTGAGCAGATGATTAGAGACCACCCATTGTGCTTAAACAACTATTAGTTCAAGGCTGATTATTATGTGGTGAACATGGGGGATGTAGATTTGGTCTTGGGCATGAAGTGGCTTCATTCCCTTGAGGAAGTCACTCTTCATTTCAAGGACATGGAGATTCATTTTGATGTTGATGGGAAGACACATATTCTAAAGGCATTATAGGACAGCAACATCAAAACTATTTCTTTTCATCGGGTGGAGAGGCTCATACGACATGACATGCTAGAGTGGGCTGCTGAGTACACATTGGTACCAATACAAGGGGGATAGTAGAAGACTGAGTATCATCCTGACATTCAGCTATTGAGAGTAAAGCATGATAAGGTATTTAATGATATTCCACCAGGGAGACCCCCAGACAAGGGCATTGAGCACATTATTGAGCTAGAGGATACTGAGAATCCCTTGGTGTGTACTCAGTTGGCTCTCTAGGATTCTAACAGACATGTGGATGAGCTTTGTCTTGAGGTGAGTTTAGTCTAGGGGTTAGCACATGTGGTAGGGACTCAACTTTATTTTACAGTCAGGTCACATGTTAATGATGATATGAGTATGTCTAGCATTCACACTGTGTATTAAAAAATTGTAGTGGATACAGGAGACAGGTGCATGAAGTCATTGGTATTGTTCACACTACTCAGGTGAGGAGTTTACTTGAGTTTCCAATTGATTTCTATTCATGGATTGGATGTTGGGATCCTTATCTTGGTACTTGGGATGATTTGACGTCATGGGATGAGAGTTGTGATAGACATGGCATGGTGATAGGTGCTGCGGTTGACAACTTGTTGTTACATGACTTAGACTAGGTGTTGATGGTAAGCAGTTTTGGTTTATGTTAGTGCTATCTAGCATGTGATGTCTCTTCATTATCAGTGATGCATAGGAGTTTGGGTGATGAGACTGTGGTTGGTGATCTACAAAGTTATGTTGATTATAGTAGAGGTATAGTTTGTGGATTCTCCAAACTTGGCATAGTTCCATTTGGGAGTTGTTGTAGAGTTAGAGTGTGCCTTACGCCTAGCATGGTGGAATGTGTATATGGTATTTGCAATTTTGGTAGTTTTTGTTGTCCATTCTACTTGGGTTATGATATTTCGAGAGTTTGTTTCTCATGTGTTCCTGACTGTGGTAGTTATGATTTTGGAGTTTGGTTGAGTTGTATTCACCAGTTTGATTATGGATTCCTCTTGGTTATATTTTAGAGGATATTGTAAGAGCTTGCATTGATTGACAATAGTATAGATCATGACTACATTTGGGATCCATTTGGATTAATTAGTTTAGTGTTTAGTGATTACTTGGGGACAAGCAATTTTAGGAGGGGCAAACTGTCGTGTCCCCTTTCCAGTTGACATCTCACAGTGCTGATGATTAGCCTGTTATTACAACCCTCGTAGGCTGATAGGATGGATAGAGGGTCATGATGGATCTTGGCTTGGCTTCGACTATCAGATTTTTTTTAGTAGGCTTTTGTTAGGGCTCTTTTGAACACTATTTACCTAAGTTCCTATTTTTTAGGGATATTTGACACTCATAAGAGTACCCCTATTATGGTATGGTCACATGCATAACTACTCCTTGGTTCACTACCTTTTGATAGTTTAAGAATCAGATACATTTTGAGGGAGATATTAATATTTAATTAATTTAATTAAATATTAATTATTTGGCATAATTATGACTTAGGCATTTTGGGCCAAGGGGGCGCTCATTATGAAGGGGGCCATTTTAATTATATTTTTATAATTAAAATTGTGTCTTTAGACTATGGAAAAATTATAAGAGAAGGAAACCCTAATTCTTAATTATGAAACCCTAATTAAGGCAAGTGCACCTTTTAGAGGATATAAGGGTTTCTCATTAGAGGGTGTGCCATACAGTTCATGATTGAAGACAATTTTTGCTAAATATTTTTTGAGAAGACTGAGACAAGGGTTTCTAGTATTCTATTTGCATTGGAGAACATGTAATCTTTAGTGTGTGCAATTTAGAGGTTGTTAGATATTAGCTAATCTATTGCCAGACAGAGAGATAACTTCACACAGAGGTTATCATAGAGATTCATAGGTATTTATTTCATCAGGGTTTTTTTCTAGAAATCATCCAGATAAAGATCTTTAGTATTAGCATAATATTTCTTGAGATTAGGTGTCTAGCATATAGGCCATATAGTTTTTACTGTTGTTGTATGGTTTTGTACTAGGCCGTATAGTTTCAAAAAATGGCATGTTTCAGCAGTCACAGGCTACAGGGAGCACAGAGACTAACATCAGTAGTGCAAAGAATGACATCGATAGCTTAGAGACTGACAGAGACTGACATTGACTGACCCACACACTAACATTGGCAGAGTTGGTAGTATTATCTAACCAATCGTGGTGGTATAACTGATGTTGGCGATTGTGTTTTTGAAACAACTAGAGAAAAGCTTATCTATCAGGCTTTTATAAAATATTTTATATTATTTTTATGCATGATAGAGACTTTATATTATAATCATCTAGAAGAATAACAAGATCATTGATTAGGTAGATAAGAGATCATACTGTTATTTATTTATTTATTTGAATTTTTCTTACAAAATTGCACTTTTCTTTTATTCATACAAAATCACAAAAAAAATCAAAATATACAAAAACATCCAAAAAAATATTTAGTTTTAGAATTTAGGGAAATAGGTGTTTCTACAGTGGTATTAGAGCTAAATCCTACCATCCTGAGGGTTTAGCAATCTCATGCAGCCACAAGAGTTGGGACCACATAGGTATCATACACGCAGGAGAGCCTTGCTAGAAGGCAAACCAATTTTAGAACAACAACTGGCCATCATGAGTGACAAGCATGAGGGTACCCCACCCAAGAGCCATAGGCATAATGAGGATCAGGACACAAGAGAATTATTTCATGTTATGGTTATGGGACAGCAGTAGATGGTGTAGGCATTACAGGCACTTACTGCTATGGTAGAGAGGATGAACCCACCTATTAGATAAAATGTGGAATAAGGAGATACCAAGAGTGCTATAGTTAATTAGAGACCACAACTGAACCATTCTAGAATAGCTAATAGGCCTACACATTCTACATTTGTCCAGGAGGAACTAAAAGCTCCAGTAGAGGAGGTGGCATGAGACCCCCTATTTGCAGATGCACTCATGGCTAAAAATGATGAGTGGGACTTATTAGGTCCTTAGGTTCAGGAGAGGATGTCATTTGATCATTTTTTTAATTAGAGGAGAGAGCACTACAAATCTGTTAGACAGGACATGAGGCTTAGAGGTCAACTCAGTGAGCTGAAGAAGGCTACAAGCAAGCTTTCTTTGACTACTTTTGATGGTAGTGGAAAGATGACAGCTCAAGCTTGGATTCATAAGATTGACACATTTTTGGCATTGAGGCCAATGATAGAGATATAAGCCATCAAATATGCCACTTTGCACTTGGAGGGAGTATCACATGATTAGTGGTAGCATGGTATGGTAACACTTCAGCATAACCAGGTGACATAGTACTAGGACTTCATGGATAGGTTGGTTGAGAGGTTTGATAGGAAAGATCTAGAGGTTTACTTTTGAGATTTGGCATAGTTGAAACAAATAGGTAACTTGGAGTCCTTCATTGGTCATTTTTAGTGATTGGCAGTCATGGTACCAAACATTTCAGAGCGTAGATTGGTAGTTCTCTTCATTGAGGGCCTATCCAAACCATTGAGAGGTTCGATCAAAGACTTTGATCCTCCTTCATTACAAAAAGCTATGAATAAGGTGCGTAGTATGGAGATGGCATCTCCATCTAGTAAATTTAACTCTAGAGGTACTTCTTCATTCAAGGACAATAACGGCTTCAATAGAAATAGAGAGAACTTAGATTTTATCAAAGACAAATCAGGTTTTAAGAATGATTCAAAGGGCATACCAATAGCACCACCTTTGGATCGAGAGGCTCTTAATGATCTATGTAGGAAGAAGCTTTGCTTTTATTGTAAAGGTCCCTATAATGCCAATCACGATTGTCTTTTGAGGCCTAAGGGCAAGGCAAATCAAGTGAAATGGGCTTATTATGAGGATTTGGAATCAGAAGATTCTAAACATTAGGAGAGTTCTGAGGAGGTAGAGGCAAATTCAAAGCTTTAGATTTAGGAGGCACACCTATCTAGCATCCAACAAGAGGGTTCATTTAGACTCTATGGAGTTTTGGTAGGACAGAGGGTCATCAACCTTCTTCACACATGAGCCACACATAATTTTATCGATGTTAGATTTGTGGAGAAGCATGTACTTATTATTGAGGAGTTTGATAGCATTAGAGTTAAGGTGGCCAACAGTTACACTCTTAGGTGTTAGCAGATGATTAGAGACCTCCCATTGCACTTCAACAACTATGAGTTCAAGGCTGATTATTATGTGGTGAACATGGGGGATATAGATTTGGTCTTGGGCATGAAGTGGCTTCATTCCCTTGAGGAAGTCACTCTTCATCTCAAGGACATGGAGATTTATTTTGATGTTGATGGGAAGACACATATTCTAAAGGCATTATAGGACAACAACATCAAAACTATTTGTTTTCATCGGGTGGAGAGGCTCATATGACATGACATGGTAGAGTGGGCTGCCGAGTGCACATTGGCACCAATATAGGAGGGACAGTAGAAGATTGAGTATCATCCTGACATTCAACTATTGAGAGTCAAGCATGATGAGGTATTCAGCAATATTCCACTAGGGAGACTACCAGACAGGGACATTGAGCACATTATTGAGCTAGAGGATACTCAAAATTCTTTGGTGTGTACTCAGTTGGCTCTCGAGGATTCTAAGAGACATGTGGATGAGCTTTGTCTTAAGGTGAGTTCAATTCAGGAGTTAGCGCATGTGGTAGGGACTAAACTTTCTTTTATAGTCAGGTCACATGTTAATGATGATATGAGTATGTCTAGCATTCAAACTCTCGATTCAGAGATTATAGTGGGTATAGGAGATAGGTGCATGAAGTTAGTTGGTATTGTTCACATTACTTAGGTGAGGAGTTTACTTGAGTTTCCAATTGATTTCTGTTCATGGATTGGATGTTGGGATCCTTATCTTGGTACTTGGAATGATTTGACACCATGGGATTAGAGTTGTGATAGACATGGGATGGTGATAGGTGTTGGGGTTGATAGCTTATTGGTGCATGACTTAGAATAGGAGTTGATGGCAAGCAGATTTGGTTTGTGTTATTGCTATCTAGCATGTGATGTCTCTTCATTATCAACAATGCATAGGAGTTTGTGTGATGAGACCGTGGTTGGTGATCTATAGAGTTATGTTGATTATAGTATAAGTATAGTGTGTGGTTTCTCTGCACTTGGTGTAGTTCCATTTGGGAGTTATTGTAGAGTTGGAGTGTGCCTTCTGCATAGCATGGTGGAATGTGTATATGGTATTTATGATTTTGGCAATTTGAGTTGTCCATTCTACTTGGGTTACGATACTTTGAGAGTTTGTTTCTCATGGGTTCCTAACTGTGGTAGTTGTGATTTTGGATTTTGGTTGAGTTGTATTCACCAGTTTGATTATGGATTCCTCTTGGTTATATTTTAGAGGATATTGTAGGAGCTTACATTGATTGAAAATAGTATAGATGTTGACTATATTTGGGATCTAGGTGGATTGATTGGTTTAGTGTTTAGCGATTGCTTAGGGACAAGCAATTTTAGGAGGGGCAGATTGTCATGTTCCCTTTCCAGTTGACATCTCATAGTGCTGATGATTAGCCTATTATTGCAACCCTTGTAGGCTAATAAGATGGATAGAGGGTCATGATGGAGCTTGGCTTGGATTTGACTATAAGAATTTTTCTATTTGGCTTTCGTTTAGGCTCTTTTGAACACTATTTGCATGAGTTCCTATTTTTTAGGGATATTTGACACTCAGCAGAGCACCCTTGTTATGGTATGGTCACATGCAAAATCACTTCCTGGTTCACCAGCTTTAGATGGTTCAAGAATTAGATACTTTTTGAGGGAGATATTAATATTTAATTGATTTAATTAAATATTAATTATTTGGCATAATTATGACTTAGGCATTTTGGGCCAACGGGGCACTCATTATGAAGGGGGCCATTTTAATTATATTTTTATAATTAAAATTATGTCTTTAGAGTATGGAAAAATTATAAGAGAAGGAAACCCTAATTCTTAATTATGAAACCCTAATTAGGGCAAGCACACCTTTTAGAGGATATAAGGGTTTCTCATTGGAGGGTGTGCCATACAATTCATGATTGAAGACAATTTTTGCTAAATATTTTTTGAGAAGACTAAGCCAAGGGTTTCCAGTATTTTATTTGAATTGGAGAATGTGCAATATTTAGAGTGTGTAATTCAGAGGTTGTGAGATATCAGCTGATCTATTACCAAGCAGAGAGATAATTTCACATAGAGGTTATCACAGAGATTCACAAGTATTTATTTCATCAGGGTTTTTGTCCAGAAATCATCTAGATAAAGATATTTAGTATTAGTGTAATATTTATTTAGATTAGGCATCCAACATATAGGCTGTACAATTTCCATTGTAATTGTATGAAATCCATACGGTTTTGTACCAAGCCATATAATTTCAAAAAAAGGCATGTTTCAGTAGTCACAGGCTACAGGGAGCAAAGAGTCTGACATTAGTAGCGTAGAGATCGACATCGGTAGCTCAGAGACTGATTGACATCAGTTGACCCACACACTAACATCAGTAGAGTCAGTAGTATTATCTGACCAACTACGGTGGTATAACCGATGTCGGTGACTATGTTTTTGAAACAATAACCAGAGAAAAGCTTATTTATCAGGTTTTTAAACAATATTTTATATTATTTTTATGCATGATAGAGACTTTATATTGTAATCATCTAAAAGAATAACAAGATCATTGATTAGCCATATAAGAGATCATACTGCTATTTATTTATTTATTTATTTATTTGAATTTATCTTGCAAAATTGCACTTTTCTTTTATTCATATAAAATCACAAAAAAAATCAAAATATACAAAAACATCTAAAGAAATATTTAGTTTCAAAATTTAGGGAAATAGGGGTTTCTACAGTGGTATAAGAGCTAAATCCTACCATCCTAATAGTTTAGCAATCTCATGTAGCCACAAGAGTTGGGACCACACAAGTTTTGCACACGTAAGAGAGCCTTACTGGAAGGTGAACCAGTTTTAGAGCAATAGCCAACCATCATGAGTGACAGGCATGAGGGTAGCCCACCCAGGGGCCACAAGCATAATGAGGATCAGGACACTAGAGAATTCTTTCGTGCTATGGTTACGAGACAATAGCAGATGGCGTAGGCATTATAGGCACTTATTACTATGGCAGAGAGGATGAACCCACCTATTAGATAGAATGGGGAATAAGGAGATACTAGGAGTGCTATAGTTAATCAGAGACCACAACTGACCCATTCTAGAATAGCTGATAGAGCTACATGTCCTACATTTGTTCAGGAGGAACCAAAAGCTCTAGTAGAGGAGGTGGCAGGAGACCACCTATTTGAAGATGCACTCATGGCTTCAAAGGATGAGTGGGACTTATTAGCTCCTCAAGTTTGGGAGAGGATGTCTTTTGATTATTTTTTTAATCAGAGGAGAGAGCACTACAGATTAGTTAGACAAGATAGGAGGCCTAGAGGTCAACTCAGTGAGCTGAAGAAGGCTACAGGCAAGGTTTCTTTGACTAATTTTGATGGTAGTGGAAAGATGACAGCTTAGGCTTAGATTCATAAGCTTGACACATTTTTGGCATTAAGGCCAATGACACAGATAGAAGCCATCAAATATGCCACTTTGCACTTGGAGGGAGTAGCACATGATTGGTGGTATCATGGTATGGTAACACTTTAGCATAACTAGGTGACAGAGTACTAGGACTTCATGGATAGGTTGGTTGAGAGGTTTGACAGGAAAGATCTAGAGGTTTACTTTCAAGATTTGGCACAGTTGAAATAAATAGGTAACTTAGAGTCCATCATTGGTGATTTTTAGCGATTGGCAGTCATGGTGCCAAACATTTCAGAGTGTAGATTGGTAGTTCTCTTCATCGAGGGCCTATCCAAACCATTGAGAGGTTGGATCAAAGCCTTTGATCCTCCTTCATCATAGGAAGCTATGAAGAAGGCACGTAGTATGGAGATGGCAGTCCCATCCAGTAAATTTAACTCTAGAGGTACTTCTTCATTCAGGGACAATAAGGGCTTCAAAAAAGATAAAGAGAACTCAAATTTTATCAAAGACAAATTAGGTTTTAAGAATGATTCAAAGGGCATACTAGTAGTACCACCTTTGGATCAAGAGGCTCTTAATGATCTATGCAGGAAGAAGCTTTGCTTCTATTGTAAAGGTTCCTATGATGCCAATCATGATTGTCCTTTGAGGCCTAAGGGCAAGGCAAATCGAGTGATGTGGGCCTATTATGAGGATTCAAAATTAGAAGATTCTAAACATCAGGAGAGTTCTGAGGAGGCAGAGGTAGATTCAAAGCTTCAAATTCAAGAGGCACGCCTATCTAGCATCTAGCAGGAGGGTTCATTTAGACCATATGGAGTTTTGGTAGGATATAGGGTCAACACCCTTCTTGACATAGGAGCCACACATAATTTTATCGATGTTATATTTGTGGAGAAGTGTGGACTAATTACCAAGGAGTTTGGTGGCATTAGAGTTAAGGTGGCTGATGATTACACTCTTATGTATGAGCACATGATTAGAGACCTCCCATTGCACTTGAACAACTATGAGTTTAAGGTTGATTATTATGTGGTGAACATGGGGGATATAGATTTGGTCTTGGGCATGAAGTGGCTTCATTCCCTTGAGGACATCACTCTTCATCTCAAGGACATGGAGATTCATTTTGATATTGATGGGAAGACACATATTCTTAAGGCATTATGGGACAACAACATCAAAACTATTTCTTTTCATCAGGTGGAGAGGCTCATACGACACAACATGGTAGAGTGGGCTGCCAAGTGCACATTGGCACCAATACAGGAGGCACAGTAGAAGACTAAGTATCATCCTGACATTCAGTTATTGAGAGTCAAGCAAGATAAGGTATTCAATGATATTCCACTAGGGAGACCTCTAGACAGGGGCATTGAGCACATTATTGAGCTGGAGGATACTTGGAATTCCTTGGTGTGTACTCAGTTGGCTCTCCAAGATTCTAAGAGACATGTGGATGAGCTTTGTCTTGAGGTGAGTTTAGGTTAGGAGTTAGTGCATGTGGCAGGAACTCAGCTTTCTTTTATAGTCAGGTCACATGTTAATGATGATATGAGTATGTCGAGCATTCACACTACAAATTTAGAGATTGTAGTGGGTATAGGAGATAAGTGCATGAAGTTAGTTGGTATTGCTCACATTACTCAAGTGAGGAGTTTACTTGAGTTTCCAGATGATTTATATTCATGGATTGGATCTTGGGATCCTTATCTTTGTACTTGGGATGATTTGATGCCATGGGATGAGAGTTGTCATATACATGGCATGGTGATAGGTGCTGGGGTTGATAGCTTGTTGGTGCATGACTTAGAACAAGAGTTGATGGCAAGTAGATTTGGTTTGTGTTATTTCTATCTAGCATGTGATGTCTCTTCATTATCAGTGATGCATAGGAGTTTGGGTGATGAGACTATGGTTGGTGATCTGCAGAGTTATGTTGATTATAGTAGAGGTACAGTGTGTAGATTCTCCATACTTGGCATAGTTCCATTTGGGAGTTATTTCAGAGTTGGAGTGTGCTTTTTGCATATCATGGTGGAATGTGTATATGGTATTTGCAATTTTGGCAGTTTGAGTTGTCCATTCTACTTGGGTTATGATATTTTGAGAGTTTGTTTCTCATGGGTTCCTGACTGTGGTAGTTGTGATTTTGGAGTTTGGTTAAGTTGTAT
Organism: Torreya grandis; assembly: GCA_037957365.1. Classification (NCBI taxonomy): domain Eukaryota; kingdom Viridiplantae; phylum Streptophyta; class Pinopsida; order Cupressales; family Taxaceae; genus Torreya; species Torreya grandis. The sequence continues at coordinate 1,423,539 of JARHVA010003751.1, read as the reverse complement.
TCACCAGTTTGATTATGGATTCCTCTTGGTTATATTTTAGAGGATATTGCAGAGCTTGCATTGATTGATAATAGCATAGATCATGACTACATTTGGGATCCAGGTGGATGGATTGGTTTAGTGTTCAGCAATTGCTTGGGGACAAGCAATTTTAGGAGTGGCAGACTGTCATGTCCCCTTTCTAGTTGACATCTCATAGTGTTGATGATTAGCCTATTATTGTGACCCTCATAGGTTGATAGGATGGATAGAGGGTCATGATGGAGATTGGCTTGGCTTTGACTATTAGAATTTTTCTAGTTGGCTTTTGTTCGGGCTCTTTCGAACACTATTTACCTGAGTTCCTATTTTTTTGGGATATTTGATACTCAACAGAGCACCCCTGTTATGGTATGGTCATGTGCATAATCACTCCTTAGTTCACTAGCTTTAGACGGTTTGAGAATCAGATACTTTTTGAGGGAGATATTAATATTTAATTGATTTAATTAAATATTAATTATTTGGCATAATAATGACTTAGGCGTTTTGGGCCAAGGGGGTGCTCATTATGAAGGGGGCCATATTAATTATATTTTTATAATTAAAATGGTGTCTTTAGACTATGGAAAAACTATAAGGGAAGGAAACCCTAATTCTTAATTATGAAACCCTAATTAGAGCAAGCACACCTTTTAGAGGATATAAGGGTTTCTCATTAGAGGGTGTGCCATACAATTCATGATTGAAGACAATTTTTGCTAAATATTTTTTGAGAAGACTGAGCCAAGGGTTTTTAGTATTCTATTTGCATTGGAGAATGTGCAATATTTAGTGTGTGTAATTTAGAGGTTGTGAGATATCAACTGATCTATTGCCGGGCAGAGAGATAACTTCACATAGAGGTTATCACAGAGATTCACAGGTATTTATTTCATCATGGTTTTTGTCCAAAAATCATCTAGATAAAGATCTTTAGTATTAGGGTAATATTTATTGAGATTAGGCATCCAACATATAGGCCTTATAGTTTTTAAAAAATTTGTACATTTTTGTACCATGCCATATAGTTTCAAAAAAAGGCATGTTTTAGTAGTCACAGGCTACAGGGAGCACAAAGACCGACATCAGTAGTGCAGAGACTGACATTAGCATCTTAGAGACCGATAGAGACTGACATTGGCCAACCCACGCACTGACATCAATAGAGTCAGCAGTATTATCTGACTAACTGCAGTGGTATAATCGACGTTAGTGACTATGTTTTTGAAATAGCAACCAAGGAAAAGCTTATTTATTAGGTTTTTGAACAATATTTTATATTATTTTTATGCATGACAGAGACTTTATATTGTAATCATTTGGAAGAATAACAAGATCATTGATTAGCCAGATAAGAGATCATACTGCTATTTATTTATTTATTTATTTGAATTTATCTTACAAAATCACACTTTTCTTTTATTCATATGAAATCACAAAAAAAATAAAAATATACAAAAACATCCAAAAAAATATTCAGTTTCAGAATTCAGGGAAACAGGGGTTTCTACAGTGGTATCAAAGCTCAATCCTACCATCCTGCGGGTTTAACAATCTCATGTAGCCACAAGAGTTGGGACCACATAGGTATCACAAATGCAAGAGAGCCTTGCTGGAAGGCAAACTAGTTTTAGAATAGTAGCCAGCCATCATGAGTGACAGGCATGAGGGTAGCCCACCCAAGGGCCACAAACATAATGAGAATCAGGACACCAGAGAATTCTTTCATGTTATGGTTATAGGATAGCAGCAGATGGCACAGGCATTACAAGCACTTACTTCTATGGTAGAGAGGATGAACCCACCTGTTAGATAGAGTGGGGAATAAGGAGATACCAGAAGTGTTATAGTTAATTAGAGACCATAATTGACCCATTCCAGAACAATTGATAGGTCTACACACCCTACGTTTATTCAGGAGGAACCAAAAGCTCCAGCAGAGGAGGCGATAGGAGACCCCCTACTTGCAGATGCATTCATGGCTACAAATGATGAGTGGGACTTATTATCTCCTCAAGTTCGAGAGAGGATGTCCTTTAATCATTTTGTTAATCAAAGGAGAGAGCACTACAGATTAGTTAGATAGGATAGGAGGCCTAGAGGTCAACTCAGTGAGCTGAAGAGAGCTACATGCAAGCTTTCTTTGACTACGTTTGATAGTAGTGGAAAGATGATAGCTCAAGCTTGGATTCATAAGCTTGACACATTTTTGGCATTAAGGCCAATGACAGAGATAGAAGCCATCAAATATGCCACTTTCCACTTGGAGGGAGTAGCACATGATTGGTGGTAGCATGGTATGGTAACACTTCAGCATAACTAGGTGACAAAGTACTAGGACTTTGTGGATAGGTTGGTTGAGAGGTTTGACAAGAAATATCTAGAGGTTTACTTTCAAGATTTGGCATAGTTGAAACAAATAGGTAACTTGGAGTCCTTCATTGGTGATTTTTAGCGATTGGTAGTCATGGTGCCAAACATTTCAGAGCGTAGATTGGTAGTTCTCTTCATCGAGGGCCTACCTGAACCATTGAGAGGTTGGATCAATGCCTTTGATCCTCCTTCATTATAAGAATCTATGAAGAAGGTGCGTAGTATGGAGATGGTAGTCTCATCCAGTAAATTTAACTCTAGAGGTACTTCTTCATTTAGGGACAATAAGGGCTTTAGCAGAGATAGAGAGAACTCAAATTTTATCAAAGACAAATCAAGTTTTAAGAATGATTCAAAGGGCATACCAACAACACCACCTTTGGATTGAGAGGCTCTTAATGATCTACATAGGAAGAAGCTTTGCTTCTACTGCAAAGGTCCCTATGATGCCAATCATGATTATCCTTTGAGGCCTAAGGGCAAGGCAAATTGAGTGATGTGGGCTTATTATGAGGATTCAAAATTAGAAGATTTTGAACACCAAGAGAGTTATGAGGAGGTAGAGGCAGATTTAGAGCTTCAGATTTAGGAGGCACACCTATCTAGTATCTAGCAAGAGGGTTCATTCAAACTCTATGGAGTTTTAGTAGGATAGAGGGTCATCACCCTTCTTGACACAGGAGCCACACATAATTTTATCAATGCTAGATTTTTGGAAAAGCATGGACTGATTATCGAGGAGTTTGACAACATTAGAGTTAAGGTGGTCAAAGGTTACACTCTTAGGTTTGAGTGGATGATTAGAGACCTCCCATTGTGCTTGAACAACTATGAGTTTAAGGCTTATTATTATGTGGTGAACATGGGGGATATAGATTTGGTCTTGGGCATGAAGTGGCTTCATTCCCTTGAGGAAGTCACTCTTCATCTCAAGGACATGGAGATTCATTTTGATGTTGATGGGAAGACACATATTCAAAAGGCATTATGGGACAGCAACATCAAAACTATTTCTTTTCATCGGGTGGAGAGGCTCATACGACACAACATGGTAGAGTAGGCTACCGAGTACATATTGGCACCAATACAAGAGGGACAACAGAAGACTGAGTATCATCTTGACATTTAGTTGTTGAGAGTCAAGCATGATAAGGTATTTAGTGATATTCCACTAGGGAGACCCCCAGATAGGGGCATTGAGCACATTATTGAGTTGGAGGATACTCAAAATTCCTTGGTGTGTACTCAGTTGGCTCTCCAAGATTCTGAGAGACACGTGGATGAACTTTGTCCTGAGGTGAGTTCAGTTTAGGAATTAGCGCATGTGGCAGGGACTCAGCTTTCTTTTACAGTGAGGTCACATGTTAATGATGATATGAGTATGTCTAGCATTCACACTCTGGATTTAGAGATTTTAGTGGGTACAGTAGATAGGTGCATGAAGTCAGTTGGTATTGTTCACATTACTCACGTGAGGAGTTTTCTTGAGTTGCCAGTTGATTTCCATTTATGGATTAGATGTTGGGATCCTTATCTTGGTACTTGGGATGATTTGGTGCCATGGGATGAGAGTTGTGATAGACATGGCATGGTGATAGGTGTTGGGGTTGACAGCTTATTGGTGCATGACTTAGAATAGGAGTTGATGGCAAGCAGATTTGGTTTGTGTTATTGCTATCTAGCATATGATGTCTCCTCATTATTAGCGATGCATAGGAGTTTGGGTGATGAGACCATGGTTGGTGATCTATAGAGTTATTTTGATTATAGTAGAGGTATAGTGTGTGGATTCTCCGCACTTGGCATAGTTTCATTTGGGAGTTATTATAGAGTTGGAGTGTGCCTTCTGCATAGCATGGTGGAATGTGTATATGGTATTTGCAATTTTTGTAGTTTGAGTTGTCCATTCTACTTGGGTTATGATATTTCAAGAGTTTATTTCTCATGGGTTCTTGACTGTGGTAGTTGTGATTTTGGAGTTTGGTTGAGTTGTATTCGCCAATTTGATTATGGATTCCTCTTGGTTATATTTCAAAGAAAATTGCGGGAGCTTGCATTGATTGATAGTAGTATAGATCATGACTACATTTAAGATCCAATTGGATTGATTGGTTTAGTGTTCAGCAATTGCTTGGGGACAAGCAATTTTAGGAGTGGCAGACTGTCATGTCCCCTTTCTAGTTGACATCTTGCAGTGCTGATGATTAGCCTATTATTGCGACCCTCATAGGCTGATAGGATGGATAGAGGGTCATGATGGAGCTTGGCTTGGCTTCGACTATCAAATTTTTTCCAGTTGGCTTTTGTTTAGGCTCTTTCGAACACTATTTGCTTGAGTTCCTATTTTTTAGGGATATTTGACACTCAACAGAGCACCCCTATTATGGTATGGCTGTGTACGAAATCACTCCCTGGTTCACCAGCTTCAGATGGTTCAAGAATTAGATACTTTTTGAAGGAGATATTAATATTTAATTGATTTAATTAAATATTAATTATTTGGCATAATTATGACTTAGGCATTTTGGGCCAAGAGGGCGCTCATTAGGAAGGGGGCCATTTTAATTATATTTTTATAATCAAAATTGTGTCTTTAGACTATGTAAAAATTATAAGAGAAGGAAACTATAATTCTTAATTATGAAACCCTAATTAGGGCAAGCACACCTTTTAGAGGATATAAGGGTTTCTCATTAGAGGGTGTGCCATAAAATTCATGATTGAAGACAATTTTTGCTAAATTTTTTTTTGAGAAGACTAAGCCAAGGGTTTCCAGTATTATATTTACATTGGAGAACATGTAATCTTTAGTGTGTGCAATTCAGAGGTTGTGAGATATCAGCTGATCTATTACCAGGTAGAGAGATAACTTCACACAAAAGTTATCACAGAGATTCACAAGTATTTATTTCATCAAGGTTTTTGTCCAAAAATCATCCAGATAAAGATCTTCAGTATTATCGTAATATTTCTTGAGATTAGGCATCCAGCATACAGGTCATATAGTTTTTACTACTGCTGTATGGAATCTATATGATTTTGTACCAAGACGTACAGTTTTTGAAAAAGGCATGTTTCAGTAGTGACAAGCTAGAGGGAGTGTAGAGACTGACATCGACAGCACAAAGACCAACATCGGCAGCTTAGAGACTGATAGAGACCGACATCAGCCAACCCACACACTGACATCGGTAGAGTCAGTAGTATTATCTTACTGACCATGGTGGTATAACTGATGTCGGTGACTGTGTTTTTGAAACAACCAAAGAAAAACTTATTTATCATGTTTTTAAACAATAGCTTATATTATTTTTATGCATGATAGAGACTTTATATTGTAATCATCTGGAAGAATAACAAGATCATAGATTAGCCAGATAAGAGATCATACTGCTATTTATTTATTTATTTATTTGAATTTATCTTGTAAAATCACACTTTTCTTTTATTCATACAAAATCACAAAAAAAAATCAAAATATACAAAAACATCCAAAAAAATATTCAGTTTCAGAATTCAGGGAAACAGGGGTTTCTACATTGATTAACAAACTCTCTTTCTCTCTACCCCAACCCAAGATGATTAAACTCTTTGCTTAGTCTTATACTAAAACATTTCCTCTACCTTATGGGTTTAAAGCTTTAGGACATTTGATGAAGCTTTTATCATGTCATAAAAACTAGAGAATAGAGCCATTGATAAGGGGAAGTTAAAATTGAGAAACAATAATTTTACCTTCAAACCAAATGAGGCTTCCTCCCCCAAACCCAATAACCAAGCCAACACTAACTTCAAAAACAAGGGAGTTATAAATGTAGTTGTCCTTAGGACCACCCCTCCACCCATTGCTAACTAATCTAGCTCTTTCAATTCCTCCATTCAAAATACCATGATTCCAAACCACAACATCCAAAATCAATATACTCTACTTGGGGAGTCATATACTTTAGTCTTAGAGAAATTGTTAAAATATAATAGCATACATCTACCTCTAATCAAATATCCATATCAATTTAATTACTCTTGTCATATACTTGATTGGTATAAGAATAATGAATTGTGCACCTTCCACCAAGTCATTGGACGTAATGTTTGTAGGTATAATACCCTCAAGAACATTGTCTAAACTCTTATTGATAAGGGTGAACTTATATTAGATAATCCCAATGCACCCCCAAATTGTTCAGTTGACATCTTCAAACAACCATTTCCCAACAATGCTCTTCCTACCACCAAAGAAAATAAAGTATAATCCTCTCAGAATGATGAGGCTTATACTATCAACATGGTTCCTGGTGAATTTAATTCTAAGGAAACCATTGAATGAATCACCTCTTTCCCTAATCCACTTATTGAAGTAGTGGAGTCACCAAACTCTCTTCTGATATGCACATTGAAGGAGGAAACCATTCCCATTTTATCATTTTTCTCAATCATACAACAATCCACTCTTCCTTTAGTGATCACTCCTAGGGAAAAAACCCTTTTTCCTAAAATTCCCACTAAGGAATTAACTTTTTAGACCTTAGAACCTTGTAAGTAGGAGACATATGAGGTAACCATTACTCCCCTTCAAACCCTAGTTCTATCCATTGAATCCATTACCAGGGGATTTAGACCTATCTATAAAGCTTTCTCTAGACTAGTTAAAAACATAGAATTCATATTTGACCCTAACCTGGATCAAGCCACCTTTTGGAAATATTTTTGGTTACCTTATATAACTAAGTAAGAATGTTATTTATCAAAAAAACCTACCCTTACCACTATAAAATCCACTATCATCACAACCCAACCATTGGACACTTCTACCAATCAAACTATAACAACACCATCAGAACCAAACTCACCTAAAGCAACCAAATCACCTTATACAATTCTAATAAACATCACTAAGAACCTTCACACACTTACTACTCATAACATTATTTACCTATCAATAAAGTTGGATTTAAGCCCACTAAACCTATCAAATAAACCCAAATCTAAGCTAACAAAGAAAGTGAAACCACCTAGAAGCCCAAAAATTAAAACTCTACCTCCCTTCTCTAACTTTCCCTCTCTTTTGGGACCTCATCCCTCTACCTTAATTGGGAAACCAACCGTCCCAATCAAAACCTAACCACTACTTTTGGTTATACCATCACTCATATTTTCATCCACACCTATTTTCATTGAATCACCCATGAACATACCTCTTATCTCCCAATCATCTATAAACAAACTACTTACCTCTCAAATGTCCACCCCAAAACCTTTTAACCCTAATCTATCAACCTCTCTACTAAATCCAAAACCATCCACCAAGAATGCTCATTTATCCAAACCCTATAGCACCAAGCCCATTCCTAAAAGGCTTTCCACCTCAACTCCAAAAACCAATACCCTTATTTTATGCCCTTAATCATTGATGTATCTAAGGATATGTATGGTTGACTTATGGCTTACATACCTCTTTTATTTATTTTTTATATTTCTCTATGTTCTTAGATAGGTCAACCTATGGAATAACCTTGGCTATGTAGACTATATATAGGAGGTAGTGGGTAGTATTTAAGAATCATGTGAAGTATTTATATATTAGTGCATTATTGTGTAGGTTGTCCCCTCAAGGTGGCTTTGCTATATTATTTAGTATTCTATTTTGTTGTCAATTATCATTATGTAATCTCTCATTCTGTGTAATATAAAATCATTCTATGTAAATATCTAAGTAATTTCATTATAAGTGGTATCAAATATTTGATTTGGGCAAGTTTTATATGGAATTATTTTTGGATCTCATGAGGCATGGCTTTTGGGAGTAGTGAAAGTGAAAAAACATAACTTGCAATTTGGGAAGAATTAATTTCTTCCATCAGTGTAGTATTTCTCAAAATGCTTTCTTGATTTTTTTTAAAAAAAAGTATGGAAATTATGTTATCCCATTGCACACTTATAGTCATTGGATTCATCTTAAAGGGATGATAACAATGATGTATTCTATTGGTACACTTTTTTGGTATCAAAAATTTTACTCTAGTGTAGAAAGTTAGGTAGGTCATTGAACTCAAGGAAGAAAAGGGGAAAAAAAAAATCCTAAGACTCCTACCAATGACATAGAATCTGGAACTTCAAATTTTGTGATTTCTCAACTTCAAGAGGTCATAAAAAATTTGGTGAGGCATGATGACTTTATTGCAGTCCAAGCTGATGTTTCAAAGGTGTATGGAGAGATTAATGGATTTTATAGTGAATTATATCATATCACTACACAATTGGCTACCCTCACATCTCAAAATTATCCTAACAATCCTCCACTTCTGCATTCAAATCTTCCTCTCAACAACTCCCATACTGGTATGAAACTGATGTTGCCAAAAGTGGACATACATAAGTTTTATGGTAAGGATCCTCTTACTTGTGTTAACCAAATTGAGAGTTTATTTGAGCTATATTAAACCCCTAGTTCTTAGAGAGTGATGGTGGCATCCTTGTATATGGAACCTAAGCAATTAATTTGGTATCGCTAGTTATGTGCTCAAAGGAAAAATAGTGGTGCTCTTATTACATGGACTATTTTTACTGAGGAGTTGATAACTCATTATTAGAATAATATCTCTGAGAAATATTCCAACCAATTAGCCAAGCTATGGAAAATATGATCTATGAAGTATTATATTCATCAATTTCAAAATCTCTCTTTATGATTGGAAAATATCATTGAGAAAAATTTGATAGATCTATTTTTGGGTTGCCTTAAAGATAGAATCCAATTCAAGGTTTTAATGTTTATCTGAACATCTGTATCAGAAGTTATCCCTAAGGAAAATGTGATAGAAGAAAAGGAGATGGTCAAAAGGAAAACTTTCACTACTAGTCATGATCATAACTTTCTAACACCATCGTTTCCACAACCCACTAGATTAACACATTGATAAATTGAGGAGAAGTGAGTGAAAGGGTTGTGTTATGGTTTTGACATCAAATGGAGCAAAGACCATCATTGTACTGAAAAGAATCTATTTCACATTAAAGGTGCTAATGATGATGAAGATAATGTAGAAGTAGAAGTTCCTAAAGTAGAATCTGAAGACTCTCAACCTACTATTTCATGCCATGCCCTGTTAGGTATTAGTAATCCCTAAAATATTAAGGTGATGGGTTTCCTTAAGAAACAAAAAGTCACTATCTTGATTAATTCTAGGAGCACACACAACTTCATCCATAATAAGTTGGTTTCTCATTTGAACTATTTCATTTATATAGCTCTCAAATTTTAGGTTATGATTATAGATAGTGGTATTGTCAGTTGTTTAGGAAAATGTCATAGTATTAAGTTAGCCATGGGAGACTACTTATAGGATTCTCCTATGTTTTCTATTTTGATGGGTAGAGTTGATATTATTTTTGGAGTCCAGTGGCTCACCACTTTGGGCACTATTAAGATGAATTTTCAAGAATTATTCATGCATTTTCATTTTGAAGATAGGACATTTGAGCTAACAGGATTAAAGGCTAAATCTTCCCAACTTGTTAGCTCCCATAAAATGACAAATATTCTCTGTAAGGGTGCTAAGGGATTTATAGCTCATTTGTTTTCTATGGAAGTACAAGCAATCTAGCCATCTCCACCTCTTGATCTACAAAAAATAGTTGATGGTCATTCTATTGTTTTTGGAGACATGGCAAAATGATTTCCACCTAGATACATGTATGGTCATGCTCTCACACTTATTCTTGGTAGTACGCTACCCATCATTAGGCCATATAGGTATACCTATGCCTGAAAAAGTGAAATTAAAATGATGGTACAAGAGATATTCAATATAGGAATCATTTTCCATAGCCAAAGTGAATACTCATCACCAGTTGTCATGGTGAGAAAGAAAGATGACACTTTGAGGATGTGCCCTGACTATAGATAACTCAACAAGTACACTATTAAAGATAACTTTCCAATTATTGTCATTGATGATTTTATAGATGAATTAAATGCTTCTCTTTATTTTACCAAGTAAGATCTACATTCTGGGGTATCATCAAATTAGGATCCATGATGAAGATATACCTAAAACTACTTTCAGGACTCACGAGGGCCATTATTAGTTTTTGGTTATGCATTTAGCCTAACAAATGCACCATCTACTTTTTAAAGTGATTTTTGAGGAAATTTGTTTTCATATTATTTGATGATATCCTCATTTATAGTAAAGATTGAGCAGACCATTTACAACATGTGAAATAGGTACTCTCCATTTTGGAGCAAAATTAATTGTATGCCAAACCTTCCAAATGTACTTTTGGGGCTAGTGAGGTTGAATATTTAGGTCATTTGGTGTCTTATGAAGGAGTGAAAGTGGATCGTAAAAAAATACAAGCAATGGTGGACTGGCCAATGCCTAAGACACTCAAGCAAGTTTGAGGATTTTTGGGACTTACTGGTTATTACCATAGATTTGTCAAAAATTATGGTAGTATTACAACCCCACTTAATTCTTTGTTAAATAAGGACTCCTTTTAGTGGATTGATGCAGCTACCTTGGCATTTGAACAATTGAAATTGGCTATGTGCACCACTCTAGTATTGGCCACTCTTGATTTTTCTAAGACTTTTATGATTGAATGTGATAAATTTGGTTATGGTATGGGTGTTGTACTCATGCAAGAAGGTAGACCATAGGAATTTGAAATTCATCAAATCAAGGGTAAAAAAAAACACAAGCCCATCTATGAGAAGGAAATGATGGCTATTTTGTATGCAGATAAATAATGAAGACCTTATTTGATGGATCATCACTCTCAGGTAAAAATTGATCATGATAGTCTTAAATATTTCTTATAACAAAGGTTTTCATCTAAAGAACAACAAAAATGGGTAACTAAGATACTAGGATATGATTTTGAAATAGTTTATAAAAAAGGCAAGGACAATGTGGTGGCAGATGCACTATTTAGAAAGGATGAATCAGTTAAGGCACAACATTGTGCCATAACCATTTTATAGGTAGATTAGCTAGAGGAAGCATGATCATAACGGGAACATGATAGTACTACTTATGATTTGATTCAAAATCTTTGGTAAGGTTTACATGAAATTAAAAAAATTAGATGGAAAGGTAATGCATTATGGTACAAAAATAGATTGTACCTATGTAAGAATTGTCTTCTTAAACAAAAAATACTTCAAGAACTTTATGCAACTCCAATTAGGGACCATTTAGGATTTTTGAAAACCTATCATAGGATAAAGTATGATTATTTTTTATAACAGCTCAAGGGGTAAATATGTGGCTGAATGTATGATCTATCAACAAAACAAAGGTGAAACCACCAAAACTCTAGGTCTTTTACACCTTTTATCTATCCCTAGCCAGCATTGAGAAGAGGTTTTTATGGATTTAATTATAGGGTTACCAAGATCTAATGGTCAAAATGTTATCATGGTTGTTTTAGATCATCTGAGTAAGTATGCTCATTTTTGTTCATTATCCTAGCCATTTATTGCTAGTACAATAACTTTTGCTTTTCTCAATACAATTCAAAAACTGCATGGGACCCCTAAGGTTATTGTCAGTGATAGAGATTCCATTTTTAGTAGTAATTTTTGGAATAAGTTATTTAAATTTTTAGGCACTTAATTGACTCATATTTCATCCTATCATCCTTAATTTGATGGACAAATTGAGGTAATCAACAAATTTCTAGAAGGATATCTTCATTGTTTTGTTTCTTATAAACAGGATAAATGGGTTCATTGGTTGCAACTTACTAAATGGTGGTATAATAATTATGTTCATAGTTATTAAAAAATGTTTCCTTTTGTGTCACTATATGGATACCACCCTCCATCCATCACTTCAACCTTGAAGGTCCATTTTAAGGTTCATGTAGTTGAGGAACATATTCACCATCAACAAGAGGTCCTTGCAAGTTTACACGAAAATTTAGCTATGGACAAGAATCACATAAAGCAACAAGCAGATAATCATAGAAGTGAGAGGAATTTTGAAATTAGTGATTAGGTCTTTGTTCACTTAAATCCATATAAATAGATGTCATTAAATCAACAAAAAAGGATAACAATTTGTTCCCTAAGTAATATGGGCCTTATCAGATCTTTTAAAAAATTGGTAGTGTGGCATAAAAGTTAGATTTTCCTTCATCCACTCACATACATCTAGTATTTCATGTATCATACCTGAAGAAAGTAATTAGAAATAGAGTTACTATTCAAATAGAATTACCAAAATTTTATAAGGTAAAGTTATTCTTTATCTTGAGGTGATCCTTCAATGGCATACCAAGCAACTGTGTTCTAGAGCAATTACAAAATACCTGATAAAATGGAAGAATATGCCATGTGAAGATGCACTTGGGAGGATGAAGCATTTGTGCAGTAGCATCCAAAGTTGCCATAACATTAAGGATAACATTATTTTTAAGGGGAAGGACTTGTTATTCCCTTAAAGATTGATGTGCCTAGGGATATGTGTGGCTGACTTGTGGCTTACATACCTCTTTTATTTACTTGTTACATTTCTCTATGTTCTTAGATAGGTCATCCTATGAAATAACCTTGGCTAAGTAGACTATATATAGGAGGTAGTGGCTAGTCTTTAAGCATCATATGAAGTATTTTTATATTAGTGCATTGTTGTGGAGGTTGCTCCCTTGAAGTGGCTTTGCTATATTATCTATTATTTTGTTTTGATATCAATTTTCACTGTGTAATCTCTCATTCTATGAAATATAAAATCATTCTATGTGAATAGATAAGTAATTTATTTACACCTTATACCATTACCACCATTTCATAAATCTTAATCAACCATACTATAGAGGATATTCCAATCATCTTGCTTAACCTTTCCATCTAACAGACCATTCTACCCACACAATCCTAAACCATCATGGTATAATGATCAATTCATATATTCATACCATAGAACACTTGGGAATGATACTGAGAACTATAAGGCTCTACAGATATTATCCCATCAACTATTTCATGAGGATGAGTTATTTTTAGATGATCCTCCCATGATCCCACCACTGATCTAAGAACCAAGATCCATCTACTAGAATTTACGTACTCCTCTACTCTCACCTCAAAGTGAAAAGGGTGAGTTGAAGCAATCCTCTACCTTGACTCCTCTCCCAATCCATACTATCTATGTGGTCACACAATCACAAGCCCAACTAAAGGATAAGGGAAATGTGAAGGTGTCCATTTTATGGAAATATACCTCTTCCACCACCTAACCCCCCAACCCACATCAAACATCTTTACCTTCAACCAAATACAAAGTGTCCATCTTGGGACCCTCTCACTCAAATTCATCTAAATCAATCTAATGAGTAGTTCTTAAATATCCTCACCAAATTCAAATAAAGATGAGTTTATATGAACTAATCAATACCTCAACCCATCATTGCCAAGTGATGATAAAGGCTTTACAATCCATAGAGGTCCAATCAAAAGACCCATAACCTCTAACATCCTTTATTGGATCTTTAATTCTTTCTAACCTTTTTACCCTCAAGGATTCAAAAATACCCTCGATCCATCTAGATGACCCAAATCCTCTTCTCTTTATCAGTGCCTACATCATCCAAACCTACGTCAAGAGGGTTATGGTTGATAGGGGAGCTAGAATCAACATTATCCCATCCCATGCATACATCTAACTCAAATTACTTGAGAACATTTTATTGGAAACCTTAATGGTGCTCTAATTATTCAATGATACCATGGCCATGACTTTAGGAACTATTGTCCTTCACATTTACCTAGGACCTTGCATGCTTCTTGAGCTCTTCTATATAGTATAAGCAAATTTTCAATATAATGTATTGCTAAGATGCCCTCGGATCCATTTTATGGGTTGTGTTCCATCCACCTTGCATTGATGTATAAAATTTGAACATGAAGGTCAATTTGTTACCATACAGACTGACTTGAGTCCTTTTACATCATGTAACATGATGTACTGACCCAATGATGTTCTCCTTCCCCCATCTAATAAACCTTCACTGGTAAAAGATGAAGCTCCATCTTTCTCTACCTTTGAAGCCTCCACTAGTTCATCCCTTCTACCCAAATCCCCATAATGAATCCTTTAAAATCAACCTTTTAACATCTTTCATTGGGGGAGTATCACCTTCTAACCCTTGATGCTTTTCCTACTCCTCAAGAGTATGGGAATATTGACCATTAACTTGTCTATGACCCTAATACTAGAAACATTTTTCCTTTTATACCCTCAACTTATCAAATCAATTTCATCTATTTAGGACATGATGAACCCCTTGACACTTCCACCACCTCTTTTTCACCTCGACTATTCACCTCCAACTTCTCCTATTTAGACAAACAAAACTTTTCCTAAACATACATTTATAGGTGTGCTTGGAAAGGATTTGGTCTAGGTCAATATGAACACAAGCTACATAAATTTATTCAATTCAAGACCTAAAAAACTCATGAAAAGCATGGCCTTGGTTTCATGCCACTAAAACAACAAACCAACCCACCTTCCATTATCATCATTGATGAGGAAATCCCATCCTCACCTTCCACTCCACCATCAACAACTAAGGAGACAGACATCATCCCCCATAACTTTTTTTCATTAACATGATCATCCTTGGACCCCTAACTTATATAAAGGATAGGGCAACCATAATCATTCCTCTATCCCATTTTGAGATGATAATAGATGACTCTCCTAACATTAATACCATTAAGTGTTTAGGATGACGATTCGATTCTCACCTATCTTGGTGTAGAAGATTTCTCTATCCATAAATATCTTCTTATTAAGACTTCAACCATGTTAAATAAATTCACCATGGATATCAACTTGGGTAATATTGAAAACCCATGCATTTTCAAAATTGGCCAATCACTAAACTCTAAGGAACTTCAAGATTTTCCCTCCTTCCTGCAAGATCACAACATAGAATTTTCTTCTTCTTATAGTGACATGCCAAAAATTAACCCCTCTATTTCTACCCATAACATAGTCACAAATCATGAAATGAAGCCTATTAGGTAAAAAATTTGACAAATGCACCCTCACATATTCCTTCTCATTAAAAAATAGCTTCAACATCTTCTATCCATAAATTTCATTCAACCCATTGACTATCCCCATTGGGTATCCAACATTTTACCTATCACTAGATCTATAAGGGGACTACACATTTGTGTGGACTTTCATGACCTCAACCTTACTTTCTCGAAAGATAACTTTTTTTACAAAGAATTGAACAGTTAGTTGATCTTACAATTGATCATGAGATGTTATCTCTTATGGATGGATTCTTGGGTTATAATTAGATCCTAATTACCCCTAAATATCAACATAAAACTAATTTTATCACCCCATGGGGGAATTTCTATTATAGGTTTAGGATTTTTGGGTTTAATAACACTAGTGCAACATACCAATGTTCCATGACATATATCTTCCATGTCCTTATTCATAAAATCATCAAAGACTATGTTGATGACCTTTTTGGCAAAGCTAAATATTGTAAAGATCATTTGGCCATTTTTAAGGTTATCTTTGAGTGACTCATCCATTACCATGTCCAACTTAACCCTAATAAGTGTATTTTTAGGGTCTTGTTAGGAAAAATCCTTGGCTTTATCATCTCCCTTCAGGGAATTAAAGTCGATCTAGCCAAAATCAAAGCAATCCTTAACATGATTCCTACCCACCTTAAGTAACTCTATAGCTTATAAGGGAAGCTCCAATATATTTATCATTTTATTTCTTAGTTCTCCAATCATTTCCAATTATTTCATCACCTTCTGAATAAGGATGTACATTCTAAGTGGAACAACAACTGTAAAAAGGCCTTTGATTCACTTAAAGAGTACTTTCTGTCCCTACCTATCCTCATTCCTCCTAAAGAAGATCAAACTTTTTACCTTTATATTTATGACACCAAACACTCCTTAGGGGTAATGTTTTCTCATCAAGATGAGAAACATAAAAATCAATCCATCTAATAAATTACCCACACATTTTTAGAGTACAAGACTCAGTACACCCATACTATGAAACTTTGCCTAGATTTGGTCTTTGTGGTCACAAAACTTTACCACTACCTTCTCAACCATAAGACCTATGTCATAACCAATACAAACCGACTCAACTATATGCACTCCAATCCATACCAAAACCAACATATGAGCAAATGAATCATTATTTTAGCTAAGTTTGACCTTAAGTTTCTTCATAAAAATTCAATTAAAGGGCAAGTCATTACCAGCCAATTAGTTTATGCACCATTAGTAGACAATTGACCTCCTTCTCTTGAGTTTCTAGATAAGTCCATCATGATCTTCTCTTAGGTAGACTTCATCTATCAAGTGATCATGTTCTTTGATGGATCAAAGTGTTACTGTGGTGGGTACTAATAATATGGTCATGTAAAAAGCCCTAGTGATAGGCCACAAAATTGTATTATCCTTAGGAGTCAAAATGATCAACATATTTGGCGACTCCCAACTTGTGGTCAATCAAATTAGTGTCCCTTATCAATACAAGAATGATTTTTACAATAGTGAAAATAATTAGCTAATGTACTCTTAACATCATTTGAACACTACTATATCCAAACTAATCCATAATCTAGAAACAAGTTTTCTAATATGATGGCTTCCCTCACTTCTCAAATCTCATCTAGACCCTCTAACTCTAAGCTATCTATCATTATCCACTAACTAACCTTGCCCTCTTATGTCAAATCAAACTCTCCCACCATATTTAATGTGGAGGAGACCCAACCTAACCTTTGGCATCAATAGACCTTAAACTATCTCAACCTTTCCATCATTCCTTCTTATATTTATAATAATTCTCAAAGAGAATTTATCCAGAGTACCTCAAATTATACCATACAAGGGGACTTCTTTGTAAACATGGATTTGATGGTCTCTTCTTCTATTTACTACATAGTCATGAAGCCTTTCATGCTATCAAGGAAACACATGATGGGATCTATGGGGGACACTTTAGTGGCCTAGTCCTCATTAAATACATCCTTTACCTTGGATATTACTAGCCTACCCTTAATCAATATTGTTTTGATTATGTAAAAAAATGTGTCAAATATCAACAACATGCCAATTTACATCACGCACCTAGTCATAGTATTCAATTATCCAAAGATTTCTTACCCTTATCATAATGGGGTTTAGACATTATTAGTGAAATTAACCCCCATTAGAGAAATTAACCCCCATTATTCACAATGGCATCATTCTATCATCACTATAATTGAATACTTTACCAAATGGGTAGAGGCTATTCCTCTCATCTCAACCAAAGATGAAAAGATTATTGACTTTATTAATCATCACATCATCTATCATTTTGATGTCCCTCATAAAATTATCATCAATAATGGCAAATCTTTCAAAAACAAACAAGTCTAAGGTCTTTGTGATGTGTTTAGTATCAAGTTAAGTTTCTCTTTACCCTATCATCCACAAGCTAATGGTTAGGTGGAAACCTATAAAAATTTTCTAAATAACATGATAACTAAAATGGTTAATGCATCTAGTTGGGACATGATAACCAAAATGGTTAATGCATCTAGTTGGGATTAGTATTTACACATCCCCTTTGCCTTATAGGCATATCGTACTACCATTTAAACCTCTATAGGTGCTACCCTTTCTCTCCAGTTTTTGGAGTAGAGGTTGTCTTGCCTCTTGAATTCCAAATTTCCTCTCTTTGTATATCCCTATGAGATCTCATCTTTAAGAAAAATTATCATCAAGAATATTTATACTAACTTGAGATACTTGATGAACATCATTTAAAAACACTCACTCATAGTCATGTGTATCAAGAATACATCAAACACATTGATAACCAACACCTTAAAGTGCAAGAATTTAATATCAGAGGCCTTGTCCTCAAAGAAAATCAACATGTCACCAATATGGAGAAAATCAAGTGAGATAAGTTTGCTTTCAATTATCTTGGACCTTATAATGTAATGCATAAGTATGGATTAGGACCTTACCTATTATCCTCTCTTAAAGGGAACCTAGAACCTAATCCCCTCAATGCTTCACATATGTGTCCGTTATTTTGTTAAAATAGGATCAAACTCACCTTTTATCTAACTTAAGGTCATCCCTTGTTATATAAACCACATTAATTTACTTATTTTAGGGATAATGGATTAAATATGAATCATGTGGTTATCCATCATAATCATATCCTAATCTTAAATAATGGGTACTATGGCTCTTCCCATGACATGATTCTCATGGTACTTTCTACCCCTTTTATGTGATTGTGTATACACATAGTCTTTTTAAAATTTTATCATTTATTGATTCTTTACATCTTGTAGGAACCCATTGAGACTCAATCTCTCTAAGTGCATGCCTTAAAGGGTACATTAGGAAAGGGGTGGGAAGACCTTTGGTGCTTCATAGGATTTTTTTCCCTCATTACTACATTATTACCAATCCATCTAGATCTCAAAACCTTTACCTAAGATATTTCTCTTCCCTTGAGTATTATTCCAGTATTTTCCTTTTCCACTCCTCTTTCTCTTACGTTAAACTCTTTTCTATTATTGATTATATTGGGTCAATCCCAATCGACCCAGTATATTTTATGTGTATTCTTTACTTTCTTAGCATTTTATCCCTTTGGCTAACCTAACTTAGACTTGGTAAATTATCCCTAAAAACACACTGGGTTGAATGGGTTGACCTAGTATAGTTGATGTTCCCATAAGGATTTAAGGTAAGATCCACCTATATATATATATATATATATATATATATATATATATATATATATACCTATATATATATAAGATCATGTCATTCATTATTTATATATGTAATCAAGATTTGTTATTCACTTGTGCTTCTTCACAATATACTCTTCCACCACTCTACTTGAGGAGACTTATCTTAGCTTTCTTATTTTGGAAAATCTATTCTTGTGGATAAGTCTTGGATGCTTTGGACTTTCTTAGTGATCCTTACAAACCACAACAACCTCTTTCAAGGCCCCTTTGTCCAAGGGAGAGATTTAGTCTTGATGGTTTCACATTTAGGTAAGTATATTCTAGCTTTTTTCTCCTCTCTTTTAGTAGATATAAGTAGCATAAGTGTTGGATTGAATAATACTATGTTTCATATTTTATATATTAGGCTATTACTCATAATTAGTTTAATTAAAGTTCCCTATACATGTTTGTTTTATTGTTTCTAACCCCCACTGTATACCACAAGCTTTGGTGTGCACTAGATCAGATTTTACTTTCTTTCTATTAATATAAGTGAACATTTTAAACATTAAGACTCCATTAGGGTGGTTGTATGATTGTTATAGACTATAGGCTTTATAACCCTTCTAAACATGATGTTTTGTAACAAGTGATACAAGTGATCCCCTAATCAGGTCTAGTAGATCCCCATATTGGTCATGCTCTTTCTTAACAAGTGTATCCCAATCAAAAGTGTAGGTGTGATCTATCTTATCTGACATAGGATTAATTAATAGACATGATGCATTTCTAATTGTATATATTTTAGTGAACCCAATGTGAACTAACCTTTGAAATATTTTTTCACTTTTACCTTCATTTGTTCTATTTATTATGATCATCATTTTGATCATATATTTGACATTCCAGATCAATTCTATTGACCTAACTTTTTATATTATTGTGCAAGTTGTAGGAACAAATAACCGGATCAACCCAGTAGACCTAGTATAGGTTTCTAGCCTTTCAAACACCCAATTTAGCCTACTAGGTTGATCTAGTTGACCCCTTATAATTTCACCACTTCTCATCAGGTTCTTGTATAGCTTAATCAATACTATTGACCTAGTTTGTGAGAATCTCAAGCATACTTCTAGGTTCTAAACTAGAGATCTTATTGATTATATTTATGATCCAACAAGGTTCCTTTATAATTCTCTATTTATCTATTTTCCTTCTTTCATTTCATAGTTTGTAGTCTTTAAAACTACCCTTTCATAGTCAATAGGATCAATACTATGGACCTAGTTATGTGTTCTATATGTTTTCTAAAATAATTGGATCAATACTACTGACTTAGTTCATTTTCAATCTTTGCTTCTATAGTATAGGTTTCACCCTATTGACTTGTTCTATATTTTATGCATATAGTGTTCACACTATACCTTGTTTCAAAGTTGGAATTAACCTCATATATATTAGTAATTATCTCACACATTTCTTTTCCTATTGTTTGCATGATTAGAATAGTTCACATTATTTAATTAGTGGATTTTTGATTAATTTCTTGGTTTAAATATTTATATATTATGCACATATAGCCAAATAACAAAAAATAAACAAACATTTTAACATCTTATCTATCCTAAGCCAACCTACTTGGATTTCATCACCAAGGGGGAAGATGATTTGATGCTCTGATCAAGCATAAATCATGGTTAATGGTATATTCTAGCTAAGCACCTGACACCATTATCTCTATGGTTTGTGAAGTGAGGGGGTGGGCCCCAATACCAATCATGTATCATTTTCACTATAGTCCCTTTAAACCCAAACTACCTAAAACCATTATTAGATTATTATTTAGTACCTTGCTTATAGCTAACTTTCCATAACATTTTAAAATCTTTTCTAGTAATCTAATTAACAACCAGGTTAACCAATTAGTTAGATTTATTTTTCAAGTTGTTTCTATATCTTTGTTTAATTATGGATGCAAAAACTTACATTAGCCTGTGTTAGTGAAAGGTTTTTTTTGTGTGCTTCAATTAGATTGGCCAGCATTAATCCAATTGTTTATTTATTTCCTTTCAAATCTTACTTTCATAGATTAGCTACAAAAATTATCTTGTTTCAATACGTAACTTGTTATGATCTTTCTCTTTCTCCCTGTCTTCTATATTGGATAGACCTAGTCAACCCTATATCTTTTTTAGCCCCTATTGACTATATTGGATCAACCCAGTCAACCTTGTATAGTCTGTAGCTCTTTTGACATCTTTTTCCTACCTTTGTTCACTATATTGGATTGACCCAATCAACCTTGTATAGTTTATAGGTCTTATTTTGTGTATTAGATTGACATAGTTGACCTTGTATTATTTCTTTCTTTACCTGTTTATCAATCTAATTCCTTATCTTTCCAAATTCGTATTTTGTTCATCTCATTTTAGTCTTAATGAAATATCCTATCAAAATCTTATTGGATAGCTTGAATCCATTTAGGTACTACATGGGATGTTCATTTCTTCCTCTCTTTTCCTCTTAAGAGCATCATCACTCTTGTTCTCCTCCTTCATCTATGAACTAAAATATGATGAAAATAACACTTCAAGATGAAGTTGATGGATTTGATCATTTATATACTTACAAAGACACTTATCAAAATCTTCAAACTAATGTGGGAGTAATTGATATAAGTTTACTTAACAATCCCACTAATCTTTCTTCTATTAATCCTCTCCCTAATACCAATATGGGGAGTGCTCCTACCAATACCAACCCACCACCCAATACAACCCCACTATTAGCCCAAGTTATTCAATAAATGAACATTATGCAAAATTTTAATACCAACCAAATTATGTGATTTAATTATTTTAAAGAATAATTGGGGTTTTTATTTATATTTAGTTCAAATTATAAGTAGTAAAATTAGTAAATAATATGTGGTAAATAATCTACTAATTTGTGAATTTTATTGGTAATTAGAGTTTTTCTAAAAATAGTAATAAGAGAGAGAAAGTAAGAATAAGATTAAACTATGCTGATTTGACTGAGATAAGATCTAATATTCATTATGCAAGCCTAAAACACTATCACAAATAGGATTCTGACTTTCATTTTTTGATTAGACAAGAGCAATAAATGTGGATATGAGTGGTACCAATATTATAGTCATTGTCTAGCATTATTGTCCTAAGGATATGATCTTTTTGGGTTTTATTCAATAGGTTTGTGTGACCCTATCTAACTTTTCAATATCTATAAGTCATAGAACTCCTTATAGAGTAGATTCCTTCTTCAAACCCTATATTCGATTGTGCTTTGAGCAAATTTGAGAAATAGGGGGGTTAGTGTGTGTAAGATTCACTAGTTGTGCTTCACACCCTATGTGTGGGTACACTTACTACATACCAATAATCTAAAGAGGGATAAAGCCATATGTAGTTATCCCTTTGAAAGTGTTTTCTGTAATTATGATATGAAAATGCAAGGAAATGCTAAACTAGGTGTGCTCAAGATGACTAGGGATTGATGTAAGGATTGAAATAAGATAGAAATAGTATTGGATGATTGTATGTAGATAATAGGGAAATGTGCATGAGTAATATTGTTTATATTCTTGTTTGATTTATAATATTTTCCAACCCTTTCCAGATGATCTTTGAATTGGATTTTATAGGGATCTATTAGTCATGGATTGAATTTTCTCATATTAGGTTGACAAGGATAATGATGGGAAACTAGAATGAATTGGTCGTTGGATCCAAAAATGAGTTTGGACAATAGTACCAAAAGTGGACATGAGTGGTATTGGTGCTATTGTTCTAGTGTGGTTCTATTTTCCGAGGAAGACGGGACCTAAGGGGATGGATTGGTCATAAAAAAGGGTCTTATCTTAGCTAGGATCAAGTTTGTAAGGCAATAGGTGACTAAGAATCAATGAAAACAAGCCTAAGAGGGTAATGAGAGAAAGAAAGAGGGACCTATAGGTTGAGTGTCATTAGCCATGCTCAAGTTACCAATTTTTGCATTTTATATGACTACATTTGCCCCCCATTATTCTAGTGATGCAACAAAGTGAAATACTAAGATAAAAAGAAAATAGAAAACATACCTAAATTTACCTATAAGGGTGAAGATTATGGAACTTGTGTGATATTGGGTGTGCATAGAGAGATCATGTTGTAAAGTGTGAATCTATAAAAGAAAACAAAGAGTAGATCAATTCTCACTAGACATGCTATATCTAAATTAAGAACATAAAAAGCTAGGTAAGAGAGAGGAAGAGAAAGGAATGAATACACCTCAGCATGTACATGGATCAATATAAAACCTATTGTGATATTGAGTGATGTTGAGTAATGCTAAGTAATATTAGATGATGTTGTACTAAGAGTAATATCATGAATGAAATTGAGTGATCAATTCCCTAAAAAGTGGTTCATGAATGCAAAGGCTATCCCTTTAGCTCCATCTTCATCTAATAAGTGAAGTTAGGTGGTCATGTGTGTGTTTATTGATGTTTGGACTATGTGTCTAATCCATTTAGAATAGGTGGCTCAAGAAGACAAAGGCTAGCTAGTCCTTTGGCTCCATTGTTTCCCCATGAAGTGAAGCTATGAACTAATATTAGTATGAAATATATGTTATATGAGATGTATTCTAAAGCCCATGTTGATCTAACAATGTTTGCATGGATAGTTGAATATATGATGGAAACTAGGACACTTTTGGCCACTCTAAAAGATGGAGATTAGGCTTATATGAAAGCCACTCCGAAACTAGGAATTTAGCTTATGTGGAAGCCACTCAAGAACTTGAGAACTTAGAAGTTAGTCTTGTATGAAATCCAAACCAAAATTATGCCAACCACTTATAGATGGATTAAGGCATGCAACTACTAAGAATATTTGGACAATGTTAAACTAGGAAAGAAAAGAAATAAATGTGCCACACACATTACCCCCAATCACTGATGTCTAGAACATGGATTCTAATCTGGAAGTTATACCAAATACCATATCTTAAAATATAAGTGAGAGCCATCATGTTGTGCATGATACCCCTTATATCTATATTCTTTAAGAAAAATGTGTATTATACTACTGATTCTAAATTGGTCTACTTGTGTAAATTTTTAGTTGAACCCTCTTTTTTGCCTACTTTTGGAAATTCTACTTTTTTTATTTGGATAAGAGCACTAGAAATGAATAATAACACCAGTAGTGTTGTAGTTAAGTCTCATTGTTATTATCTTGGGCCAAATCTAATGACTGTTCTAGATTCTTTACTATCTACCTGGTTTGTTCTGACTAGTTGTTCTAAGTGTTCTAAAACTAGATTTATTAGTTGATAGGATCTATGATCTCTATGAAAAAACCCTTGTTTGTTGCCCACTCTTTTAAGGGTAGGAATGGAGACCCTTTAATGATTTTCCTCAAAATAAAGAGCCCTATATGTGTGTTATAATATAATATATGTGATATATCAATGATAATTAACAAGATATCTCAAGATATAGCATGGTTTGTATTGAGAGATTGCTAGATCAACATGGGTATGCCTAGATAGATATAACAATGTAAAATCATGTGAAATGTACTAAAGTAGAAATGAAAGTCTTGTTATTTTTTATTTTCTAGCTGGAGGGATGAAGCATGATGCCCATCATGTCATCCAAGAAAGTAAGATAAATACATGATGTGAATCATGGCATTATAAATAATGAGAAGCAAAAAAGTAACAATCACACAAGGAAAGAAGAAATAAGCATATGAGGGTAGCTAACGGGGAAAAAAATAAGGCACATTGGCACATGTCACTCAAACTAGAAAGAAAGCATTAAGGCATGTTCAAATGCTGCATACACATATAATTGACACAAGCAAGTTGGCGTGAAAGCCATAATCACATAGAAGAGTGCAATAAAGGGACATTGGCAAATGTCCAAAGGCACACACATGAATAAAAGCAAAGGACATTAGAAAATGCCCTAAGGCACATACAAGATACAAATAGGAACTAAGAAATGCAAATAATATAGTTATTTTCAGCAATAAAAGAAAGCATGTAAGGAACTTGAAGTACACTCACATCTAACTAATCAAAGTAAAAGGGAAAGTATGCAAGACATGTTAATACATGACTAGATATATGATAAGAAATACATAAGTGATATATATTGGTGAGTTTTGATAGATTAATCTATATAAGCTAGAAATTAATATCCATCAACATGATAATATAGAATGTGTGGTGTAGGAATGACAAAGACTAGATGGTGTAGTCATGTAGAATATGGCCCAAGTGGTTATGTATATCAATGTGTGTCTCAATGTAGAAGTATGATGACCCCTCAATGGGTAGAGTGAATCAATTAAGGAGCTAGATGACACTGTGCACACTCAAAGAAGATCAAGTGAAGCATGGTGATGTAGATAAATTGATAAACAATAAGCATATAACAAAAAATGTAAGTCTAACATAGTAGTAGAAATGTAAAGCATGGATGATTCATACAATTAAAATATTTTTGGTGTTTTTACATAATTGAATGTTTTTGTATTTTGAAATTTTTTTTTGTTGACATTTATATATATATTTGAGCTATGTACAATCAAGCATAAGAAACTATGTATAACAATTTGAAAATACATTATATACAAGTAATACTAAAAAGAAATGATACTAATCGATGAGTCTTATGGGAGACTCCCTATCATGGTGTCTTATATCAAACAAAGAAATCATGCTTGATTGTGAAGAATGGTGGAATGACTATGAATATGACTCTAAATGTTTAGATTCATTATCAATATCTTGAAACTCATAATAACCTATATTATTCCACCCATCATTATCATCTTGATTTTGAACCAATAGAATGCTAGTGTCGACTTTTGTTGTATCTGGATCTTTTCCTTTAATAAATTATATCTATGAATGATTTGTCTTAAGAGGTTTAGTAAATCCTAAACCTTGGTAACAAACATTATCAAATACTTGAATAGGAGTAGTGATGCCTTTAGAATGCTTGCCCAACCCTTGACGTTGATAATCAAACTGTTGTAGATATTTTTGACCAAACTTATACTACTTTGAAAGTTGAGATTCATTTTGGAGAGATATATTTGCATCTTTTTCATTCTTTACTTATGCTTGTGGTACTATTTGCTTTGATTTTTATTTTTTATCCTTTTGTTGTTCTAAGTTATGCTTTGGTAACTACTTTTTAAGTATTTTTAAATTTAACCCTTTGTGAATATGTTCCTATATCACTATGGATTGCTTGACTAATTTACCTTGTATAGGGTCATCATTAGCAATTATCTATTGTATATTTTTTTTTAATATAAACATGAATTTGTGTGATGCCCATTTATTCTATGATATGCACAATAATATATAGATATTCTCACTAGATGTAGAGGAGGTAGTTTGATTAAGTTAGATTTAATCATTTCCCTTAGTACCTCATTTTAAATCTTATTTTGTCTTTAAATTATTATCAAATAACTAGTTTTATAGGTATTTTATTGCGATTTATTATTTTTATACATAATATTACTTGTAACCAATTGACTAGGTGAAGGTACATAAACATGATTAGCACTGGGGTGCCTTTGAGGCTTTTGTATAATCTGATTTTCCAATTTTGTGATCTTTTCATGTAATAGTTGATTCTATGATTATAAATCTGAAATTAACTTGCTCAAAATAGTTATTTGATCCCTTAGAGTTGTTGGAAATATTTTCATTGACGTCAAAGGTCTAGCATTATTGGTGATAAAGGCCCCATTGCATTTAATGTTGTTTGTAATAGATATATCTTGGCTAATGTGAGTTAATATTTATTTAATATTAATGAATATATTTTTGGTTGCATATGAGACAAAATAAGGGCCCATGGAGAAGTCAAAGAGCCATGGGGTAAAGATAAAAGAAGGATGGCATGCATTTTCCCATGAAGAGTCATCTTGGGGAATTCCAAGAGTCACCAAGTAAAGACAAAAGAGGAAGGGCACAATTTCTCATGGACAATTTGAGGAATACAAAAAGTCACCAAGATAAGGACAAAAGAGCGAAGGACATTTTTTCTCCTGAAGGGTCACCACAAGACTTTTAAAAGTCAAGGATATGAAGGGTCATACAAATTTGGTTCCAT
The DNA here is from genome assembly GCA_037957365.1 of Torreya grandis. Taxonomy (NCBI): domain Eukaryota; kingdom Viridiplantae; phylum Streptophyta; class Pinopsida; order Cupressales; family Taxaceae; genus Torreya; species Torreya grandis. The sequence continues at coordinate 1,396,238 of JARHVA010003751.1, read as the reverse complement.
TTTCCATGAGGATTGAAGGGTCACAAAGGGGTAAGGCCAAAGGTCATTTGGAAAGCTATAAATAAATGCTTGACAAGTCATTTGTAATATGGAAGATAGAGGTTGATTTGATATTGTAATATATAGATTAGAAGAGCATTTGAGAGAGAAGAATATGATTTATATTTGTTATATCTAGCTTAGAAGAGTAAAGGTGAGAGAGAGGAGAGAGATGTATTAAACTATCATTTCTTGAGATAGAAACATTAAGAGATAGGTGTGTGGTATACATAAAGGGGTTGGTGCTCTTGTGGGTTGGTGTTCACAAATTATTATTGGGTTGGTACTCGGCGAAGAGGTTGGTGCTCATGAATTGTTTCTAGATTGGTGCTTGACAAAGGGGTTGGTACTCCTGTGGGTTGGTGCTCATGAATTATTGTTGGGTTGGTGCTTGGCAAAGGGGTTGGTGCTCCTGTGAATTGCTGCTCACGAATAATTACTGGGTTGGTGCTCAATAATGGGGTTGGTGTTCTTACAAGTTGTTGCTTTTTAATATTGTTTGGGTTGGTGTTCATTCATATACTTGAGATTGTTCTTTGTGGTTTTTCCCACATTGGGTTTCCACATTATATCTAGTGTCTCTCTCTATCTTGTGTGGTGCTTATTGTTTGATTTTTATTGCATACCTTGAATGTTTGATTAAGTGGATTTTGGTTAAGGGAAAGTTTTATAAGATATATGATATACTAATTCACCCCCCTCTCAATATATCTCATGCTTAACAATTGGTATCAGAGCAGGTTCCTTTTTGAAAAGTTTTACAACTTGAAGGTAGATCGAGAAAGCATGATGGCTAGGTCACAAGAAAGATTTTCTACAAATAAGGCACCTTTGTTTGATGGGATGAATTATGATTTTTAGAGCATGAGAATGAAGGTTTATTTGATGGCCCTTGGATTTAACATATGGAAAGTAGTGGTGGAGGAATATGAAGAGCCACAGACATCTACAATTACTCCAGTAGAAAAGAAGGCAAGTGAATGTAATGGTAAAGATTTAAATGATATTTTATGTGGTTTATGTGAATCTAAATTTATCAAAGTTATGGAATGTAAATATGCTCATGAAACTTGGGTAAAACTTGATAATATTTACAAAGGTGATGGAAAGGTTTAGTAAGCTAAGCTTCAGACTTGTAGAAGATAGTTTGAAAGTTTGAAGATGGAAGAAGAAGAAGATATAACAAGTTATCTTTTGTGAGTTGATTAAATCATAAATCAGATTCAAGGTCTTGGAGAAACTTTGGATGAGTCAACAGTGGTGAAAAAGGTTTTGAAATCTCTATCAATGAGATATGATGAAAAGGTTTCAACAATCAAGAAGATGAAGAATTTAGCCAAGCTAAAGATGGATGAGCTTCATGGTATACTCATGGCATATGAGATGCAGACAGAACAAGATAAACCCTCAAAGAGAGAAGTGGCTTTCAAGACATCGAAGAAAGAGAAAGCTAAGATTCAAGAATCAAGTGATAGTTCTAGTGATGATGAAGATGACAACGGAGCACTTTTCATTCACAAGATGAAAAGAGGAATAGGTAAATTTAAAGGAAAATTACCTTTTGAATGTTTTAATTATGGAAAGATTAGAATTTTTTTAGCTAGATGCCCAAATAAAGGTAATGATGATGAAGAAGAAAATCCTACAGACAAGAAGAATCTCAAAGGCAAATCCAAGAAGGGATTCAAGAAGAAGAGCCTGAATTATAAGGATCCTAGCTCAGTCAAAGATAGTGGAGTCAGCAATTCAGAAGAAGAAGAGATTCTATTCATGTCCATACATGAAGATGATCAAGAAGAAAAAGAGGAGGAAGCTGAAGTGAATATGGAAGGAGAACTCATTTGTGCCCTTGAAGAGTTAAAAGTTGTTGAGAAGAAGAATCAAAGATTAAAGCGCTAGATCAAGAAAAGTGAATAAGAGTCAAAGGAAATTATTGATGATCTAACAACACACTTGGAAGAATCCAAGAAGAATGAAGAAGATCTCACAGCACAGTTGGAAATGGAAAGAAAATAATGTCAAAGGTATGTTATTGAATTTGCCTCTTTAAAAGAAGATATTGAGAAAGCAGTCAATGATAAAGTAGTTAGTGATTCAAAATTTGAGGATAGAACTAACATGCTAAATAAGCTATTGTAAAGTCAAAAATCAAATTCAGATAAGATAGGGATTAGATTTGAAAAGAAAAAGAGCTATGCTGAAGCTCTTACAAAAGAGAACACAAAAAGGGGAGAAGTGAAAAATATAAAGGACATTTCAAACAAAGAAGGCTGGAGACAACAAAGCTACAAAAGACAATCAAGTCATAAATATACAGACAAGTCTTATTTTTAGGGCTATTGTTTTTATTGTAATGGATATGGTCACAAGAAATTAGAATGTAGAAAAAGATCTAATAATTTCAAAAATAAGGAGAAGGAAAGTCAAGTAGAGTCATGCAAAAGCCACAACTCTTTTGCTCCTCTATCAAGCTTTGATGAAGAGACCATAGTATGCTACAAGTGCAACAACTTTAGACACATAGCTCAGTATTGTAGAAGCATGTTCAAGTTACTCAAGAAGGATTAGAGTTTCAAAGCTCCATTCATCAAGAAGAAGGTTCAGACATGTTCATGCCAGAAGAAATAACCTGAAGATTCTATGATGGTTTAGATAGCCCTACATGTAAGAGGTAAAGATTATCCATGGTTAGTTGATAGTGGATGTTCAAGGCATATGATAGGAGATAAAAGTAAATTCATTACTCTAAAGAAGATCAATGGTGTTACAATGAGATTTGGAGATAAAACCACTACAAGGATAGCTGAAAAAGGTACTTTGAGTTTGGATTATGGTAGAACTAAGACTAAGAATGTTTTATATGTAAAAGGTCTTAAGCATAATCTATTGAGTGTTAGTCGAATATGTGATCAAGGTTACACATTAAAGTTTCATAAATAAGGTTGTGAGATTAGAAGAAAAGATTCAAATGAGTTAATTGTAGATGCTCAAAGGATAGGGAATAATGTATATGTATTGTCAGATATCTTCTCAAAGGCATGACCAAAGGACACATTCAAAGATCTGTGAGAGGAGTTAGGAGTAATCTCTATTACTTCTAACCATTGATGTCAGTATCAATTGAGTGGGAGCTAAGTGTTAGCTCTAGGTAGGGCCTTTGCCATTGGTGTCAAAGGAGGAGAATAATAGGTACAGGTACAGGAGTAGAAATAGGTATAGGGAATAGGTATAGGTTGCTACAATAAGGGGGAGTTACTGTATGTTTTTAGATGATAGTATGTGTAGGTTATAAAATGTGGCAATTTTAGGTTTGAGGTTTCCATCAATGACAAAGGGGGAGATTGTTGGAAATATTGTCATTGATGTCAAAATTCTAACATTATTAGTGATAAAGGCCCCATTGCATTTTATGTTATTTGTAATAGATATATCTTGGCTAATGTGAGTCAATATTTATTTAATATTAATGAATATATTTTTGGTTTCATATGAGATAAAAGAAGGGCCCATGGAGAAGTCAAAGAACCATGGGGTAAAGAAAAAAGAAGGATGGGATGCATTTTCCCATGAAGAGTCATCTTGGGGAATTCCAAGAGTCACCAAGTGAAGATAAAAGAGGAAGGGCACAATTTCTCATGGACACTTCGAGGAATACAAAAAGTCACCAAGGACAAAAGAGGGAAGGACATTTTTGCTCATGAAGGGTCACCACATGACTTTTCAAAGGCAAAGATATAAAGGGTCATACAAGTTTGGTGCCATTTTCCATGAGGATTGAAGGGTCACAAAGGAGGAAGGCCAAAGGTCATTTGGAAAGCTATAAATAAAGGCTTGAGAAGCCATTTTTAATATGGAAGATAGAGGTTGATTTGATATTGTAATATTTAGCTTAGAAGAGCATTTGAGAGAGAAAAATATGATTTGTATTTGTTATATCTAGCTTAGAAGAGTAAAGGTGAGAGAGAGGAAAGAGATGTTGTATTGAACTATCATTTCTTGAGATAGCAACATTGAGAGATAGGTGTGTGGTATACACAAAGGGGTTGGTACCCCTGTGGGTTGGTGCTCATGAATTGTTGATGGGTTGGTGCTCATGAATTGTTGTTGGGTTGGTGCTCGGTAAAGGGGTTGGTGTTCCTATGGGTTGGTGCTCACAAATAGTTGCTAGGTTGGTGCTCAGCAAAGGGGTTAGTGCTCCTGCAAGTTGGTGCTTGTGAATATTGTTTGGGTTGGTGCTCATTCATATACTTGAGATTCTTCTCTATGATTTTTCCCACATTGGGTTTCCACATTATATCTAGTGTCTCTCTCTATCTTGTGTGGTGTTTATTGTTTGAGTTTTATTTCATATCTTGAATGTTTGATTAAGTGGATTTTGGTTAAGGGAAAGTTTTATAAGATATATGATATACTGATTCACCCCCCCTCTTAGCATATCCTATGCTTAATAAGATTCTGACATGTGCAAACCCTAGTTGATTTAGATTGAACATCTAAGCACATATGTTGAAGAGGATTTGAAGAAGCTATAGGCTGAATGTATCCATTAGGAAAAATAGTATAGGCTACCTCACCTTTTGGAGGGGTGATAGCATGTACTTAGTTAGAGGGAAATTAGCTATCACCCTCTTAAGGGAGAGGAGGAGAAGGGATTTATTTCCTCTACATGAAATATGACATTGAAACAAGAGTAGCCAAGAAGGCATATACATATAAGTGGAAACCATGTATATGGGCTAAAATGCATGTAAGTGGAGTTATAAATTATATGAAAATATGATTATAGAGAACATTCCACATGAGAGATAACAAAAAAGGGATAGAGAGTATGGAACTATGCATTGATGCATAAAAAACTTAGAAAGATAAAATTGAAAATTTTCCCATATGAGAGATAGAGAGAAAAGTGTAGAGGGCATGAAATTTTGCATGAATGTATAAATTTTTTTGACATGAATCATAACATTTCTAACATGTTTAGAATGATAAACTTGAAATTTTTCCATATGAGTGAGAGAGAGTATGCAAAAAGAATATTGTTTTTTTTTGCATTTTTAGTAATGAAATTTGTAATATCATCCTTTATTATAAAAAATAATAATGAAATGTAAATAATGAATCTTTGTACTAGCATATGGTAAACTTCGTCATTCATGTACATGACAAGACCAATGATACTTTCCTTATTTTTTGCAAGAAATTGAAGAAATAATTGTAGATAAGTGAAACCCATTTTTGAAATCTAATTTTAGAATGTAAGGTGACATGTCATAAGCAATAGGACCTAGTGTATGCAAATAGGTTTTTAAAGATGATATTTTGGCAAAATATCATGAAATTTTGAAAATGAAATTGAATTTTCTTATTTTACTATGAAATTAAAATTTTAGAAAATTATTGGAAAATGCTTGGTTGAATAGGACCTAGTATGTGTAACTAAGGTTTTGAGAAAAAAAATATATTTTTAAATTACTATTGAATTTGGAATAGATTTTTTAATTTAAATATGCTAGTAAAAATTCAAAAAATGATTGGAAAGTTATTGGGACCTAGTATGTGTAACTAGGGTTTGAAAGAATTTTTATTTTAAAATTTAATACTAAATTTTAAAATTTTGAAATGAATTTTTTATTTAAATATTCAAATAAAAATTCAAAAATTTATAAGAAAAATCAGTAGAAATTTTACCCCAGGGTTTATAGGGTTTTTGTCTGCAAACAAAGTAAGTCAGGTTCACCAAATGATTTACCCTTTTTGGGAATAATTGGGATTTTTATTCCTATTTAGTTAAAAGTTTAAGTATTAAAATAAATAAATAATATATGGTAAATAAGCTACTAATTTTTTAAATTGATTAGTAATTAGATATTTTCTACAAATAGTAATAAGAGGGAGAAATGAGACTTAGCTTAAACTATGCTAATCTGACTGATACAAGATCTAATATTCACTATGTATGCCTAAGACACTATTACAAATAAGATTTTGAATTTCATTTTTTTATTAGAAAGGATCACTAAAAGTGGATAGGAGTGGCACCAATGTTTTAGTCTTTATCTGATGCTATTATCCTAAAGATCTAATCTTTTTGGGTTTTGTTCAACTGGTTTGTGTGACCCTATCTCTAAAGTTTCAATATTCAATAGCATATAGATATCCCTTTATAGTATATTATTTCTTCAAAACCTATATTCTATTATTATTTGACCAAATTTGAGCAAGAGGTGGGGTTAGTGTGTGTAAGATGCACTAGATGTGTTTCATACCCCGTGTGTGGGAACGCTGCCTACAACCAATAATCTGAAGAGGGATCAAGCCATATGTAGTTATCACATTGAAAGTGATTAGTGAAATTATGATATGATAATGCAAGGAAATGATAAATTGGGTGTGCTTGAGATGATAAGGGACTGGTGTAAAGATTAGAATAAGCTAGAAATAGTATTAGATGGCTATATACAAAGAATAGGGAAATACACTTGATTAGTCTTGCTTGTATTCTTGATTGCTTTGTAATATTTTTTAACCCTTTGCAAATGATATTTGAATGAGATTTTATAGGAATCTATTGGTCATGGATTGAATTTGATCATGTTAGGATGACAAGGATAAGGATAGGAAACCAAAAGGAATTGATTGTTAGGTCCAAAAATGAACTTAGACAACAATGTTAGAAGTAGATAGGAGTGACAGTATTTCTATTGTCCTAGTGTGACACTATTGTCCTAGGGAGATGGGACTTGGGGGGACGGATTAGTCATGAAAAGAGGGTCCTGACTCAACTAAGATCATGTCTAGAAGGCTACAAATGATTGGTAATTAGTGAAAATAAGCCTAAGGGGGTCATGAGAGCAAACAAGAGGGACCTATGGTTTGGGCGTCATTAGCCATACTCAAGTTACCATTTTTTGCATTTTATATGACTACATGATAAAACTTTAACAACATTTAATCAATGTGGCTAATCAACCTCCAACTATTCATGCCTCTTATAGTCATAATTATATTCCTCCACCTCTTTTGGATGCCTTGGGTTATTCCTCAACTTATAATGAATAACAAGATGTTTCAAACCATTCAAAATGAGACTTTATCTCCCTTCATTTTTGCCATTGATATTGGTAACTTATCTCTAAATATTAAATATGATGGGAGTAAGGACCCTTAATTATTTCTTAAATCCATTAGCAACCTTTAAAAGAGAGGATCTAATTTAATACCTTTATCACTACTAAACTCTTAGTCAAAATTTTCACTGGGGATGTATTGGAATCATATAATCAACTTCCCCAACATTATTTTTGGAGACTTGAAGATTTGGTTAATCCTTTGGTTATAGAGTTTCAACACAATGATCTTCCTAAAAATTGTCTTAGCCACTTTATCAATGCTAATCAATCTCCAACTGAATCAATTCATGACTTCATTAAAATATGGAAATATTTAGCTCATAAAATTGACCATAAAATGAATAATTATATCTTATTCAAACTCTTTATGGTGTCTTTAAATCCTACTCTCTAATATAAGGTTTGAACCTTTTCTCCTCAAACAATTAATAAAGCTCTTATTCAAGATAAGTGTCAAGATTTTCTTATGAAGAAACTTAAAACTAATCCTAAAATTCTTACAGGATCTTTTCAAACATCTAATGTTATCACTAGTAATGACACACAAACCAAATAAGGGTTTACCAAAACTGATATTCCTTCACCTTCTCATACACCTCTTTCAGTTCAACAAATGAAATAGTTTTTATTACCCTTGAAACATTTCGTCTATCGAAATGATCCTTATAAATGGTATGACCCTAATTTATTTTACTGGTTCCATGCTAACATTGGGCATTCTCATGAATCTTGTAGAGGGATTAATAAATTTGTTGTCTCTTATATGCTTGGTGATTCATTCAATCATGAAGCTATGATTAAACTTCAACATCAAGAATACACTGCCACTTTTCAAAAATAATTTAAAAAAAAAATCTTCTACCTCTGATAACCAAAAAACTTCTTCGAATAATTAATAAAATGTCAAGGATGTTTGTTCCATCAATGTTGATTATGACCAATACTATAACAACATCCAATATGTCAACACTGCCAAGGTTAATTATCATCATAAACCATCTCACAAATATCCCATTACCAAGCCTAAAAATTCATCCTTAGAAGAACAAATTCTTAAATATACTACCACCACCAATATTTAGTCAGAATCACCTAAGGAACAACTTCCTCCTTCCAGTCCTCCAATCACATTTATACCTTCTAAAAATAACTTACCTTCTAAAACTCATGTTGGTTCATCTAAATCTCATTAGAAATTTATTTAATAACTCGACTCTATGGCTTGTAATATTCCTCCTATGGAGTTGGTTGGAACTTCATCCTATCATCATAAATTCCTTATGCAATAACTTCAAGAAATTGAAGATCCATCTTCCATAGATGAATAACCACCTTCTATTGATTCTCAAGCTATTAATGTCAATACTATTAAAACCTTGTTTCCCTCTTCTAAACCTTCTATTAAATTCCTTGAATAGGACATGATTAATGATGAAATTATTTTTCATGCCAATGATCCACCACTCTTTATTAAAATATCCATTAATACCACTCTTATCCAAAAAGTCTTAATTGATGAGGGATCTAGTATTAATGTGATATCCTTATGTATTATTAAATAGCTTAGTTATAACAAGGATCACCTCAAATAAATTCATCTTACTTGCCATGATTTTATCTAGCTTCCATTAACCATAGGCCTTAAGACCATTTGAACCAAGATTATGGTCCTTAATCTTCCTTTATCCTAAAATATCCTTCTTGGTCTTCCTTGGACCTATCAAATCCAAGCTATTACTTCTTCTAGTAGTCAATGTATTAAATTCTTGCATAATGAAAAATTATACAAGTATGAAGCTGATCCTAATTCATGGAGTATCTATATTTCTAATTGTAAATCTCAATATCATATTTCTATCAATCCTAAGATTAACAATTCTCTTTTACTTGAGTTCATCAACATGAGTCCTAACCTATAATTTCCTCTTGTGTATTCCAATGATGACAAGCCCAATGAATTATAACACACTTGAGATACTACCAAGTTACCTTAATATACCTTGAAATGGCTTCCACCTTCTCTATTAACAAGAAATTGTATTGTTCCTCTTATTTATGAGATTACCAACCTCCCCCTCTATGCAATGCTCAAGAGCCTCATTTACCAAGAGATGCCTTTACTTGTAATGATTTTGGAGTGGATAAATTATTTCAATATCCTCTCATTATATCTCCTTGTACATTCAATAATATCATTATTTCAAGGAACTCCCCTTGATTCTCAATCTTGTATGATTTATCCAACATATGATGATAACTATATCATGGCCCAAGATCAATCTAGAGATCTTGATGTCTAGCACTACTAAAATAATTTATCCCAAATCCATGATTTTAATCAAAATGTGTATAATTTTTTTTGTAGATTGTACCTTAGATCTTGAGGGTCATGTGCCTCCCATCAATCCTCCTCTTATTGATACTCCTTAAGAGGTAGAACAAATTATGCCTCCTGAACATCTAATGTTTCTTACATTTTTGGATTCTATAATTCCATCAGATCCTTCTCCCATCATTAAATGCATCAATATACCAATCTCTTCTATTCCATCTACTTCTACTCCTAAAATTATGTGTGATGTCAAGGCAACCAATGCCCTGTTAGATTCATTTTGAATATGACAACCATGGCAATCAAATTATTGATCTTAAAGTAGATGTTGAATATTATGGTCTTCTTCCTACCTTGCCTAGTGACTAAGCTATTCTCAAGTGACTCCATGCTCAGGAACCTTAACTTCCTTGGTAGCATCATAAGCTTGGAATTTTCAAAACTAAAACTCCTTAATTTAGAAAATTCAAAGCTTATGATGCTACCAAGGAAGTTAAGGTTCCTGAGCATGGAGTCACTTGAGAATAGCTTAGTCACTAGGCAAGGTAGGAAGAAGACCATAATATTCAACATCTACTTTAAGATCAATAATTTGATTGCCATGGTTGTCATATTCAAAATGAATCTAACAACTCCTTAATTTAGAAAATTCATTGTTAGCATTGATCCTAAAACAAATCCAATTTCACCCTTACCTTACATACCGTATCACTTTTAAGATGATAAATCCATGCTTATTGAATAAACCACTTGTATTGAATATGGTACCCCATATTGTCTTTGACTAAGTATAGTTTATCAAGAGCTTTCACTATTCTTGATGAATAATTAGATGAAGCTCAATTTCATGCCCTTGATCTTCTTGATGAATGTCATATTTCTACATTACAACATAACCACCAATACAAGTCTTCCATCACCTGACAACATAACAAACATGTTAAAATATGTACTTTTAATTTTGGTGATATTCTATTTAAACTAGATACACCCATGATAAAGAAGGCAAGCATGCCTAAAAATTGTGGGGACCATATTTAGTTAAAGACATTCTTGGTCCAAGAACTTACTATCTTCAAAAAAATGAAGGCCACATTTTCAAAAATCCCACCAATTCTCAATTACTTAAAAATTAATTTACATAAACATTTACTTATTTTCAATCTTTTTTATCTATATCTATCTAACAATTTTTGTAGGTTACTTAAGCATGGGTCTCTCCCTCTATAGCAATTTACTCTTTTTCAAAAACCTTTAGTCCTCCCTTTTATTTTTTTTGGTTTCTTGATGTACCTAGTCTTATTTATCTTCTTACATTTTCTCTTATTTTTTGCACCCATTGGGTTTTTATTTTACGAGTTTCCTTGTAAGACCGTGGATAAGACCTACCATTCCTCACAAAACCACCATCTTTTATGTTTTTATTTTTATTTTTTTTTGCTTAGCAATGTTGTTTTGGCATCCTTTGGGTTTTTATTTTTGAGTTTTTTTTGTAAGAATGCTCCCTCACCTTGATTTTATGTTGCTTTTTAGCACCCTCATGGGTCTTTATTTTATGAGTTGCTTTGTAAGACTATGGATAGAACCTAGACATCCTCATAAAATACAATATGTTCATGTTCTTGATCCTTGTTCTCAACTTTAACTTTTGCTTCTTTTGCTAGATTAAATTTTCACAGTAATATATGTTAGCATGTTTTCCTCCATTTCCCTCTTTTTTATGATAAGGAATCATACTTTACTGTTATTTTATCCCTCTTTACTATTTGTCACATCTTTTTTGTAATATGAAGTAATTTAAATTGTTCCATGTGTCATTCCTCTTGATTTTCCATTCCTTTCATGTCCACTTTGGATAAAACAAGGTCAAAGTGAAGATATCACTTTTATTTCACCTAGATTTATGAGACTCTTAGACCTCATGCTCTTTTAAGTTTCTCTCTCTTAGAAACCTTGTCCCAATTTTTCAAATGAAATTCATATTTATTACCCATATTTGGTTTTCAAAATCTATATGGAGGAGAGGAATAGAAAAATCCATCAAAAAAGTTAAAATATAAATCATTTGAATCAAAAGGAAATGATATCTAAAAGGCAACATACAAATCTCAAAAATTAAATTCACGCCAAAATACATTATTATAACCACATCTCCTATCTCCAATCGAAGCTCAAACTCCATAGTTGAGTTCACATACATCCAAGTCCTTTGGGGTATGGTAGGATATTAGATTGGAATAGGGGATTTTATAAAACTCTATGGTTCTACCTACTTTCTCACACAAGTACCCAATCTTTACAATAGACTGATAGTTTTGTAAGGGATCCTAAGTAATGGGGAACACATCATGGGGAGGTAGGTCCATTTGATTTCATGCATATAACCTTCATGTGATGGTCTATATACTCTATTTGTTGACCCAAGACTTGTGTCATTAAGATAAGTTCTTCATAATCCTTAAGGTCAAATGTCCTCTTGTTTTGAGAAACCTAATTTGAGTGTCTTTAATTTGATAAAGAGTTGTTCTTCCTTGGTTTTTCCTTAACTATCCCATATACCCACTTCATTTTCTCACTCATCAATGTTGTTTTACCATTTTGTTTAGTCTTTTACCATTATTTTATTTTTTTTCCATCCTATTTCACATGTATCCTTGGTTTGACTTGGTGAGTTTGCCTTTCTTACTAAAGGATAACTTGTTTGAGGTTTTGGTCTTTATTAGCCTTGGATTTTTAGTTACTTGATTCAATATTGTTATTTTACTTGGTTATTTGGTCTAACATAGCACCTGTCACCCTAGCTTGCCAAATTTCCCAAATATGGTTCATCTTCATAACACTAGCTATCTTAGCTTTTCTTTTATTTGTTTGTTTTTTCAATTTAGTTTTATATGTTTAGGTTTGTTGAAATTAGTTCTTTTGCCCTATATAATCAAAACTAAAAACATAACACACAACCATTCTATGATAAAGGTAACTCAAGGTATTCATTATCTTTACTTTTTAGTCATTTACTTTCTTAGATTAGTTTACCTTTTAATCATTTACTTTTATTTATTTTTAATTTGAAATAATGAAACCTTTTTTCTAGCATTAATGTTGTGTGTGTCCTTATGTTCTTTCTTGAAGAACCATCTCTTGTTACACCTTCATAACACATAATGAGATTAGAGTGTGGCATATTTATACACATAATATTTTTAAACTTTTATCATTTACTGATGCTTTACATCTTGTAGGAACCCATCGAGACTCAATCTATTTAAGTGCATGCCTTAAAGGGTGCACCAAGAAATGGGTGACAAACCTTTTGGTGCTTCACAAGATCTTTATCCCTTATTGCCACATTATTACCAATCCAACCAGATCCCAAAACCATTACCTAAGTTATTTCTCTTCCCTTGAGTATTCCTCTAGTCTTTTCCTCTTCCATTCCTCTTTTTATTTCCTTAAAATCACTTTTGATTATCAATTATACTAGGTCAACTGGGTTAACCTAGTTTAGTTTAGTGGTATTCTTTACTTTCTTAACTTGTTATCCTTTTGGCTGACCTAGCTCAGAATTGGTAAATTATCCTAGAAAACACACTAGGTCAACTAGGTTGACCCTGTACAATTGATGTTCCTGAAAGGTTATAGGGTAAGATCCACTATATATACAAGATCATTTTATTCATTATTCATATGTACAATCAAGAGTTATTATTCACTTGCACTTCCTCATTATATGCTCTTTCACCATTCTACTTGAGGAGACTTAGCTTAGTTTTCTTATTTTGGAGAATATAGTCTTATAGATAAGTCTTAGATGCTTTGGCTTTTATTAGTGATCCTTAAAAACCACAACCTATTTTGAAACCCCTTTGGCCAAGGGAGAGATTGAGTCTCGATGGGTTCACATTTAGGTAAGTATATTCTAACTTTATTCTCCTCTATTTAATAGATAGAAGTACCATAAGTGTTTGTTTGAATAATACTATCTTTCATATTTTATGTATTATGGTGTTACTTAATTTAATTGAAGTTCCCTATACATGTTTGTTTGATTATTTCTAACCCCCACTTTGTGACACAAGATTTGGTGTGCACTAGATTAGATTTTACTTTCTTGATATTAGTATAAGTGAACATTTTAAACCTTAATAATTTATTAGGGTTGTTGTGTGACTATGTTAGACTATAGGCTTTAGAACCCTTCCTATAATGATGTGTTGTGATAAGTGATATAAGTGATCCCATAATCAGGTCTAATAGATCCCCATATTGGTTGTGCTTTTACTTAAAAAGTGTATTACCAATCAAAACTGTAGGTGTGATCTATCTTATCTAATCTAGGATTAATTAATATACATGATGCCTTTTCAATTACATATAAATGGATTCCCATGGTCATTTTCACCTAAACCTCTTTAACACCTAATAAATATTCTTATGCTTTTAGTTTTGCCTTCATAAAAAATGACCTTTTAAGCCTATATAAGCAAAGTCCATGACATAAAAATAAAAATCAAATAACCCATATGGGTCACTCTCTAACATTTTTAGACTGCTCCCTCAAAGGATAGCTACCAAAAAAATTTCAAAATTGCTCAATATAAGGTAGAATACTCCCTTGAAAGACAACTATCAAAAAGCCTTTCAAAAAGCACACAACACTTAGATCACTCCCTTGAAGGATAGTTAAGTAAAGCATTTGTAAAAGCATAGTAATTTATTGGAATCTTCCCACATTGATCAACTTCAACAACCCCTCCAAAAAAATAAAAACATAGAAAAAGACCCATTATCAAACATAAAAAAATAGCAAAAAAAAATTGACAACCAAAATCATCTTTCATACATATACTTTCCACATCAATTAGTCTACATATCATATGACATGGACTTATTTATACTATCTCTTTGGTAAGCTCTAGAAGAGGCAAGCTAGTCTCACAAGAAGGTTACACCTTCATATATATCCCCTTTATACATTATAAGCAAAGGATTTTGAGCTTACTTGACATCATATGATCAAGACATTTTTTTAACTAACTAATAGATGCTAATGCAAATAATTTGAAGGGCTTATATTCTCTAAGTCAATCAAACTTTGGATTTTTTAGTCATAGCCAAAGTAGAAGCATCATGCCTTCTTCTTATTCTCTCATATTGGTTGATACATTCCCTTAGATGTTTCTCTCTAGATTGTCTTCTTTTTCTCACATATGGTTTTGTTATTTAACTTACCTTTATGCGTTTCACCTTAATATAAACAAAATGACCATAATCATAACCACATAACATAATATCATCATCACATCATAAATAAAAATAGACATCATTAGCATAATCATCACCTCCATAAACAAATCAACTATGACCATCGTAAATTCATAATCACATATACCATATCTAACACATGTCTAAATATAAATGAGGAAGCATACACTCATTAAATTTCAGCATGAAAACCATGAGCATAACCACATCATAAACACCATCATAACATCATCAACATCTTACCATTTATCAAATTAATATAATTATGATCCATAATCCATAACCATAATAATAAACACATCATAACCTTATCCACCTAAGAATAACTGATATCCATAACCATAATCATATCAATATCATAATCATAATCATCTCAAAACATGAAATGAAATTATCATATCCATAAGAAACATATAATACCATAATAATAGTGTCATAACCACCATCCTAATCATCAAACAACATCACACTAGCATTACATATTCATATTAGGATCATCATAGTCATCCATAACCATCACATGATAATCACATCAATAACATTAATCCATCCCAAACATCATCATGAACATAAATTATAGAGACATATCATCACATGCCCATCTAGGTGAGTCAACATCAATATCTCATAAGCATATTCATATCAACATGACATCAAAAATAATCAACATGAACATCAAAACAATGAGCCATAAACTATAAACAAAGGATCACATCTATATCTCATAAATAATCATCATAGTGTCTACAAAAATATCCATATCTCTCAGAAATATACATCTCATTGCATTGGCTCCTAGGCTAGTATCAAAATCATTTAGTACATCAAAATATCATGTCTCATAATAAATATATGATCTTGGGGCACCACTACCTCCTAGAGTCTACCCTTCTATACCTACATGTCTGCTTATATATGTGGCCCACTAACCTATTTCTACCATGCTATTACCTCTTATAATCCCAACCCTGTGCCCACCCCATCAGGGATCATATAGTAGGTTCCTAAAGACCAAGGCCTCATATTATTATAGCTCTTCCATAGTCACTACATATCTCTACATCGATATAGTCCCTACTAGTCTTGCAGCTATTGGTACTCCACCCTTGCCTATTGGAGAGAGTCTATCTCCTAAATCACCAAGGCTAGCTATGACCTATCTTTATCTCTCTTCCCTATCACAGTATCCACTTTGCCATATGATAATTCCAAGGATGTCTATACTACTACCAAAGATGCCTAGGCTATGGATAGTGCCACTCATGGTTGGTCCCTCTTCATTGTCACCACTTATACATCTTGGTCAACCCCTAACATATGATCCTACTAACTATCTCCTCCTGTATCAACATCCATATCCTATTAACTCCCATATTTAAAACCAATATCAGCTACAACATAGTGTGTATGGTAGCATGGATGATATCTATATATAAAACCTCCATCATCCATATCTATCCTCTCGAGAAACTCCTCATGGTCAATGAAATCATGCACTAGTTATGGATCAAGTAGTGGAAACTCTACATCCTCCCTCTTGTATATCAAGAATGCCCCAAGTATATCTTGAATAAGGAAAAACTGCCTATATACTGTATCAAATAAAATGAGCTCTACCTCACGATCTCATATACCATAGATCCATTTTGCTCTAAAGAGAAAGAGTATGCCTCCTATAATGTGCCTAGCTTAGAGACCTAACATATGGTCTCCAAATCATGTCTCCCATGACTAAGGCATCTAGCTAGCCTTCGTACCAGTCTATATCATGTGATCTTCCTCCTAGTCTTGAGAGGGCATAGTCACCTCTCCACCTCATGTATCTAAACTTGTAATCCATCTATGTAAAGCCTTCCTAGGGTAGCCCCATAGGCATTAGCATCTTAATGTGTTTGTAGGTCCACTAATGAAGAACAAAACCAACATTTATCCCATATCTCTTATGGGCATGTAATCCCCACAACTGTCAATAAATCTAAACTAATCACATAGGTTCCCACATGAAAACTATATGACCCAACCACATCTTCGTGAGCACCCCTAGTAATAAGTATAGGAACCTCCCACTACTAGAACCTAGTAACACATAATTCATAACCGTTATCATCATCATCATCATCATAAAAAGCCTCCTTACATCCATATCTATCTAATATAGTGGTATGTAGTGAAAGCCTCTTAAGTGCCACCTCAAAAAATCAAGGTCATCTCCATACAGGAGCTCCATCTATCCATCCCACTCATCACTCTCAATGTGCTAAATAAGCTCACCCCAAATGGGCAGCTATGTGATATTATGGATGTCCTTAGGCAATATAGCGATATTACTTATATGAAGTAAGAAGGTATTAGTGGTAGGGTCCCATCTCTCAATGAGTGCCACTAATATCACTACATCCTAAAGCACATATTGGTAGTACCTCATGCTTTTAAGGCCCATGTCTTCCATGTTCTCCCAATTATCATTAGTCATTCCATGTTAAATCCTATCTAGTATTTGGAGCACTCTATCCCTCATATGTATCCTCTCCCATGCTTGTAAGGTTTGATAACAAATAAAAACCTTAGTTTATTGACATATGTTGCCTACGCATTCTACCACTTACACCTACCCCCTATTCCAATCTACTTAACTCATAACATTTACCTAATATTTGACCTATACCTATTACTTTACCCCATCATTTAACTTTTTTAAAACCTTACACATCACCTTCACCTAATCCCCTTTACCTAACCTGTTAACCTAAATTAAAACCATAACCCTACCCTTTTAACCTTCAAACTTACAATAATTTACCCAAACCCTAACACTATTCTTAAAAACTTTCAACTCATACATTAACTATCGATGGTTGATTATTCCTATAGATAACCAGTAATGGTTAGGTGACCAAATATTGATAGTCATCATATAGTGACCTATCAATAGTTAATTATTCACCACCAATGGTCAATATTTGATCACCAATAGTCAGTAGTGACTGATGATAATTAGAAACAACTATCGATGATCACTATAAATTGACCATTGATGATCAAACCTAAACACTACCCCTCAAAAATTTCTACCAAAACCTCACACGTAGCTTAAAAAATACCTACAACTATATCTACCCTCACTTATCTACCCTACCTCAACAAATTTTGAATCTAACCTACCATTTATAACCCCCACATCCAAACAAATATCAAACCCTACACCTAGGTCAAAACCCAATCCCTAGGTCAAATAATCAACAAACACCCAAATTGAAATAATCATTAATTTTTACAAGTGAAACCAAACTACCAATTTAATAACACTGCCTACCTCATTCCTTGACTATCATCAAGGAGGAACCCTGGGGACCATACCCACCTAGCCTCATGTCCTCCCTCATCCACATTGCATCCTAATCAGATTTAACCTCCAATAAATCTCTCAATCCACTCAATCACTCACTCCAACCTCTTAACAAATCACCACTCCTTTTCTAAACATGCAAGAGAGTGATCATTGATGGTTTCTAAATGAGGCAAGAAATATTTTAGTGGTTCTTTTATCTATACCCTTTTAGGGCTAACATATGACTGTTAATGGTCATGGTGACTGCCAACAATTGATCTCAAGGGTCCTCCATGACCATTAATGGTCAACATTTTAAAGCTTTTTCCTCTTACCCACATTTCTCAAGTAATTTTTTTAACCCAATTCTATATCCAAAATATTCATCAAAAGAGATCTCCTTACCCAATATATAAAAGTAAAACATGTTTACCTTACCACTAGTTATTTTGGCTCAACTATCACATATTTTATGATGACCTTACCTTGGTCATTTTGATTACACCGACTAAACTTTTAGGTTGAAGATTTTGAGCTTGTGCTACCTTGTGTACACCCAACTAATTTGTGTCTTCATGGGAACACTTCCTACTTTAAATACCCAAAAAAAACATTGACCTTATCTAGGAGACTTGAGTTTATAGGTTTAACCTAACCATCACATATGGTCACATGTTCCACTTGTTACTTATTCTTCTAGTGCTAACTATTATTTTACCAACCTTGAAAACCTAGTCATTACATGATATTTTCTATTACACTTATTCATACTTTATGCATGTGCTTGTCATTTTATTCCCAACCTACTACCAACTTCATCACCACACTTACCCACTCATTAAACCCATACCTAATTTTGTTTCACCTCATTGATTCTTGGTTTGAGGGGGAACACCTCATCCCATTCTCAAGGTAACTTAACCTTTGGCTTGTAATCCATTTTTGTTTTGTAGCTTGTTGATACAACCTACATAACAAAAAAGGGAAAAATTTAGACACTAGAAAGCCATAGATGGTGGTTTTATATGTTCAAATAACCCACAGAACACCTTGGGATCCCCTAGAGACTCTTATGTAACCTTTCAACTGTAAACCTAGAGTTAAGTTAGCTAACTAGATAAACTGATTGGCCAACCCACCTTGATGAAACTCAAACTTACCCTTGACTACCAATGTTTACCCTAACTATCAATGGTTAGGCTTGATTACTGATGGCCAGGTTCTAAATGTATAAATAGTCAACTCTAGTCAAACCCTAGCTTGCTTTTTTATATTTAGCTTGTCTAATTTGTGTTTGATCAAATACATGTGAAAGCTAAATTTAAAACTTCTTGTTGAACCTATTGTTAACCTATTGTTTCACCTCTTCTTCCTTCCTATAAAAAGAGAGGAGGAAGAAGTGAAAAAGGGTTGATTAATTAATCAATCAATCCATCATCATCATCTACATCTAGAGTCAGGTCCTCTTATATCAATACTTCTTTTCATAAGTCTTATTCTATTAAACCACTAAACTAACAAGTGTAATATAGTTCTAAATCACTATTACCCATGAACCAATAGCCAAGTATCGTTACTCTACCAAAATTTCTCCAAGATTCACTAATAGATCCTTCAAACATCTTCGAACTAACAACCAGTAAGGTAAGTATCTATTTTTAGTAATTAGTTGTTTTTTTTTCTCTCATAACCAACCTATAACTCAAACCCAATTTCCAAAATCCCATTCTACAACCTTATCAGACCCATTTCATAAAATAGACCAAAAATATACTAACCATTGATGGTCATCCTAACCACTAATGGTCTATCCATAACCACTGATGGTCACTCTAATTGATGATGGCACCCCAATCATTGGTGGTCACTATGTGAAAAATAAAATAATAGGTCATGTTCACCTACCACACCTCAATCAAATCTATCTTTTATATCCCCTACTTGATCATAGAACCTCACCCTATTGTATGAACCATGCATGATTCACTTAACATTAATATCAGTCTATTTATTATTATAATTGGTCAAATTCATCTATTCATTTATTAAGAATGTATTATATTTGATTTTAGTATCTTTTTTGATATGTGCAATTACTTTATATTTCACTTTCATAGCTTTATTATTTAAAAGTGTGGATTGACAACCTCTAAGGAAGTTCATGATTCATAGATCTAGCTTTCTAGGCAATCCACCCTACTATCTATTAATCAACTATCTCTTTAATGATTTATTATATATATGTCATTCCTATTGAGCCAAAGAGGAGTATCTACAACCATCTGGATCAATGCGTACACAATATATCAAGATTTTATATGATACCCTTCTCAAGTTTCTTCCTCTCTTTCTTCTAAAGAATATAAGTGAAAATTCTCTGAAACACCATAAAGTTATTACAAGACACTTGAAGGCATCTCTTAAGAGATACCTCAATTAGTGATTTCATACATTTAAGGGGATGTTTAATGTATCTTCTATGATATACCATTAACATGCATATGAGTGAAATTTTCATTCACTTGAAGGTACTACTAAGTCTGATGGAAAGCACAAGGTTATCAAAATGGATCTTTTGAGATGAAGTACAGGTTTTAAGTGTTTTGAATTCTCATACTCCATGGACCTACCAGGTGGCACTCTCTAAATGGAATAGAGACATGAAAACATTATTAGTCCATTGGCAAGGCTTAAAGTTAAAAGTATTTTCACTCCATATTTTGGTACACCTAGATCCCTAAAAGTATTATAGTTTACATAATTTCATTAAAACAAACTCATAGAAGATTAAACAATTATTTTTTTATGGTCTAGTGCATTAGGATCCCATTATCTCTAGACTTTTGAGATGTTACCACATGGAGTGATCTCGACAAGCCATGAATATAGAAGGTTCAAGTGCATTAAAATGTACAAGGCTATTGATTAATGAGGAGTTAACACTTGTTATCATCTAGATAAACTGACCTTGATGTATGGTAATTATCATTCATAGTGTAGAAATAAATAAATTAATGAATAATTGACATATGTCTCAAAGTTAATGATTGAAAATCCATAGTTAATTAAGGTTTGACATATGGTAGGTATTTGAACCCACTAAAGCTAACTAGAATTTTTATAATAAAATGGGAATTTAAATTAAAAGTTTGTTATCTCCATTAATGGTGCATGAATACATTCAATTTTTGAATCTTTTGAATGACATATATAAAACCTATGTCAAAGGGGAATTCACTTATCCATTACTCTCAAGAGAAATCTCCATCTTCCAACTCTCATATGTTTAGAATCCCTGATTCTTCAGAGGTTTACAAATTTAAACCAATCATTTTGATAGAACTAGATGCATACATCTAGTTTATTAATGCATTTAAATTCCAAACAATCTAATGTACCTTATATATATGATTTCATTAGAATGACTAAATAAACCAATATAGTGTTCAAGAAAAGTTCTTTAGATTTCAAATTTCACCATTATGATGCACTTTGGGATGAGGTAGAATCAATAATTTTATACTTGATTTAGTATAGAATTACACCAGCCCACAAGTAGTACATTAATGAGTTGCTACCCATCAACGCATAGGGTCTTCATCATGTAGCTATTAAATAAGATGTAATACCATGCATAGACCTTATCAGATATTTTAATTTGAATGGCACTTTTACTAGTGATTACTTATATAATAGGATAAATAAGAATGTGGCTAAGTAAATTTTGGATAGGGCTTTCATGAGGTATTTTAGGTTACCTAAACTTGAAATAGACTATAATCAAAACTTGGCTAATGTCTAGCTTGAAAAAGACATAATAGAATGGAAATTGAAAGAGTGGCTTGTCAAGGGCCAAAATTGAATCTCAAAGGGGGAATTACATCTAATTACATCATTAAATTTAATCTTGGAGTTAGGATAGCAATGGATTTATTGAATAGAATATATGAATTTCTAATTATTACATATGTTCAAGTTGAGTGGGTTTTATTGTTGGACATTTTGTTAATCTATGATCAATTGGTTTCACTAGGAGAAATCATTTGTGCCATACTCAGTCTCAAATGTCCTATCTAGACCAAAGATCATTAGATGATAGTTTTTACATGAATAATTTTTTAGATGCTATTATGGGAACTATATATAAAAGCTATGGTAAGTTGTCGTAACCCTCAAAAGAATATGTGGCTAATAGAATTAATGAAGATCATTCTTTTATGTTCATTTACATATATAGGTATGAAATTGAATTAAACTACAATGAAGTTTACACTAGGATATATAAATAATTCCATGGGAAATATATGCCTAGGATATCTAAGAAAATTTTGAGGACACTCCATAAATGGGGAGACTACTAATTATATATAGATATTACTATCATTCATATCTAAGGGGGAGGAAGTTTTTCCTTATTGATATCACAACATGTTTTGGATATGATTATTGAATAAGAAAAAACTTTTTAGGTTTCTAACAATATTGATGAGGAACTAGATAAGAGACATCTAGATTATTATTTAAATACTCCCAAGAGTATTGGCCAAATGATGTATGTGGTCAGATCACATTTCAACTAGGCTAATAAAATGAGAGTCTTATAGAATTTGAGATTGGCACCATTTAGAGATGGGATATGAGTAAAAGGGTTAGATGATATATTAAATATATTAATGAGAAGAAGGGCATGTTTATTATGGGCATGAGGGGTATGACCATGATTCTATCTATCAGAGTGTGCTTGATGATTTAGGGGCATGCAAGAATATGAAAGATAAGTCGATGTCCATGGTTTGGGCTTAGGTATTATAGTATAATCTTTAGGCTACTAAGTAATAATATAAGAGGGCATATAATCACCAGTGGCCACCATCCCACCCTCATGTCTCTCATTAAATAATATCAACCTCTTTATCCTCTACAAGAGCCTATATATGAGCAACTAACTGACTCTACTATCTAAATGGGAATATAATACTTAGCTCAAATGGGATATTATGAGAGGTCTTCCAATTCCTAAGGTCCCTTCTTCAAAAAAAATTATTTATACTAATGTTTTGGGTAAAATAACTTCAAGAGATAGGTTGGCATATTATCTAGGCAAAGAAAGGAAGAATAGTTTTATGATGACTCCTCTTTCCCCTTAACAATTGTGACCAAAGTAAGGCTTCAAGATTTATTTTAAACTTATTTATTTTACATGACAAATTATTGTTGATTTGCCCTCATCTCCTATGGCTATCCCTTAATCACCTACATCCATTGGTGAGGATTCATTTAATTTAGGTACATCTACCATTTTGTTTCCAAAAATTTTTTGACCCACCTCCACAACAACTATTACCATGCCTTCACCACCATCTCTTATGATACATCCCACCTCTACTATTCCTTTAGGTATGTCACCTTTCATTCCACTTTCCACTCCCCCCATATTGACCTAACAAAGGAAGCCTAAGGATTATCTTACTCCTACTAATAACAAGTAATTGGAATAAATACCACCTATTAGTCTATCTACTATTCAGGAGTCTCTTGAGAGGGAAAAAATAGAGGAATCTAAGAAATAAAATGAAGGAGAAACTCAGGTAAAGTTTCTTGTGGAAGAATAAACAAAAGTAATAACATTGGTTAATTAATAGGATGATTAAGATGAAGAAGATTTTTCTAAGGAAACAAAAGAAGTAGAGAAAGAAAAGATTGAAGAGACTCACCTAGATGATGAAGAGGAAGAGTTGGATAATGCCAGAGCCTTGAGACTTAGATATAAAAATGTCCTTACAAAACAACCAAGTCAAAGGATTGATGAGGTAGTCTCTTTTACTATTTATTCATCTATCAATGTTGAAATCCCATTTGTAAGTCTACCTTTTGTTATATCTCAAGGTTTTTTATTTATTCCTCCTAAGTAATCATCAATTATTTCCCCTCTATCAATAAAGAACCTAAAGAATATGATCCATTTTTATGTCTATGTTTGATCCTCAAATCCCACCCAATTCAAAAATGAAGTTGGATTAAATAGGAGTTACCATTACATAGGCATAACTAATACCCTCAACTAAATTTAAAGTGGAGAGAACCCATATTTTGGTTAGGTAATATCTAAGATCTTGCCAAGGAGAGAGCCATCCCTAAGGGAGAGAATTTTCCACTAGACTCCACTATTTCCCATTCAAATTAATAATTAAATAGTTCTTCCACTATTTACACCTCATCTTATGACTCCTCTACCTTATTCATCTTAAAGCCTAGCTTCAATTGATTAAATAGGGATTCTCATAGTTCCCCAATGGGTGAAAGAGATGTAGGAAGCCAGGGATGAAAGATAAAATCTAGTTTTAACTAAATTACATAGTATCCACCATGTTTGATAACAAGAGTGGGATAATTTAGAGGGGTAGGAAGTGGAAGGAGGTGAAACTTGCTACATGTGAGAAGATGGAGTTTGATTAGAGAGATAATATTTTTCCTCTTGAAAATAAATTGGAGAACCTAGGGGACCATATAGAATATATTAAGAATTTAAATAATTTCATTTATTCCATAGGGTCTGCCTTGAAGGAAATGCACTAGAATACTAAGGAGGCATTGAGAAGGTGAAAAAAATACAAACCACCTATGCCCCTCAAGAAATTATTGTTGATGTTCAAAGTGCATCCAATAAGCTGTACAATATTTTATATAGTATTTAAGCATCAAGAACAACTCTCCAATCTAATTGGGTAAACATCACCAAGTTGTGGCACCAAATAAAATTATTGGAAACTAGGTTAAATTTCTTGATTTTGTGTTTAAGGAACAATTATTTAAACCATTTGAATTTAATGTTTGGTAGAAATGTAGCCTAGTTATTGAATTATGTCATTACTAAAAGATATGCTTCTCTTGATTGACATAATTAGATGAAGGCATTATTAGGACTCTTTACCAGATATGAGAATGAGGCCTTGGAAATTTTATCAAATATGAGGGTTACTTAGGTGATTACTCCTACTAGAAATTTGGTCAGCATGGTTAATTTTAGGAACCTCCATATAATAGTATAAAATTTTAAGAAGCTGGAGGAAACCATCTATAAAACTAATGAGGAGGCTTTATAGCTAGTTAGTTTTGGTAAGAATATAATCACCAAGGATGGAGCCTTAGTAGCTAGATTTAAGATCATAGTGGAAGATCAAGGTAGGTTAATGGTTGAATCATGTAGAATTATTGAGACTTCCTTGCCCAATCTTGATTTAAAAAAAAAGAATTTATGGTAGGGGAATAGTATTGGAGCAACTTAAAGAAAAATAGAAAGCTTCATCTTTAGTTTCAGTTACTCAATTAGTTGTAAGTGTTTATATAATATCTCAAGACTCTTAGTCTTCTAGGTTTATAATAATTCAAAATCCCATAGGTTTGGTGTTCATTTCACTTGTAGTTAATCTTATGACTACTTTAGTTTCTTCTTCGACTCTTCCAACTAGTGGTTCCACATCAACACATTGATTAGAGATGATTATATATGTGCGTATATATTTAAGGTAGAACTATAGTTACTAATCTATTTATTATGCATACATATTTTATTTTATCTTGAGAGTATAAATTTTTACACTTCCATTATGCATGCATCTTTTCCATGATCTTGAGCTTGTGGCTCTATTTTTGGACTTATAATTTTAGGCAAAGACTGAAGAGATGAGTAATTACCATCCCAAGTTTACAAATAAATGTAACCTCTTAGTCCTAAAGATAAGAGATTTTTGGATATTTAGACTAATAGGAAATTCAAAAGAGTTCTTCTTGGATTTGTATTTATGTGTAAATCTTGATTCTCCTCCAATTATGTGCATGACTTGAGACATTACATTATTATGATATATTAGTGCCTAAATTTGTGTATGAGTTATCAATTTTAAATATGTTAATTAATTTTAAGTTATAGTTTATTTTAATATATTTTTCATGTTAATCATAATACTTATTGAATATGTGAAATAGTAATCTAAGAATTGGGAAACCTTAACTTTGCATATCTAAGTATACTATGTTAATTGTTATGCCCCTAACCTATCACATGTATTAGGATAGGAATAGCTAACTTGTGGATTAATTATCCCTATTTTATGCTATTTCATATTTCTCTATGCATTAATTTGGTTAGTACATCAGCCTATGGAGTAACCATTGCCTATATAGATTATATATAGGAGGTAGTGGGTAACTATTTATCATCATATTGTGAATTTTACTCTTATTGAAACTTGTGGAGGTTGCCCCCTCAAAGTGGATTATCTATTATCATATATTTGTATATATTTAAGTAATATTTGGATCTAATTATGCTATTATAATTTATTGTTGAAGTAATTTCATTACAAGTGGTATCAGAGCTACGATTTGGGTAATCTTGTGGGTGAAACCCTAATTTTTTAAAATTTGGATATATCTATAAAAATGTTGTGAATTTCTTTAAATTTTTTTTACTAGAGGTGATAAATAATTAAGTTAAGATTCCATTAAAATTTTAGATAATTTGGACCTATTTTACAAAATTTATCTCCATTTTAGGGTTTTTCATAAAATTGCTCTATAGTGCACAATTCAAAGAATTTTTCTAAGTTATTTACATTTTTGGATAGATTAAAAAAATTTGGATAGGTTTTTTTCTTTGTATTATTTTATTTGAGGATGAGATTATTCCAAAATCACTTGGTCAAAGTTGGGTCAAAAATGCCAATCAGGGTCAACATCATAAAGCCCTTTTATGGTAGGTCCACAAACTCAAGGCTAAGGAAAGGGTGTTGAAACTCTAGGTAAAACACCTAACAAGGAAGAGACGGAGTCATAAGTGGGATGTAATAGATACTTTATACTAGGGTTCTCTAACATAGATCACAAAGTGAGCTAACTTGACTATAGTGTGTAAGGCATTCAAAGTGAGGTGTAAGGCATACAATCTAACATGAAATCCATACAAGATAGTTTGGCAAATCTTATCATGAATTTAAAAAATAATCATTCAAATAATCTAGATAACACTATTTCACAAATCCAACATGGTGGTTCTCCCAACTAGTCTACTTCAAATCTAACTACATTAATATAGAGGAACTTGTTACCTAAGGTGGATATGCGTAAATTTGATGGAAAAGATCCACTCAATTAGATCAACCAAAAGGAATTTTTTTTTATCTACATTAGATCTCAAGTGGATAGAAGGTTTCCATCACATCCTTGTATCTTGAACTTGATCAATTCATTTGGTATTGAAGGTTGTGTGCTCAAAAGAAAAAGATGACTCTTAGTGTCACCTGGTCAATTTTTATAGAGGATCTACAATTACACTATGGCAATAGTGTGATAGAGAATTACTTTAGCCAACTAGAAAAATTGTGATAGACTGGCTCCGTCAAGGATTATATTCATCTTTTTCAGAACCTATCCTTACGTGTGGAGACAATTTCTAAGGAGAACTTGAATGACCTATTTTTGGGTAGATTCAAGGACCACATTCAACATGAGGTACACATGTTTAATCTACTTAATATTTTTTATTATATTATCATGGCATGTAGAGCTAAGGAAAAATTCATAGCCAATGAGAAACATCCATTCACTCACTTTAAAGATAGTAGCATATTAACAGCAATAATTCATCCACTTACCAGATTGCCCCTCAACAAATTAAAGAGAAGCATGAAAAATGATTATGTTTTAATTGTGATAGCAAGTGGAGCAAAGGACATAGATATGTTGAGAAGAAGTTATTCTACATTGAAGGATCCAATGAAAATAAAGAAGAAGATGATGCCTCCAATGATGATGAAGAAGAGATAGAGGAGGTACTTAAAGATTCCCAACCTATAATATCTTGTCATGTAATTGTAGGTATTATCACTCCAAAAACTCTTAAGGTGGTGGGTTTCCTCAAGAAATAGAAGGTGACAATATTGATTGATTCGGGGAGCACACATAACTTCATCAACCATAAGTTGGCCACTTGATTAAACTATTTCATCTACCCAGTACCAGAATTGTAGGTCATGATTGTAAATGGTGGAATAATTAATTATTTAGGCAAATGCCATAGTATTAAGCTTGCTATGGGTGAGTACAATCTTGGTTCTCCTATGTTTTCTATTCTCGTGGGTAGCATAGACATTGTTTTGGCAGTCTAATGGCTCACAACCTTGGGTACCATTGAGATGAAGTTCTAGGAACTATTCATGCACTTTCATTTTGAAGGTAGGAAAATTAAACTACATGGATTATAGGCAAAATTTCCACAATTGATTAGTTCACATCAGATGACCAAGATGTTAAAAAAGGGAGAAGAGGGAATTATTTCATGATTATGTTCCATAGAAGTTCATCCCACACAAGCATCTACACCTGCTGATCTATAGATGATTCTTGATGTGGAGGAGCACATTTAGCATCAACAAGAGGTTTTGGCTAGTTTGAGAGAGAATTCAGCCTTGGCACAAAGTAAGATGAAGCAACAACTAGATCAACACCATAGTGAGAAAAGTTTTGAGGTGGATGACTGGTTATTTTTATGTTTATATCCTTACAAGTAGATGGCCTTGAAGTAATAGAAAAAGGACAACAAACTTGCTCCTAAGTATTATGGCCCTTATCAAGTTTTGGAAAAATTGAAAATATGGCTTACAAGCTCAAGTTACCTCATTCATCTCGCATACACCCAAAATTTCATGTTTCCTTTTTGAAGAAGGTCATTAGATAGAAAGTTTCATTCCAAATAGAGCTCCTAGAACTAGATGAAGAAGGACGTGTCATTTTAGAACCAAAGAAGATCCTCCAAACACATACTAAGAGGTTGATATTGAGAGAGGTAAAGGAATATCTGATCAAGGGGAAGAACCTGAGTAGTGAAGATGTAACTTGGGAAGGTGAAGATTTTCTACAACAACACCCAAAGCTATTCAACATTGAGGACAATATTGGTTTGAAGGGGAAGGGCATGCTATGCCCCTAACCTATCACATGTATTAGGATAGGAATAGCTGACTTGTGGCTTACTTATCCCTCGTTGATGTTATTTCATATTTCTCTATGCATTCATTTGGTTAGTAGGCCAGCCTATGGAGTAACCATGGCCTAAATAGACTATATATAGGAGGTAGTGGGTAACTATTTTTCATCATATTGTGAAATCTGCTCTTATTCAATCTTATGGAGGTTTCGCCCTCAAAGTGGCTTATCTATTATCATATATTTGGATATATTTTAGTCATATTTGGATCTACTTCTACTATTCTACTTTATTGTTGAGGTAATTTCATTACATTATTTTTCCTTTAAATTTTCACTATATTTGATTATTGGTGTGCTATAACATCTTTCAATGAATATTATTTTATCTTCCTTGTCCTACCTAAGTTTAAGTGCTAGTTTTAAATCATTTTATCTGGGGCTATTCATAGACATTTTTTTTCCCTACTCTTCCCTCATTTTTTAAGTTATTTTCAAGATCCTATCCAAATTAATTACAATCATCATATTTCCACAATATCAAATTAGATATAGGTTCATTTATAAGTAGTCTATTCATGGTAAATAATTTTTATCATTCACCACTAATCTACCAATGAGTTGTTATAAAACTAAATACCCTACAACTTGGGTGTTTGAGCAATTTACTTTAGTGATCCTAAAATTTTATAGGATACCCCATAAAAGGATTTTTGCATTTATGTAAAACACACATCAATAAAATCCATATTTATAAACTTCAATGTGCCATTTACAAGAAAGTAGGAAAGATCTAAAAACATTTGGTGCATCACTTCCTATTATTTTTAGTTTATCCTCTCTCTTTTCCTAGATGAAGATCATAGTTTAGCTATAAGTAGTTTCATTACATGAAGTTAAGGTCTACATGGAATTTTTAAACTTGATGCACTATGTTTTTAAAGAAATCTATCCCATATCTAGAAATTTAAATCAAATAGCCTTAGGTATCATACTTTAGAGCTAATCCCATTGTGTCTACATATCAACTTTGTTATTATGAGTGCATGATTCAAGAGATAAGATTATCTCCTATGAGAAACCTGAAAAGGAAATGTGATAAAATCAAAGGGATGTTGAATGTATCTCCTAAGAGATATGTTTAACATACACATCAGTGGAATTTTCCTTCACTTGGAAGGTGCTATTGGGTGATAAATTGAAGGGCCTTATAATACCTTAAAGGTTTTTACTAGGAGATACCTTTCAAACATGCACAAGAGTGGATTCATCCTTCAAGGTATTTTTATTAGTTTGTATTACACCCTTTGAAAGAGTGGTGTTTCATTCCTATCTCATTTAGCTGATACAATGGGATTACCTTTAGGTGTGTGTAGCTTAGTTAATGAGGTGAACCTATAGTTTTGGGGATATTTACCTTGATTCATCAATTTTAGATAAATTTAAAAAAACTACTAAATTTATGATGGAAAAATATAGAAGGGAAACATGAAATGAAACCTATGCTAGTAGAGGTGATGCACCAAAATGATGTGTCCACCCCATTTAATATTTTAAAAACACTAATAAAAAGATGAGTACTAGTAACTAAACTACTCTATTTAAACATGTCTAAGCATCAATGTTTCATATAGAGGCTATAATATATGATCAAAATTTGAGGGTTATAAATAGATGGTCTGATTCAAGACACTTACTAATCAAATTCCACTCCAAGCTCATCTACTAACACCTTGACACACTATGTGACATGCATAGAATAATGTACTAGTATGTAGGTCAAGTAAGGACCTAAAAAAGGAGATAAACCTACCACATATTTCAAATAAAATAACCATGAAACATGCTAAACCATTATAGATAAGTTAAAACAATCTTTTTATTAGCTTAAGAGGTGATAAAGTACAAATTTGGGCATAATATTTTCATACCTAGTAGAGGGATATATACAATGGAATTTGAGCCTCTATTTATGAAACAAAAAGAAAAAGAGAGAGGGTAATATAGTATAAAAATGTGGATAAGAGTCCATGATGACCCTCTTTCACTCCATCATCAATTACAAGCATCAATAATAGATCTATGTTCTCTCCATGTGTTACCTTGGTTGGTTAGTGGTATTCAATGAGAATTTGGGTGTGGAGGTGTAGTGGATAAGAGATAATTAATCCTTGGTTTAACCCATTAAAATCATGGTCATCACAAATTGGTTAGCCACCTCTCCTCATGATAGTTACCAAGGTAGAAATGTGGTCCAATTAGGTCTCCATGAAGCATTAAGTAGTCCATCCATCTTTTACATGTCAATAAGGTTTAAGAAAATTGCACTATTATCCTTTATGGATATGAAGTGTGTTTAATCACCTGAATTAGGTATTTAAAAAGGTGTTTATGATCTATATTTACTCCCACAGTAGCCATATAAACTAATACTCATCTTCCCATTTTGGCTAAATAGGCCTATTAGGTAACTAGGCCTAATTATTTGATGGTATCTCTTTTAAGTTATCATAAGACCTCCATAGGAGTTAATTTCATATATGATAGGAATGTTTAGGACCTAAAAAATGTCTAATGCTATGAAACTGGGTAATTCATGTTGTTCTTAACCTCCCAAGGTGACCTTGTTTCTTCATCACAAGCACACCTAAAACTACCTTCTTCATGTACACATGTAGGAGCAATCTCAAGGGTAAGTAATAATAGTTTGAGGTTTAATAATATGTATGAATATCCACACTAAATTATACAATGGTCTTCATCATCTCAACATACTCAGAAACCCATTCTCTTCTCAAAACCCTATAAAAGTATAGTTTTGATGAATCCATACATGTGTCCATAAAAATCAATAGCTTGACTATGACCCTTTTAGATTACACAATGTGATTCAAGTGTATTCAATACAAATTCATTGCATTTCTATGCATTTCCATCCATTTTTCCTCCATCAAGTCATTATTTGGGTTTTGATAAGGTTTAAAGGCTCCACTAGTATTAATAATGGTTCATAGACTTAGGAGGCCTAACCTATAAAAAAATGGAAAGAAAACTTAGTATACAATCCCATATACCTTATATAAATGCCACTTATTCCCATGCAACTTATCCATATAATATCAAGAAAAATTATAAGCTCTTTAAAATCTAAAATAGTGCAAATAGTGATTTTGAGGTGGTAGGAGGTCTTAATGATGATTTATAGAGTTAGGAATATGAATTTAAAAACCCTATACAACTTTTAAAAACTTTTTATGATCCCATATAAATACTTATTGATGTTTTTCATATGAGAATATAGCTCCTTGGGATCTTCACACTGCATAACAGATCTTTGAGCTAATTCTTCTCCTAAAGGATCATTCATGGAAGTTAGTGTCTTTATCATAAAAACAATGCCATGGGTTAGAGTTAAAATACCTTCCTAAACTCCTCAAACATATATATCAAACCATGCACACTCTCCACGGAGGTTTGATCGTCTTAAGATAACTTCTTAGGCATGATAGAACTATGTGTGTAGGTAGAGATTGATTATGATAAAATAATACACTCAATGGATATTTATTCCTTGGAAAGGAACATATGAGGTATGAAATATATATATCCATATATGTAAATTAATTTTTATGCATTTGCCTCCTCAAAATTATTGAGACTTGATCTAACCCATGCTTATGGTTTGTGAGCAATTAAACTTATGTATCCATAATGGCTTGGTTTAATGTATAACTTCCTCAACCTAAGTCTTTTACCATAATTAAAAACCATATTATGGTTTATTATATCCTAATATGATGTTTCCAAACTTAAAAAACTCCAAAACATGCAAATGTCTTCAATTTTCATACAAAGGGCTATGACTACCTATTTAGGCCTATTTGGCCTAATTAGGATAACTAGGCCCTCTCTTCTATCAATGGACCAAATAAATAGATTAAGGTATTAATAGTTTTTATAAAATTATTTATATATATTTTTTACACCCTTACACCTCACCCCTATGTAGGGTTACTTACACTTTTACTCTCCTATCTAAAGATCATGCATGTAGGTGACAACTCTGTGTCTTGGCTAAGTAAGTGTGGGTTCCTATAAATTTTTAACACTTTGAGGTCATATTTATAATTATAATTAAATTTTTATCATAAAATTTACCTATGATACTTTTATAACCACTCTCAACTTAGTTACCTTGATCTCTATGACTATATGTAGGATACAGTCCTTGTGTTCTGTTTGTGTGAGAGTTGAGAAGTGAGGTTTATTCCTGGAGTGAGTATTACATAGACCATTTTGAATTTTTATATCATGTTATCATGTTTATATTGTCTCTATTATATATTTTCTCATATTTAATAGTAATTATTTTCTTGACTTACTCTCAATCTATAATTAGGCCCGTAAGTGCTCAATTCTAGGCTCCTGATTATGTGATACCATTTGAGATGTGATTTGATGATTAATTGTTTCATTTAATTCCATAAATTTTTTGATAAAACATATTTTATATTTAACCTTTGAAACTTTTTAATATCATCACACCCTCAAAGTTTATCCAACTCTATAGTCAAATTCCTATTTGCATTAAAGTCTTGGTTGAGCCTATTATCTTGGGGTGAGTTGATGGTGTTGATATTGTTTGATTATACTCTCTCCATCTAAAATTATTATTCATAGTACCATATGACTCACCTTGAGTCCTAAATTCATTAAATACCTAGTTTTATACTTCCAACAGTGGATACCTTACTCACTTAGTTTGCCTAAATAGGCCTATAGGTGCTTAAATGAAAGCCTATCTCTCTAGGGTTAAGGATGAGATAGGGTTATATGAGTATGAGGAAGTGAGGACCATGAAGGAAAAATTATATATAATGATTGAGAGGTGGAGATAGTGTTTTATTTAAAATAACCTAATGGTTGTCTATAGCTACCCTACTCACACTTACAAAGGATATTACACAATATACATGGTAGTCACATTAGAAATAGGAATTTGAAAGAGTTAAATGTTATAATGGCTCAAATGTGTGATTAGGGTAGATAATAATTGAATGTAATCTAGGAAAACCACTATATAGCTTTAAACCATTACTTGCTTCTATATTTATGATTTGAAGGATCTACGACATGAAGAAATACTACCTACAACTTGCCAACCAATGGAGACTGTGGGTTGATATGCCCTTGAAATTACTATATTAATATGCTTAGATTAGTATAAAACACTCAAAAAACCCATATATACCTTCATCTATGATTGAACCACCACAACAAGCTTCAAATTTTCATGAATCTTCTTATAGTTGGGCTTCTGGGGTTTGTACAATACTTAAGACCACTTAGGGGTATTATCAGTCATTCATAAAGCTATGGGGCTAGATTTGAGAACCAATGCCACTGATATCAATATCACTACGAGTCTAACCTTTGGCTAAGAGATTGGGCTCTGACTACCTTTGTATGGGTCATACTATTCATATCCAAATGGGCTTAATGGGCTTTCCAAGATCTTTATGGGGATTTCACTACATTTTATTCCTTCATTTTCATATTATGGACATGAAACTTACTTTTAATTCCTTAAAGATATCTTTCATTAAGTTCCTAACCTCTTTTGACTTTGACATGACCATATAAATCCATACAAGAGTTGGAAACACCTACAAAACCTTTATTATATTCATTTTTTTAAGTCTAAAGATTTAAGAAGTCATTGAAGGGTAGATGGAGGGAAAATAGGAGTCAAGATAAAATTTTAAAATATCTGGTATGGATGGAGGGAATTTGAAGAGTCATTTTCAATGTATGGGACCCACTTTTGATGGATGGAAACCATTTAACTTTTAAAAGGAAACTTTTTTCATATGAAACCATTCTAAGATGACATTATAATGGTTATGGATACCTTTTACGACCCATAATTTAAATTTTACACCTTATCATATCTTATTTAAATGTTTATACTATGGAGTTTGACTCATATGATATGTTTGAAGAGGCATTTGATGACTTGAAGGGCTAATTAGAACTTGAAACAACCTTAAATAGACCATGAAGGCAACCTTGGATACATCATTAGTCACTGTGTTAAGACTAAAAAATCTGTTAGACACCCTTATTATCTTGATATCAAGGTATATCATTAAAAAGTGGTTAAAACAACCATAAATACTATGAGAACTAGAAACCTTAACTTCTCCAAAAACCTTAACTTTTGCTAAATAAATTTAACTTTGTCCAACAAGGTTTGGACCATTTTCTAGGCCTTAAAATTCACTTGACACCATTCCACTCACCCAATTACCACCATGAAAACTTAACACATCATTCAAAATCTCAAAATAGGCTATGATATGATGATACCTCAAACATTTTCTAACACATACAATGACACCTTAAATAATGCTAGAAGTCTCAAAATGAGACCAAAAGAAGATATCACAAGGCATGTAGACCATCATGTATAACCTTTGGGTTGTATCATGAGAAATTTTAAAATTATATGGGTTTTAATTTGTCCTAAGCGGCCAAATTATCAATATTTTTTTGACTCATAGGGTTTGACCAACCTGGTAGTGAAGAGAACCAACTAACTCATACATGATAGGCACTAGAATAACACTTGGAAACATGACTTGGATGGACACTTTGATTGGAATGTAAATCATATTTATCACCTTATCTAATATTTAAGGATTGAGAAAAACTCCCACACACACAAAGAAACTAAAAGAAAATAACACTTAAACACCTAAGAAAGGAACAAGATAGGATAACATAACAACTAAGATAACTAACCGACCACACTTGTGTTGACAACACTTATTGGAAAGAAAAAACAACATAATAGAAAAACCTGACCTAAACACAATTTTTTTCTCCTCCAAGATCAAATGGGAACCTTATTTTATCATCATGGCACCATGAGATCAAATTATCATGTGTTGATTGAAGTCTAATCAGGTATTGTTTATGGGATGAGAACCACCACTTGCATCTAGAGTTTTTGGCATGATTATAGTCTATTATAATTGTAATTAAACCTCATTTATTCATTATTAGGTGAATATTTTGGTGATGTGAATTAATTACCTATTCATATTCTTTCCAAAATTATTTACTTCGCATAAATAATCTCATTTCTACCTCACCCATAAGCTACTCTTGATCAAGCTAAATAGTTTGAGATAAATCTTGTGACATGATTGTATAGATGAATTCAAAGGAAGATTAATATTTATATTTATAAATTTGAGACCAAAAAATTTTATATTTATTCCCCGAGAGTGAAGAGACACCTATATATGGAATGAAGGGTTGATAACCTTGTTTAAAAACCTCAAATAAGTCACATTGAAATAAAACAATCTATTAGAATGGCATGCTTTGAGAGATGCCTTCCTCTTGTTTTATGAAACCACCTTATTCAATTTAAATGAGATAATGAAAATCCTCTAGAATAAATTAACCTAATCTTATGATCTCATACAAGTCTTTTGATTGATCATCACATAGTTCTAGTTTGTTTGGACTTTATTCAAGATTGATAGGAACTAATGTAGAAGTAGGCATAACACAGCTTGAGATGTATTTAGAAACTATACCTCTTTGACCATGATCATGTAACTCTAATGAAATTTATATAGCCTTTTATATATCATTAAAATCTACCTCATCTATCATAATACTTGATCAACTTGTATCTCATCAATATTTACCTTACTTTTCAACCTCACTAAAACCTCTTAAGGTCTACCTCTTTGTTCTAAAACTATTAAAAGTTGGACAAATACCCTATTTAAATAATCTTTAGGATTTTAATTAAAGAGACCAGTTGCCATGCCATCAATAAGATCTTTAAAATCACCTTCTTATTGGCTAATTAATATGTTTTCCTCGTGTGATTCACCTTAATC
The DNA here is from genome assembly GCA_037957365.1 of Torreya grandis. Classification (NCBI taxonomy): domain Eukaryota; kingdom Viridiplantae; phylum Streptophyta; class Pinopsida; order Cupressales; family Taxaceae; genus Torreya; species Torreya grandis. The sequence goes on along the minus strand of JARHVA010003751.1, from coordinate 1,359,242 downwards.
TTGAAGTACATATTATTTTGCATCCTTGAAGGTGTATCTATAATTATTTTCACCAAGAGGTATCCCAAAAGGAATATATTATTATAACTCACCTAAATTACCTAGCTCAACTAATTCCACAACTTGACTTTTTACACTCACCTCCCATATGACAGGTTATTTATCAAGGAGCTTGAGGGTGGGAGGGTTATGAATGTATTCATGAGTTGGTTTGGGAGTCGAGATAGCACACTTATTTTTTTCAAAAACCTTATTTGATAAAACTATAATATGGGAAATACTAGGGTTATTATGGAGTAGGGTATGAGGTTTTACTAGGCTATTCTTGATCTTGGCTCTCTTCCTCTTTAGATTCTATTGATCTTATTACTACCATTGACTGAGATAAATTTTTATTTGTAAGCTCAATTTTTTTAGTTAGGTGAGATTAAAAATTAGGTCACATTTGATCATAAGTCTCTTCAGCTTGATCAGGAAGGGATTGGATCTACCAAATCTTAATTGAATCATGACATTCAATCCTCTCAACAAGAACTTCCCTCTTTTTCATAGTCTCTTGAATAAACTTCCTAGTAGGGAAGGAATGATAAACTTATGGGGAGATTGGAATGTTTTCAAAATCATCTAACTAAGTCTTTTGAGGAAGGATGGGATGATCAAAATAAAGATAATATAGAATAGGGGAGGGCACATGAGACTTATAATATTATATCTATTATCCCTCATAAACCATTATCTTCTCTTATATAGTTGAAATTAGGCCACATGTGTCTAACATATCACTAGTGTGTCTTGACTAATTATCCCTCATAATATATTCCCACTCTCTTGACTTATTGAAATGAGTCTCTCAAATTCCTAATGAGATAAATAGAGATCTATTGACCATATCCCCTCTATGTATCAATCCCAACCATATATCTCTCATAACCCAAGAGAGTTTACTTAAGGCATGAGATAGACTGATTTAGAACATGACTATATTGATTAGGAGCATCATTATCTTGTAAATACTAATCAATAAGATAGGTATGCTACCAAGGAGATGGATTTGTGGTTGGAAGTGACTTATAATACTGATATCTAGGTTGTGTATGCTCAACATAAGACTAGTAATGGTCAACATACTATTGGTGATAAGGAACATAGAGATGGTATGGGTCAGGATGTGATTGATAAAGTAGTGTAAAATAGAAATATTCTTCATATCCAACCATTATAAATTATAAATTAAATGAAAAACAATGTGAAATATCAACAACAAAATTTTCTTACCCTTAGATGAAGACCTTATGACCACTCTTTGCATGAAATTTGACTACAAATCTACCACTATAGTGCTTGAAGCTCCTATATATCATCAAATGCTACAAGTAGTTTCTCTAATTGTTTGAATCCATGTCCCACCAAGAATTCTAAAAACTATTATTAGTCTAGACTTCACCCCTTGAGGCTATGTTATTTTATCCATATCTAATCTACCTTATATAATCATATCACCTCTAGGTGTGGGTAACCTAGTTGATGAGGTGAACCTTTTGTTTTGGGGATAGCTCCCATGGTGCATCAATTATAGATCAATTCCTAAAACTACTAACTTATTGATGAAAATGGATAAAAGGGAAACATGAAATGAAACCTATGCTACTAGAGGTGATGCACAAATATGACGTGTCCACTCTATTTAGCCTCTGAATAATACTAATGAACAAAATAAGGAATAGTAACTAAAACACTCTCTCCAAAGGCATTTAAGCATTAATGTTTCACATAAAGGTTATTCTAGATGATCAAAAATTAAGGGTAATGAATATAAGGTCTCATTCAGGACACTTACCAATCAAATTACACTCTAAACTCAACTACTAACACCTTCACACACTATGTGACTTACATAGAACAATGCACTAGTATCTAGGTGAGGTAAGGACCCATAAAAGGAGAGAAAACTACTACTTATTTCTAATCAAACAAGCATAAAACACTAAAATAGTATAGATAAGTTGAAATAGTCCTTATATTAGTTCAAGAGGTGATAATGTATTAATATGGGTAAAATTTATTTATACTAAGTAGAGAGATAGATACAATTAAATTTGAGACTCAATTTATAGAACAAGAAGAGTGAGGGGGGAATATGGCATATAAGTGTGGATAAGAGGTCATTATTACCCTAATTCACTCCATCATCAGTTACAAACATAAATAATAGTTCCATACTCTCTCCATGCATTACCTTTGCTGGTTGGTGGTCTTAAATGAGATTTTGGGCATGGAGGTGTAGTGGATAGGAGCTAATAAAACCTTGGTTAATACCATTCAGAACATGGACATGACAACTTGGTTAACCACCTCTCCTCATGATAGTTACAAAGGCATAAATATGGTGTAATTAGGCCTCGATGAAGCATTAAGTAGCTCATTCCTCTTTTGCATGTCAATAAGGTTTAAGAAAATTTTCCTATCATACTTTATGGATATGAAGTGTGCCATCTTAACTCTAGGAGTTAGTTACAAAGGTGGTTATGAATTGAATTAACTCCCTTAGAAGCTTCTATGGCATACTCATCTTACTTTGTTCACCAAATAGGCCTATTAGCCAACTAAGCCTAATTATTTGATGGTAGCTATATTGAGTGATCATAATACCTCTATAATAGCTAATTTTAGCTATGATAGACATGTTTAGGACCTGAGGAATGTTTGATCCTATGAACTTAGGTTATTCATATTATTCTTGACCTCACAAGGTGACTTTATTTATTCATCACAAGTACACCTATGACTGCCTTCTTCATGTAGACCTATAGGAGAAATATTAGGGGCATGTAAGTGGATTTTGAGGTATAAAAAGGTGTATGGCTCTCCACACCAACTTATCAAATGGTATTCATTATATTAACATATTTAGAACCTTATTTTCTTCCCAAAACCCTATAAAAGTATAGTTTTTGATGAATATATATAGGTGTCCGTATAAACCAAAAGTATAACTATGACCCTTTCAATGTTTAGAATGTGATTCAAGTGTCTTTAAGACCAATTCAATGCATTTTTATGAATTTCACTCCATTTTTCCTCTATCAAGTTCTTTTCTAGGTTTTGATAGGGTTTAGAGGCCCCATTGCTCTTAATAATGGTTCATAGATTTAGGAGGCCCAACCCACAAAAAAATTTCATGAAAACTCAGTAGACAACCCCCTATACCATATCCAAATTCCAATTATTCCCATGAAAGTACCCCTTATAGTACCAAGAAAAACTATATCCTCTTTGAGCTTGAAAATAACTCAAATAGTGTTTTTGAGGTGGTAGGAAGTCCTAATGATGATTAATAGAGTTAGGAGTCTTGAGGAGAGAAAAAATTATATTAATATGATTTTTAAAACCCTATCCAACTTTTTAAAACTCCTTAGGATCCCATGAACATCCTTATTGATGTTCTGAGTGTGAGAAAGTAGCTCCTTGATCTATTCACATTGTATAATAGGTCTTTGAACTAGTTCTTCTCCTTAAGAATCATTCATAGAACTTAGTGTATTTATTAAAAAGAAAATTCCATGGGTTATATTTAAAATACCTACATAAACTAATCAAATATCCACCTCACACCATGCACACTCTCCATGGAGTTGTAATCCTCTTAAGACAACATTTTGGGCATTATAGAATTGTGTGTATAGGAAGAGAGGGATCTTGAGTAAATAGAACACTCAATGGATGTTTATTCATTGTAAATGACTATATTAGGTGTGATAAATATCTCACCATATATTGACATGCCTTTTTATGCATTTTCCCTCTCATAAGTATTGAAACTTACTCTAATGCATGCCTACGGTTTGCAATTAAATTTATGTAGCCCTAATAACCTATTTTACTGTCCAATTTACTCAAATTTAAGATATTACAATAATTAAAACCTATTTATGGTTTATAACATCCTCCTCTAATTTTTTTAGGCCTAAAACACCCCCCAAACATGTAAATGTCTTCAAATTTTATGCACATGCATGTGACTACCTATTTACGCCTACTAGCCCTAATTAGGCTATTCAGGCCTTCTCTTGTCACAAAGGTAAAAATAACCAAATTAAGGTATTGATATTATTTATAAAAAAATTTATAGACTCTATTTTCACCCTTTCACTCACCCAAATGTAGGGTTCCTTATAATTTTACTTTTCTATCTAAAGGTCCTACATGTAGGTAGCAACTCTATGTCTTGACTAAGTATGGGTTCCTCTACTTTGTTATAAATTTTAGGTCGGATTAATAATTATAATTATATGTTTATAATCCTCATAGATATTTTATACTTTTCTAACAAATCTCAATTTATTCACCTTGATCTTTATGATTGTCTATAGGATACAATCCTAGTTTTCTACCTGTGTGAGAGATGAGAGGTGAGGTTTATTCTTAAAGTGAGTCTTCCACAACCCATTTTAAATTTTTATATCATGTTACCATTATAATATTGTCCTTATTATACCTTTCTCACCCTAAGCAATATTTATTTACTCAACTTGCTCTCCATCTATAGTTGGGCTCATAGGTGCTCAATTTAGGGATCCTAATTATGTGAGCCCATTTGAGAGGTGATTTGGTGCATCATTTTCCAATTTATTTCCATCAACATGTTGATGACCCTTAATTTATATTATTACCCTATGTACCTTCTTAATCTCATCACACCCTCAAAGTTTCTCTAACTCTGTAGTAAGTGTCTTGTTTGAATTAAAGTCTTGACTGAGCTTATTATCTTGGGGTAAGTTGATAGTGTTGATCTTGTTTGAAAATGGTATCTCCATATCCCATTATTATTAATAGGCCCCTATGACTTCCATTTAATCCTCATGGCTTAAATACCTAATGTTATACTTCCAATAGTGGCTAACTTACTTGCTTAGTTTGCCTAAATATTCCTCTAGGTGCCTAAATAAGAGCCTATCTCTCTAGGGATAAGGATGAGAATGGGTTATATGAGTATGATGTAGTGGGTATTATGAGGGAAAAACTATATATTATGACTAATAGGTGAATATCATGTATGTTTTAAAATAACTTGATGGTTCTCTACATCTACCTTGCTCACACTTGCAAAGGAGATTACACAATATACATGGTAGTCACATTGGAAAAATGACTTTGAAAGAGTTGAATGTTATGATGACTTATATGTGTGATTATGGTAGATAAGGATTTAATTTAATCTAATAAAACCACCATCTAACCTAAAACTATTACTCACTTCCATATTTATGCATTGAAGTCTCTATAATTAGAATAAATACTGCCTACAGCTTGCCAAGCAAGGGAGACTATGGGTTGATCTACCCTTAGAAGTAATATAATAACATGCTTAGAGGAGTATAAAACACTCAATATACTCTTATATACATTCCTTCATGCTTATTCCATCATAATGAGATCAAAATTTTCATGACTTTCCTTGTACTTAGGCCACTAGGGTTTGCAAAGGGCTTAAGACCACATGGGCTTCTTAGAAATCATTCATAAAGATTAGGGGCTAGATATAAGAACCAATGCCACTAATTTAAATCCCACTAGGGACCCCACACCTAGATAAGAACTTAATTTATAACTCCCTATTTATAGGTCATACCATCTATCTCTAAATGGGCATTATGACTTGACAATATATTTAAGGGGATTTCACTACACTTTTTGCATTCATTTGAATATTTTGGACATGATAATTCTTTGTTACACCTACAAGATACCTTTCATGATGTACCTAACCTCTTTAAATTATGGCATGAATTTATAAATCTATACAAGAGCTGGGAAAACCTAAAAAAACTTTATTATATATATATTTTTAGGTATAAAGCTTTGAAAATCCATTTAATGGAAAAGGGAGGAAAAATAGGAGGCAAGAGACAAGTTTAAAATATGTGGTATGGATGGAGGAAAGTTGAAGAGTCATTTTCAATGTGTGGGACTCATTTATGATGGATGGAAATCATTTGAATTTTAAAAAGAGGCCTTTTGCATTTGAAACCATTATAAGATGACATTATGATGGTTATAGGGACCTTTTAAGACCTCTCATTTCAATTTTACACCTAAGCATATCTTCTTCAAAGTTTTACAATGTGGATCTTGACTTATATGAGATGTTTGAAGAGGCATTTGATGACTTGGAAGGCTAATTAGAACTTAAAACAACCTTGACTAAGTATACCATGGAGGAAACCTTGGATACATCATTATCCACTATGTTAAGACTTAAAAAAAACTTAGACACCCTCCTCATCTTGATATCAAGGTCTCTTCTTAAGAAGTGGTTAAAAAAACATAAATACTATGAGAATTATAAACCTTAACTTCTCTAAAAATATTAATCTCTTATAAATAACCTTAAATTTATCAAATGAAGTTTGTATCATTCTCTAGGAATCTAAAGGAACTTGAAACCATTACACTCACCCAAAGAGCTATTGTCAATTTTACCTCCAAATGTCAAATTATGATCCCATCATTTGAAACTTAGCATATCATGCTAGTTTTCCTTGTGAGTCAAGTTGGTCTTAAGAGTTATTAAAGATGATGTATTTTATGCCATAAAGATCCCCTGAAATTTTGGTACCTTGGTGAAATTTCTATTTGTAGATATAATACTTCAAATATGATCAAAAAATGACTTTAGAAAGCCTAAAAGAACCAGGCCATCATCAAACATCATGTAAAAATGGATTGTTCAGCTTGATTGTGCATTTTTAAAGTATGATCAGGAAGCCTCTCAAAGGTAAAAGATCACATGGACATGAATTCCTTCATGCCTTAAACATTTTCTACAAATTTTATGACTTGATGAGTTGTTTATCTCAAGTTACAACATTCAAAGTTAGACTTGCAGAGTGAAATGTGCATGGGGACATCAAGTTTAAGCTGCATCAATTAATTGATTAGATTTAAAATCCTTAAACATGTGAGCATACATCAACTCTGAGCCTTGTAAAATATATTTTTTAAATTCAAATGATCTGAGATAAATGGCCAACATTCAATCATACCAAAGATCTAATGGTGAGTGGTAACTTGACAAGGTTTGTGGGTTCCAAATATCTAATGATGTGCATTTGATCATGCAAAATAGATAAATGATGAACATAAATTCAAAAATTTAGGATGGATTCATCAAATAAAAAGTGGAAATATTTTGGGGTACCTGAGTAGAGATCTATTGGTTTATGTTGACTAATAAGGCTAGTAGGCTTGAGCAAATTAATGGTGCATGTCAAATCATACCAGTCAAGATCAATGGTGAGTGAAAGGTCAATAAGTCAATGAATCTTGAAGATAAATTAATATTTGACAAGTGTCACAACTATGGTAACTATAAAAATAGCAATAGATTGTGTTTAATTTGTACTAAACTATATCTATGGTTTGCATAAGGTCGAAGAGTCAATGAGTTAATAATAGAATCCTAGGAAGGGATGCATAGTTTACAAATGGCATATTTTTAGAAACCTAAGTCAAGATAAAAGGAAAATATCATAACTCAAATCCAAATATGGTCAAATTCAAACCATAGTAGATGTTTTAAATAAATTCCATGAAGGAAGATACATTCATTTCAATGGACTAATCACAAAAGCTAGTAACATGATTATGACCCTTTTCTCCACTCTTGCACACCAAAAAAGAACTAGTACAGAGTGATCAATGCTATAACATGATCAAAATGGATTGATTAAGCTATTATAACTACATCAACCCTAAAAAGAGATTGCAAAAGATTGATCAAACTATTGCAATAACTTTGATTCCATAATTCATCTCAGAAATGATTTGATTCCATCATTGTAACCATAAGGAGCATCAATAAAAACTAGAAATAGAATGAAAGTGATTGATGTGGTTCTTATGGCCACCTTCCAAAAGTAGTCTTAGGCATTATGATCTTTGATAATAACATCAAGGTCGAAATGATTGAAAATATTGGTCATTATGCTCCTTTCTCCATCATTCCAAGCATCACTCCCCATGTATCTCATCCCTTTTACTATAAATATAGTCTTCTAAGCCTTTTAATGGATCCCTCTCTTTGAAATGACTAGACTCTACCAAGTTCTCTAATGTAACACCTAATTGATTTAATAAAGATTGAATTCCTTCATTTCTAAGATGAGTTGAAGTGTGTCTTATGAATTCATTGATGTGGTAAAGTGAATGTATGTTGTACTTTCCTTTGTCTATGTTTTCTCACCTTCATTTATCATCTTGGTAGTTATCATAGGTCATTCTAAGTGCATATATAGTCTGTTGGTCAGTGTAGAAGTGGACAAATGCCCTCTCATACTAGGTTGATAACTAGTTAATGCCTTAGTGTGAAATCATTATGTGGAATCTGATCAAAGAGTGAATGAAGTGATGTTTTATAGTCTAAAAAGTGGCATATAGTGTGTGTTGGGCAAAGTACAAGGATCAGAAAAAATTGTGTATTACCTTATTTTCTTGGAAATAGTTACCTATAGGGGGGCTGGGGGTGAATCAATATACAAAAATGCACATTTAATTCCAAAACCATCTCATCATTCATCAACTTGATTTAACAACATAAACATGAAATCACATATATCCAAAGCATGAACAAGAGCATACATCACTTCAACACAACATCTACATAAGAACCCCTCTCGGGGGATAAAACCCACTAAACCCTATGAGATGGACTACAATCATAAATTGATAAGATCTAATTTAGACTAATTACAACTAATCAAGGAACTACCATCGCTTATTACATTGATATTACAATCCTAAAAAAGATTCTACACCTGTCTAGCTACATTGCCATAATAACTAGACCATTAACAAGTTTCACCTTGCAAGGGGGATAAAACCCCATTAGATGTTGAGTAACCACAACACCTAAGAATACATACACCTTTGGACTGTTGTCTATGATACCTGATGATGGACTCTTATTATCACTCTTTACCTTTGATCACACTTAATATTCAAATCTAAAAGAGCACTATTATGACATCAAAAATATGACCTACATGTCATACAAACCATCATGAACCTAATCTACTATTAAACCCATGCACTAAGCAAACACAACCTTCACCTTGCCTTTGCTCACCATACACACTCCCTCAAACAAATTCTTGAGCATAATCACTCATTCTACCTCTTCTATGCTTATTAGGTCCAATGACCTATGTGATCCACTTACACCAACTTAATTATACAATCATGACTAATCCTCAATCCACTTACTATTCCTCAATGACCTATACCTTCTCTTTTGAAGGTTATCTCCTTCACTTGGTTCCACATTTGTACTCCCACAAGCCTCACACAAAATTCTAAAAACCATCCTCTTTGGTTTCACTATTTATAAAGCAATCATGATCATCACCATCTTGGTCATCCAATAGGCATGCCCTAATCCTTAAGGAATATATCAAATTTATACATAGATCAATACCATCCACATAGGTCAGCCATAGTACCCATGGGTCACCCTTAAGAAAATGCACCTATTAAATAGGCCCTTGAAACCCTTCTAGGTCTCATGGAGACCTATTTAACCATTTAGCACTTCTTAGAGCAAAAAAAGAACATAAGACCACTTTTAATTACATAGGTCCACTCCATATGTCCCCTTAGACGTCATAATATGATCACTATTAAAATTTCTCACTTTTTCATATGTTCAAATACTCAAATACTAATCAGGTGCACAGGAACATCATGAATGAGCACATAGTCAACTTTTTAAGCATTGTTAATACTCAGGATAGATTGATCACACCTCTAAAATCCATAAAAATTATCCTTATGGAGTCTAAAACAATCTCTAATAGATAATTCACCATGAAACATCAAAACATCATCTACATAAGCTCAATTACCCTCTCAAGTCACTTGCAGAACAAACACAAACACGTAATAAACTTTTAACCTTAATATATTTGATTGTATACACTTTCAGATCTTCAAATTTATATTTTTAGATGTACCTTGAAGTCCTATAAAACTTTTATTTTTACTCCATGGTCAATTTTCTCATAGATCGAATGTTATGGCTCAAAAACTAGACATTGGTTTTTTATTTGTTAAATTCAAATATTTAAATTCAAATGGTCATAGTTAAACTTTGAACACCATGATGACATCTCATGTCCTCACTAATTTAAATATATCATGTGCCATCCATATTAACATACAAATATAAACATTTAATTCATAGTGTGCCACTGCCAAATATTAAACCTTGAAAAGTTGAACTCATCTCGTGCATTCTTCCAATATTGAATAATCATGCACCACTGATCTCTATGGATCAATCAGGTCTTTATCTTATAGACCTCACCATTTAATATTTCTCAAAAACTTTATGAACATGAATATTAGTACCCTTGTTTTCCTTTTGATCACTTTTACCATTAACCATCGAGCACTTTTCCTCATCTCATTGCTTCCTAAGACCTTGGAAAAAACACACTCTATTGAACCTTTTACAAGGAGCTTGATCTTTACCCTCGTTAACTAATGAATACTTTGACCTATTTTAATTATAACACACTATATATATTCACTATATAATCACTCATGAGCAAGTATATTTTTGTCTAGTCTTGATATTTAACAACATGCAAAATAGACTAAGTATGGGGACCTTTACAATTTGTATGTAAGGTCAACTTTGCACCTGCATATCCTTTGCTTCAGTCAAGTGCAAGTTATGAAAATTGGACCATATGATCTCCTCACATAGGAAAATCTAAACATATAACAATATAATATTATAACCATCACACATGTGAGATATAATGACATTAAGATGTCTCCTCAAATTTATCTATTCACAGAGCTAACTGTGTTAAGAACTATCTAGAAAGACTAAATTTACACATGCATAGATTTTGATGAACTACTTGGCATGACCTAAAAGTCAGCACAAATTATATAGGAATAAAAATAAATAAACCCATATGATAAAATTCTCTTAAAACTACCACATGTGTGAAATATAACTTCATTAATATGCTTAATCAGCTTTTCTTATCATATGCAAATTTGGCTAAGTATGGGAAAACATTGTCAAACTACTTGGAAGCCCAAATTTTCACTTGCATATATTTTATCATGAATAATCACATAACCTAATTCATAGTTAATATGAACTAGGAACTAATTTAATCACAACCATGACCAAATCCTGTTGACTCATCCACATGTGGTAATTATGATGTCATCAAACTCCCTACTCAAATTTTTTGCCAATGGACCCAAAATGTATAGATGAGAACAATGATGAACTGGGTGAATTCTACTTATACACACAAGTTCTCCAATTATCCTTTATCACTGATATGACCAATTTCACATTCTCAATACTTTAGACTCATCCCTAATCATCTCAAACCATGCCAAAACTAAAGATCAACCAAGCCTTGTTCAATCACACTAGGATAAGCACATTGCACACTTTATCATTATCACTTAGACTATCAAGGCACTTCATCCACTCACCTACACACATATATGAAATCATAATGACATAACTAACAACTATTCAATAATCTCCCCCTATGTCATTTATGTCAACAACCATCATATACCAATATACAACTCACCTTCCTTCTCTCTCTTCAAGCACTCCACAATAGGAACTTTCCCCCCTTTTGATACAATGATAAAGTAGAACCAACTAATCTTAAGGACCTAAAAATAATACCAATAGGAGAGTACCATCTTATAAATATGATACAAAATCCCCCTTACCTTGAGCCTACCTCCTCTTTGCCTTAAAAACTTCCTCTTGCTTTATGCTAACACTCCAACCAAGCACTACAACCAATGAATAAAGAGCACACAAAAGTAATAAAATATGATGTAACTTACCAAGAAAAAATATCAGAGGGACTTCCCCTAATATTTCTAAAAAAAATCACCTCTTGAGCATCTTTAGATCTCCACACACCATGAATAACCACCATACAAGCTTACTATCCTTCTTTCAAGCAACCTCAAGGACCACCAACATAACTTCATACCACTCACTAAATATGAATAATGTTAAGAAAAACTTATAACTCTACTTGAAACATACATACCTTTATCTTTTGGATAAACTAAACAAAAAACACTCATCTTCTCATTAGGCCTGTCTAGACTCTTTGTAGCCCTACCTGGAACTTGCAAATCCCATAACTTTCAATAAACACACCTTGAAGACTTGAAACTTCATATCTAGAGCACTATAATATTCTAAATTGATCACACCAATTTTTGTCACTTGATCATCCTTTGAATCATACTTCGTTCACAAACCTACTACCTAAGTAAGCTTCCAACTTGACAAAAACTTGAATAACTTGATAACCACAAACCTTAAAATCTATGTGAAGCATGATTTGATAACCCATTTGTCCCATTAAATATATTAATAATCCTTATACCTAAAATCATAAGGCAAAATGCTTTCCTAGCATAGGCCATAACCCTAGAATCTCAAAACAAATAGAGTCAACAAACATGCCTCTAGTCAAAACCCTCCTCTAAAACTTGTTCCAAATTTGGAGACAACCATCACACATTTTTGGACCAAAAAATGAGCCTCCATACCTTTGGGAACTTTAAATTCCTATACCATTTAATTTGACTTGCAACAGGATAGATGAACCCAAAAATACACAAAAACCTCCATACCTTCTTTCTCAGATTCAACTACTCAATCTTACGATCTTAAGGCATGACCAATTACAAATCTCCTCCTAAATCCATGCTTCAATTAGATCATGAAATCTTCAACAATTATTCAAATACTATGCAATCACAATCAATACTCATAGAGAGACACCTCATCTTCAAAACACTATGAACTTCTGTGGCATACACAATTGTTCAATAATCCTTTAACAGGATTAACAAGATCTATAACATAAGCCTAGAAGAAAGCTTTTCAAATTATAGGATCACCTAACATTTACCACAAAGTGACATCCAGATAAATGTATGAAACTCACCTTTATACTAGATCATCCAAACCATGATCAACAAGCTAACTCCTCAAGATAGGACCATTGAGATTATTCAGAACCTTATTTTCTCTAATAAATATTATATATATACATACACACACACATGTGTGTGTGTGTGTTTGTTTGTGTGTGTGTGTGTGTGTGTGTGTGTGTGTGTACATACATACATACGTATGTACGTACATACATACATACATACATACATACATACATACATACATACATACATATATATATATATATATACATATATATATATATATATATATATATATATATATATATATATATATATATAGTACACAAGCATACCTTGTTTTTCATACCTTCTGATAAAATAATATTTGACAGCCACCAAACTTCCTCTGACTGACAAGTATCTCCTTAAAGCCTAAATAAAGACACCCCTTTGACATAAAGGGACTAAAAGTCCAAAAACTTAAGAGACTTCCATATCTCTATATCTTTCTATAACTTGGATACCTACCTTATCATTCAATTGATTTTGAATGGGTACTTGACTTTATTCTTTTCTTCAAATTTATCAATAAATACTGACAACATAAACTTTTGAATTTCATTCATTTTTTATTCTTTTTCCACCTTGGCAAACAATCCATTAATACTCTTAGAATTAATAGGGTTAGTCTCCTTATTATTTACTACCTCAGGTGTCCATACCAAAGTTTAACTCTTCTTGTTTTCTACAACCATATTACCTTCTTGATGCTTGAGCTTATCCTTATTTGTAATATAGACGTCTAGAGTAGCTTTCTTATGAACCTTATGACTAGAAGAATTGGCAATGATTACCGTTGGTTTCCATACCTAAGTTTGTCCTTTCTTAGACCTTCTAGGAGCTTTATATCCTTCGACATACCTTGAAGACCTATTTACACCATTTCGATATAATCTAGAAATATGTCAACTCTTATGACAACTAAAACAAATAACATTATTGGTACCTTTTGACAAATTTGAAATGTAATAAATCTTTAGACAAAAAATACTTCTATCATAGCTCCATGAATGTCTATACTTGACTGACTTCATTATAAAATGCTTATCTCTATGACCATACTTATTAAATGTATAAAAATGACCATGAAATAAACTAACATACCTTGAATCATTTAGTTGTCTAACAGACCTTCTTGTATTGCTTTTAGAGCTTGAATTCTACTTGACTTGATCAGACTTATCATACTCCTTTCCTAGTTTGTTTGCTTTTTATATGAGTTTCTCATGCTCATTCTTTAAAAAAATTATCTCGATTTTCATCTCATTAAACACACCTTGATTTGAACTAAATATAAAAATTGCTTCTTATAACTAAGTCTTAAGATGTCTACATTCTTCTTATCTTATCTTTAGATTTACATTAGTTTCCCCTAGCGTATCCTTGAGGTCTCTAATCTATTTTTCATCTTCTTCAAGTCCTTATGATTTTTTTTGTTCTTTTTAGGCTTTCCAGTCTTGATTATGACTTTTTAGGGAAACTAAATTTGTCTTCATTTGAACATATTCATCTCCTTTGGCTCTCATACTTTAACATTCAACCTCTAATTGAATTCCAAGAATTTGGATAGTGTCCTTATCCCTCTTAAATCATTTAACCAATTCATACTTCATTTTACATGTTTACTCTTTCATATGGCTAATCTATTCTTTAATACTTTTGACCATTGATCTTATTTCAAGATTTTCTTTCTTCAACTATTTAGCCATCTTGTGCTACTAAGGATCTCCTTCAATCTGTTAAGCTTCCTTGAAAGTACCTACTCTGATACTAATTTTTGGAAGTAACTACTAATATGGGGGATGAATTAGTATACAACAATACACATTCAATTCTAAAACCATTCCATCATTCATCAACTTGATTTATCAACATAAACATGAAAGCACATAGATCCAAAGCATGAATAAGAGCATACATCATGTCAACACAACATCTATATTTTAAACCATTCTAGGGGATAAATCCCACTAAACCCAATGAGATGGACTATAATAATAAAAAGATAAGATCTAATTAATACTAGATAAAACTGATCAAGGAAATACCATCCCTTATTTTAGTGAGACCACAATCCCATAAGGAGATTCTACACTTGTCTAGTTGAGCTACCACAATAACTAGACCTTTAACAAGTTTCACCTTACAAGGAGGTTGTAACCCCCATAGATGTTGAGAATCCACAATAACACTTGAAAACACATCCACATTTAGACTGATGTATACAACACTTGATGCTGGATCTCTACTTATCACTCTTCACCTTCACTCAAACTTAATCTTCAAATATATAAGAGTAGTAATATGACATCAAAAATATGACCTACAAGTCTTACACACCATAATAAACCTACTATTCCCTTCAACACATCCACTAGGAACACACAACCTTCACTTTTACTTCACTCACCATACAACTCTCTAAAATAGCCTCTTGAGCATACTCACTCATTATGCGTCTTCTAGGCTTATTAGTCCAATGACCTATGTGATCCTCCTACAACAACTTTATTAGATAAGTTGACTGATACTAAATCCAATTTATGATCCTTAATGACATGTACCTTCTCTTTCAAAAATTTTATTATTCAATGAGCTCCACATTTGTACTCCCACAAGCCTCACATAAAAATCTAGAAACCATCATCCTTAGTTCATTATTTATAGAGAAATCATGATCACCACTATCTTGGTTAGCCAATAGGCATTCCTTAATCATTAAGGAAACTATCAAGCTAAGAAATAAATCAATACCATCCACATAGGTTGGCCATAGAACCCATGGGTCACCCTTAAGCAGTTACACCTATCAAATAGGCCCTTGTAGCCCTAATAAGTTTCATGGAGAACTAGTCACCCATTTAGCACCTCATCAAGCAAAACAATAACATAGGAACAATTTCAATCACATAGTTCCACTCCATATTTCTCCTTAGAAATCCTCAAATGATTAGAATACCCTTTTCTCACTTTTATGTATTCTCAAATAACTCAAACACTGACCTGTTATAGAAAAACATCATGAATGAATACATAGTCAACCTATTAAACATTATCCATTCTCAAGATAGATTGATCACACCTCCAAAATCCAAAAATATTATCCTTATGGAGGTTATAGCACTCTCTAATAGTTAATCCACCATTAAACATTGAAACAACATCTACATAATCTCAATTACCCTTATAGAGTCCCTAGCAGAATAAGCACAAACACATAGTCAACTTTGAAACTTAATATCTTTGACTTTACACATTTTAAGATATTAAAATTAATATTTCTATGTGTTCCTTAAATTTTTATACAACTTTGAGTTTTATTTCATCGCCAAATTATACATAGATCTAAAGTTATGGATAAAAACCTAGTCACTCATCTTTCTTCTGTTAAGTTCAAATATTTAAATTCAAATGGTCACAATTAAACTTTGAACACCATGATCATATATCATGTCCTTGATGATTTATATCCATCATGTACCATCAATATTATTTTAAGAATCATGAATTTTAAATCATAGTACTCCACTGCTAAACATTAAACCTTGAATAGTTGACCTCGTCTTATGTAATCTTTCCATATTGACTCATTGTACACCATTGATCTCTATGGATCAGTTAGGTATTTATTTTAGAGTGCTCACCATTCAATCTTGCTCAAAACCCTCATGATCATGACTCTTATAACCCTTGTTTTCCTTCTAATCACTTTTACCATTAACCATTGACCACTTGTTCTCATCTCGTTGTTTACCTTCAAACAAGCACGCTCCATTGATCCTTTTATAAGGAGCTTGATCTTTACCTTCATTAACCAATTAAAACTTTGACATATTTGAATTGATTTACATCATATATATTCATTGTATGATCACCTATGAGCCATTAGATCTATATCTAGTCCTAATCTTTAATAATGTGCAAAATAGACTTAGTATGGGGACTTTTGCAATCTGTCTATAAGGTCAACTTTGTACCTTCATATATTTTGCTTTGCTCATGCACAAATTCTAAAAATTGGATCATTTGATATCCTCACATAAGAGAATAAAACCATATAATAATATTATCCTATAACCCTCACCTGTGTGAGATATAATGACATTAAAATGCCTCCTCAACTTTATCTGTTCATAGAGCCAATTATGTCAAGAACTATCTAGAAAGATCAACTTTTCACATTCATAGATTTTGATACGTTGCATTACATAACCTGAAAGTTATCACAAATCAGATAGACATAGAACTAAACAAATCCATATGATCAAATTCCCTTGAAAATACCACATGTGTTAAATATAGCTCATCAATACCCTTGCTCAACTTTTCTTTCCATATGCAAATTTGGCTAAGTATGGGAAAACACTATCAAACTACCTAGGAGCCCAAATTTGTGCTTGCATATCTTTTATCATGCATATTCATATGACCTAAGACATAATATATATAAAATAGGGAATAATGTGATCAAAACCATATTACCAACTCCCCTTGACTCATCCACATGTGGTAATTATGATTTCATCAAACTATGTACTCATATTTTTTGCAATAGACCCACAATTTCTAGATGAGAACAATGATTAACTGGGTGAATTCCACTTATGCACACAAGTTCTCCAATCATCCTTGACCTCTAATATTACCCCTTAAACATTATCAATACTTTAGACTTGTCCCTAATCATTTTAAACCATGTCAAAACTAAATATCAACCAAGCCTTCTTCAAGCACAATAGGAAAAAAAATTGCACATTTTGTTATTGACACTTAGACTATCAAGGCACTTCATCCACTCACCTAGACACGTACATGACATCATTGATAACTATCTAACACATTTTATATTACTTTATGAATTATTATCAATCTATCTTCCTTTTCCAGTAAATAGTTAGCTTAGGTATACCATTGGTGATAGATCTAAAAGGAATTTGACCTTATTCAGAGGTTTAACCCAAGTTTAGCTGACCCATATCCTAGGGTCAATCCTATGTTTGAATAGGTTTGAGAAAGAGAACCCAAATAATCCCCTTGCTCATCTTGGGTACATTCTAGACCACTAATAACTCTAACATGCCTAGTGGGACCATTCTCATTGGGATAACTAAAATTTGGATCTAAGGAGAATCATTTGTAGTAGCAAATGATATCCATCATCATCAAAAGCTAAATATTCTTTGAGTTGACAAGACATCATTCTCATGATAAATGTTACTAAAATGTTAGCTAAAGGTATTTACCATTGAATAAATTGAGCCACTTATTATTTCATAGAAGAGAGAAAGATTTAATAGAATACGACCTTATCCTTAAAAGTAGTATTCATTCCTAGGTCATCTTATTGCCTTAAGAAGTACAATCCCCACTACCCAAATGGATATCAAAAATAAAGTATTTATTCCATTAAATAGTGTATTTAATTGAACTTATCCTAGTATGATGATATTCTTATGTCTACTCATCCCATTCTTTTTTGGAGAGCATCAAATAACTGGTATTGAGCACATCCAAGATGTTGCAAACCTTTGTGCCATTCACAATGTTGTTCGAGATAATGTGGCTATTAGATTGCTTATTGCTTCCTTTAAAGGAAAAGCATTGCAGTGGTATATAAATCTTCCATTGAATTCTATTTCTACCTAGTATGAGTTAATAGTAGTTTTATTCAAATAATTTGAGGACAAGTCTAACCAGCTATCCTTAGTTGAGCAAATAACTAACATAAATAGTGTTCCTCATGAGTTCAAGTATGATTTCAGCCTTAGATTCTAAAATACATGGAATATAATACCTATATTGATCTAACCATCCCCTAAATATGCCGTATTGTATTATATAAGAGCCCTTAGTTTAAATATTAGTGTGATGATATAGTCAAGGGTGGTAATATCTTACCAAATCCTTATGATATTTCCATAAGAGCATAAAATAGTTTGATATAATCTGATAATATTTCTCCTAGTCATTTGATGCCTATATTCCTAGAGTTTCAATCTATCCCACCCCCTTGAGTTCTTCAAGCCCCATCTTTAGCTCCTATCCCACCTCCTAAAGCCCAAGTTGTATCCCCTTATAATCAAGCTAGTGAGATTGGAGAATTGAAAAGTCTATTAAAATATTTTGGGAATGAAATATCTTAACTCAAAAGATAAAAATATGAGGTTATGCCTTATCGACAATAGAATCAAACTACTCATAATCTCTTTAGAGATCAAAGGCCCACTTATCAAGGATTTAGAGAAAATAGACCACCCTACTAATCATAAAGAACAATGGTTCTAAATAAACCATATTTAGATCTTGAAATATATTCTTCCCACACATCCTTAGAATAATTTTATGTAAGACTCAAATTGAAAACCCTCCAAACTTAATGATGTTTGAAACCAAACCTTGGTATCACAAAATATTACTATGCCACAAATGACACAGGAAGAGTTTTATCTTCAAGGATGCTAGTATCAAGAGTCAAATTTAGTACTTCAAGGAGAGGCTCAACAAGTTAAAGGGAATATTGATGACATTAATGTAAACTACCAGATGAATGATTATGTTGTTTTCAATCATGGTGGTAAGACTAGCAATTCAATTGGTTAAGTTGTAGCTATAATTAAAGCTAAAAAAGAGACATTGATGAGGGTCAAAATGTGACTAATACTTCAAGTAATCCTAATTTTTTTCTAAAAGTACCAAATATAAACCTATTACCCCCAAAACATAAAAAAATTATAATGTAGAAGCTAGGAAGGTCCCTCAAATACCTTTGATCCATGAATAACTAGTTATTCAAAAGGTGTAGCCAAAGGTTAGCAGAACTTCTTTAGTATATTAGATCAGATGAATAAATCCAATGTTAGTATTATCATGTGGGATTCCCTTACTATTATAGTAAAAAAAAATATTCTCATCCAAGATTTTTTAGCTCTCAATGTGTTTATAGAACCAATTGATAAACAAGGTGTTGTCTTAGCCAATTCAAACTAGCCAATGAGGCATCAAGTATAATAGAAATGCAAAATGAAAATATGGTATAAAATCGAGGCAAAATTGAGTTAAAATACTCCCTTCTACCTCTCCTTAATATTTTGTGACTATTTAGTTCATATCTTTATGGTGGACAATGGAGCCAATAACACTATCATGCCTAGGAAAATTATAGATAAACTTTGTCTTGTTAATGAACCAAATACTAAAGGAGTATTACAACTAGATGGTTCACTAACAAAGATATTAGGCATCCTCAAAGATCTAACTTTAACAGTACATGCTTGCCCCAATGTCACCATTCAAAAATATGTGGTCATGGTGGACTTACCTCCCTATTTTACCATGTGTCTATCAAGGGAATTTACTTCAAAGATTAGAAGATATTTATTAGCTAACTAGACATATTTTTTATTCAAGACCTAGTATGGTACCAAGGTAATCATACATTCTGAGTCTATTAAATTGTTTCATTTGGAACCATATATGTCAAGTGTTGTGAACACCAATTGCCTCATCTTAGATTAGGTTTTAGAAGATAATGTAGAGGAAAATGAATCACCTTTAGATGGGATTCTAGATTTGTTCCTTGATGAGTGAATCTCTATCTCACATGAGTATGATCCTTATAATCTAATTGAATAATATGGATTTGTTATTTATTTCTTGCATGAGAAAGATGCACTAATTCAAGCCTTGATGAAGGATGATGAACCTACTGATGATATTTGGAAATTATAATTAGTTGGGTCAAGGAATAAGCATGGTATTACGGTTGTAATGATGTTGATTTCTCTAGAAAATAAAATTTATTTCTCATTTATTAAGTTTCAATTTGGTTGTTCAAAAAATGCTATAGAATATGAGGCACTAATTCATGGTTTAAAATAGGCTAAGAATATGAAATTCAATACTTTACAAGTCTTTGGTGATAGTGAACTTATAGTTCACGAAGTGAGAGGTCTTAATGTATGAGAAAACCCATTGCTTAAATATTATAAGCATAGGGTATGGGACTTAATTGAATCATTTACAAAATTCAACATTCAAGCATTACCAAGAGATGAGAATAAACATGTAGATAGGTTGGCTACCACCAAGGCACAATTTAGTATCCCAATTGATGTAAGAAGTGAAAAGGTCCAGTCACACATTAAGGTGGTTGTAAAGCCTTTTATTCTAAATAACAATGGTGATTGGCAAGTGTTTAAATATGATAATTATATTATCATATTCTTTCTAGAGGAAGCTAAGTTTTACTCAAGAAATTATTCAAAGTACATGTAATTGTATGGTGATCAGATTGTGTAACTAAAAAAAGTTAAGTTACCCAAGGGATTAGTCACACTTGAGAACATATTCAGTGGTGATGATGAGATGAGGAAAGAAAAGTCATCTTTGTCAAGAAAGGAAGAACACTATGCTAATGTGGAAATTGTACCTACAAGAACCTAAAGCTGGGTAAGGTATGCACTTATAAAGAAAAGGAGGTTTTCATTGAGTTATGTGCAAGTTTTACTTATGTATTTACATGGAAATATAGTGATCTCAAAAGATTTGACTTAAGTCTAGCTCAACACACCAATGAGCTAGAAAATGAAACTAAGCCAGTAAGACAAAGAGAAAGGCCTATAAATCCTAATCTGGAGCCTTTTATGAGAGCTAAGATTCATAATCTCATTGTTTTAGATATTATATTTCTAGTCAAGCACTCAGCTTAGGTAGTAAACCTTGTTCTAGTATGAAAAAAGAAAGGTGAAATTAGACTATGTGTTGACTTTCATAACTTTAATAAGGCTTCCCTTAAACACCACTATCAATTGCATTCTATGGAATAATTTTATAGTTGTTTTTTAGGTAAATAAAGGTTATCCTTGTTCAATGGCTATAGTGGTTACAACCAGATTTTGGTCAAGGAGGAAGACCAATTCAAGACAGCCTTCACCATAAAGTGGGTGACATTTGAATATATAAATATGACCTTTAGTTTATCTAATGTTGGATATAATTTTAATAGATCCATGTATATGGAATCCTAGGGCCTTCTTAACGAGTATGTGATAGTCTATGTGGATGATATAATAGTGTTTTCAAATAATGTAAGTGAGCATATGGTTCACCTTGAGTAAGTGTTTGAAAGGTGTAGATAATTTGGGGTATCCATAAATCCCAAAAAGTGTCTTCTAAGTTCATGAAGGTAAGCTCATTGGATATATATTTCAAAGCATGGTTTAAAGTATAGATCCTAAAACAATAGCTATAATTCTTTCACTTTCCTTGCCAAAGCATAAAAGAGATTTGAAAAGTTTCCTAGGGGAGATCAATTTTATCAGAAGATACATATCATATTTTTGCAACTTTAGCTAAGTCAATTACAACCATGATAAAGAAGAATCAAAGATTCAAGTAGTCCAAGGAAGGAGTAAGGAGTTTTGAGGAAATTAAGAAATCCATGGCTAGTGGTCCTACGCTCATGACCCCAATTTTCTCAAAGGACTTCATTCTATACACTTATTTTTACATTGACACCATTTCATGCATTCTTATGTAGCAAAACCATGAGGCCTTAGAGCAGCCAATAGCCTTCTTTCTTTAGTCAAAGCTTGGAATAATATGAAACAAGATACTCTTTTGTTTAAAATCATGTACTTTAGTTATAATGTCTCTTATGAAATTTAGATACTTATTGTATAAAAATAATATACACCTAATGGTTGCCCATCCAAGTGTCAAGGAGTTTCTCTTAAACAAGGACATAAATGAGGAAAGAGATATATGGATAACAAATGTAATAGAATATGATGTGGAGATCAAGGTCAAAAATTTGATTAGAGGTAAAGGAATTTGTGAGTATCTATTCCAAGACTTACAAGAAGCCAATGAGGTGGTTATTATGTCAATTGATGAATAAGTTGCATCTGATCATACCTCATATTTTAACTAGTATTTAACCCTCTCACCTAAATCCTTCAAAAACAATATATTTTATATTATAATTCATTCTTTTTCTTCTCATTGATGGTACTTATTCAAGACAAATATCAATGGCATGTTACTAAGGTGTATATGTCTAGGCTAAACATAGAGATTGGTTGAGCAGTTCCATGATGGATATAGTGGAGGGGATTATTGAAAAAAGACCATAGCTTATAGGATCATGAGAGGTGAGTATTATTAGCCAATATTGTTTGGTGATTGTCATGCATGGGTTAGGAAATACACACAATGTGTTATGATTGTAGGAAAGGTGAATCTTACATCCTTACCTCTCCAACCAATTATAGTGGATTAGAATTTTATCTAATAGGGATTATAATTTATTGGTATAATTAACATGCCTTAAATATAAATACATAAATGAATATTGATTTCCATATATTACTTCATTAGATAGATAGAAGCTGGGGCATTGAAGGAACCAAACAAGACCAATGTTGTAGATTTCTATGAAGGTTTGCTTACTAGGTTTGGAATCCCTACAACCATTATTTATAAAACTTTTATGGCCTTGTTGAGTCCACTAATAAGAATTTATTAAAGATTATAAGAATAAAAATTGAAGATAATCAGAGGTCATGGCATCTAAAATTGAAGTCAGCTCTATGGAGTGATAGGATCACCTATAAAAGGTTAATAACCAATGCTCCCTATAGGGTGGTATATGGTAAAGAAGTAAAAATGCCTATTTCTCTTAAATTTATGGCCCTAGAATTGATGAGTCAACTTGAGTTGTTGGAGAATTAACCTATGGAGATTAGTTATGTCAAACTTATGGAGTTTGAAGTGACAAGACATCAATCCATGTTAGCCATGGAAAACCATCAATAAAAAGTGAAGAGAGACTTTGAAAAATGAGCTTCTTCAATAATTTTCAAAGAAAGAGATTTGGTCCTTAAGTCAGATGAGGATAGAGCTAAGCCAAGAAGACACACAAAGTTTTACTCTCTTTGGAGTGGTCCATACATAATCTCCAGTTACAAATCCCACAATACCTTCCAACTTACAAGGATGGATGGTGAGGAGATTTTTATCCCAATTAATAGGATACATCTTAAACATTTCTATTAAGGAGGATAAATTCCTTGTACATGGTTAATCTATTTTGGCTTTCCTCTAAGTGTTGTCCTAGCACATTATCTTATTTGATTTTGTTTTTTTAATTAGCTTCCCTATTTATTATGTTTCCCTTCTAGTTTTTATGGAATTTTTATCTTTAAAAGTCAAAGGGGTTGTTTGAATACATGAATAAAACTTGTCATTTTTTATAAGTCCAAAAGTCATGCAGATGGTTAGTTCTCAAGAATAGTAGGCATGCTTCCCAATTGAGTCACCAGAATGCTGTCAATTTTTCCCCCATAGGTCAAATTATGACCCCATATTTGAAACTTAACATATCATGATAGTTTTCTTTATGAGTTAAGTTGGTATTAATATTTCCTTAATATTATGTATTTTGTGACCTAATGATCCCTTACAAGTTTGGTACCTTGGTGAAATTTCTATCTACAAATATAATCTTTCAAATATGATCAAGAAATGACTTGAGCAAGCCTAAAATAATTAGGCCATCATCAAAACATCATGTAAAAATAGACTAGTCAACTCAATTATGCATTATATAATTATGATCAAGAAGCCTCTTAATGCCAAAGGATCACATGGACATGAATCCTTTCATACATTGAACATTATTTACAAATTTATTGACTTATTGATTTGTCTATCTAAAGTTGTAAGCATTCAAATTTAGACATGTAGAATAAAATATGCATGGGGATGTCAAAATTAAGCTATAATAATTAACCATTTGGATTTAAAATCCTTAAACATAAGAATAGATGGAAAATTTAAGCCTCGTAAAATATCCATTTGAATTCAAATGATCCAAGATTAATGATCGACCACTAATCATACCAAAGATATAATGATGAGCTTCAAACTAATAGTGTTAGTGGGTCCTAAAGATCCACATGTGCACATTTGATCATGAAAAATAAACCAATGGTGAGCATCAAGTCAAAAGTTTACATAAATGCATCATTTGATAAGTGGTATGATATCAAGTACTTGAGTAGATATCCAACAGTCTGTGTCAACTGACAAGGCTAGTGGGCCCAAGCAAATCAATGGTGTGCATTTAATTGTACCAATAAAGATTAATGGTGAGCTAGAGGTCAAAATTTTAATGAATCTTGAAGACAAATGTGTAGTTTATAAGTTTCATAACCATGGTAATTATCAGAAAGATCAACAAATCATGTTTAATTCATACTAAAGTAGATATATGTTGTGTATGAGGTCGAGTCAAAGAGATGATAGTAGGATCTTGGGAAGGGATACATAGCTAATAAATGACACATTTTTAGAAACCTAGATCAAGATCAAGGGCCAATATTAGAAGTCAAAGCTAAATATGGTCAATATGTTCAAAGAAATGCCATGAAGGTAGATATGTCAATTTTAATAGATTCATCACCAAATCTAAAAGCATGATTATGACCCTCTTCTCCAATCTTGCATACCAAAAAAAAATAGTAAGGAGTGATTGACATTGAAAAAAGATAAAAATAGATTAATTAAGTTATTATAACTGCATCAACATCGAAAGGATATTGTATAATATCTATTTAGATATTGCAATGGCTTCAATGATAGAATTCAACTTGAAAATGACTTGATTTTGCTAGTGTAATCATAAGGAGCATCAATATAAACTAGAAATAGATTGAAAGGGACTGATATAGTTACTATGTCCAACTTCCAAAAGTAGTCTTAGGAAGTATGATCCTTGCTAATGGCATCAAGGACATAATGATTGAAAATCTTGGTCATTATGCTCCCTTCTCCATCCTTTTAGGCATCCCTCCTCATCTCTCTCATCCCTTCTGCTATAACTATAGGCTTCAAAGCCTTGTAATGGATCCCTCTCTTTGGCATGACTAGACTCTACAAATATTTACGCTGCAACACTTATTTAATGTAATAAAGACTAAATTCCTTCATTTACAAGTTGAGTTAAAGTGTGTCTTATGAATTTATTGATGAGGTCAAGTGAATGTGTGTTTTCCTACCTTTGTCTAAGTTTTCTCACCTTCATGTAGTGTCTTGATAGTTTTCATAGGTTATTATAAGTGCATATATAGTCTGTTGGTCAGTGTGAAAGTGGATAACTTCCCTCCCATTCTAGGTTGATATCTAGTCGATGCCTTATTATGAAATACATATGTGGAATCTGATCAAAGAGTGAATTAAGTGATGTTATATAGTCTATAAAGTATTTTTTAGTGTGTTGTGAAATTACAAGGATCAAAACATTTGGTGCATCACCTCATTTTATATTCCTTTATTAATTATTATCAATCTCTCTCTCTCTTTTACAAGTAAGAGTTAGCTTAGGTATAGTATAGGTGATAGATTAAAAAGTAATACACCCTTATCTAGAGGTTTGACCAAGTTTAGGTGACCCAAAATGTAGGTTTAGTCCCATGTTGGACTAGGTTTAAGTAATAAGACATGAACAATCCATTTGCTCATCTTGGGTGCAATTTAGACCACCAAGAGGACCATAATGAAAACTTTGTACATCTCTAAAGAATCAAAATAGAGTATCATATTATTATCCCTCAATTAGTGTGTATCTCATACAATGACACCTTAAGGAATTCTAAAAGGCTCAAAATGAGACAAAAATAGGACATCAAAAGGCAGCTGATGACCATGTATAATCTTAGGGGGTCTCATGGGAAAGTTTTGGATTATAGGGGTTATAATTTGTCTTGATAGGCCAAATTATCATAAGTATCTCATAGGAGATACTTTTGAGTTACCTATGAAGGTATTACAAGGTCCTTGAACGAATATCCTAGTAGATACATGGAAGGGCATTGTCATACATTCAAAGGGATGTTGAAGGTATCCCCTAGGAGATACCTTCAACAAGAACATGAGTGGAATTTTATTTCACCTTGAAGGCACTACTTGGTGATAACTTGAAGGGCCTTGTAATTCCTTCAAGTAATATCTTAGGAGATACCTTTCAAACATGTACATGAGTGGATTTCTCCTTCAAGGTATCTCCTAAGATATATCTTAAGTTAACCATGAAGGTATTATAAGGCCCTCGAAAGTATATTCTAAGAGCTATCTTGAATGGATCTATTTTACAATCAAGGGGATGTTGAAGGTATTTCCTAGGAGATATGTAAACATGCACATGGGTGGAATTTTATTTCACTTTGAAATCACTGATAGGTGACAACTTAAAAGGACTTGAAATACCTTCAAGGTATCTCCTATGAGATAACATTCAAACATACACTAGAGTGGATTTATTATTCAAGGTATCTCTTAGGAGATACATTCAAATTACCCATTAAGGTATTTTAAGGCCTTTAAAGGCATATCCTATGAGATACCTTGAATGGCATTGTCATACATTCAAGGGGATTTTGAAGGTATCTCTTAGGAGATACCTTTAACATGCACATGCATGCAATTTTATTTCACTTTGAAGGTACTACTGGTTGATACCTTAAAAATCCTTTTAATACTATCAAGGGTACATTAAATATATCTTCTAGTATATACCTTTAGTGGCCTTGTATATTTGGACTCTATGCTCATTAATTAGACTAACAATAGGGATGATGAATTTGAGTAATTATGACTTGAGCATGTAAGTGAATGTTATAACTAAGTTAAATTCAAAATTTGATCAATTTTGTGGAAGCAACCTTATGAAAAATCCTTCAAATTATGGTTATGAGAGTATTAAGACCTTTAATTACCACTTTATTACTATGTTGATATAAATCAAGTTGGATTCAGTGCTTTATTATAAATTGAGGATAAACTCTGAGATGTTTATAAAGTTAGCATCAACACTATTGTATTGTGTAATAATTTATAGAGTGGTATCTCTTAAATATTATGATTTTTATTTAAGCATGCTATAGAATCTCACCAAATTGATTCATTTTTTTAGAGTATCACCATATTGATTATTGACATCCTTTTAAAACTACACAAGACTTTAACAATATATCATTTTTTTAAATATTGAAACTAAGATATTAATGACAAGAAATACTAATGAGATAGAGCTAAAATGAAATGAAAATTGGATATTTTCACAAGATATGTCTATTCATATATTATACTTTGATAAAAGTGGGAACATTATCAATAAGATGTAAGCTCTAGCATCAAAAGGAATTTCCTATTTGAAGTGGATAAATGTGACTAGTTGAGCCATATCAACTAATCCCATTACTATTTCAATAAATAGGTCTGATCAAATAGTATTTTGTGTTCAACCTCAATAAGATATGAAGGGAAATGTAGATACACTTAACACAATGTGATGATCAATTTCTACAACCTGGTAAACATGGGGAGTATTTCTTCAACTTAGCTAGTTAGTTGGATTATGGACATGCCAAAAAAAAAAACAATAATTTTAGATAAATCTAACCTTAGAAAAATTAAAACTAAAAAAAACATGGTTATATTTTACAATATACTAATTTAACAACCTAAAACATTTGTTTAAAAATAGAGCATTTCATTTCATTGAAATCATAGATCAAATGGATACATAAATTCCCAAATTATAATTATTAAAGTAAGACTTCACTCATAGGAATTGGTTAGTGTGGGGGATTGATGCAAAGGTATCATTGGGGTCTATTAAACACCTTCTAAATGAAGTATTCTTAAATAATGATCAGTGAACAAATATGCTTCAAGGATCTAATAATTTGATCAACCTAAAGACCTTGTTAGACTTCCTTCTTTATAAAAATTGTTAAAATTCACTCTAATGATCTCTAAGAGATTGAACTTATCAATAAATTCAAATATATTACTTTTTTAGGCTTGATTAGACATAATATGGAGTCTGTGTATACATAGTCAACTGTAGAAGGGTAACTTGGATGTTTCAATTTCAACTTATCTACAAAAAATCATAACAACCTAACTATGATTTTGTGATAATTTGACTCCTTGTGAGGTTTATAATTGGTCCTTTTGGTTGGTCTGGTTGATTACCTATAATTATTCAAATCTAAAACTATTAAAATAATCTCATTCCATACAAAGTGATGCAATGAAGGTTATATCTTATTGTATGCACCTAAATCCAATTGCTTCATCACTAACATCACTAATTTCATCTAACTTCATGTAATTTGTCTTACTAATTATCCTAGTAATTTTACCCCCTCTTCACTCTTCATATTCATACACAAACCTTATACCATTATACAAATCAGCTAATTCTTCTAATCATGTCTTATTCATCAACTAATCCCACTTATCCATTATATTATGAATTTTTAATTCACAACCCACCTACCTACCTACTCTTAGTATTTTATATAATCCTACCCCCTATTCCTCACCTAATCCTTCTTCTTATCACAATATAATCCTTTATTAATCCTCATTAACCTTTAATGAACTCTAGAGTTTTCTAACTCTATAAACTTCCTCCAACTTCTCCCACCTCTCTAGAATCATCTAAACCTATAGAATTATTGGGAATTTTAAATTCTATTTCCTTCGCTCCTATAGAATCATGTAAGAAAGTCTTAATTCCTTGAATAATTATCCAACATTGACATTTCTACACCCAACTTTTAATTTTATCCATTAATATTCCCTCCTCCCTCTCTATAAATAACCAACCTAATCTTCATGCAAAGGCTAATGAAGAAATTGATGATCATTCATGTCAATATTATGTTCAAATCTATGAATCAATCACTAGCCTAATAATCAAAATATTGTCAATCCCATCATATGTTTTCAAAAATTTGAGTCTATGGTAATAATCCTTTGCCTATAATCATTTAGTCTTTTTGTTTGAATCTTGATTGGGAATATTTGGCTTTAGATCATAATGTTATTTTAAATGTTAATTTTCTTGCATTTTGATCTAATGGTTTCCAATTTTAATAGTATATTGGTATTTTGATTAATTTTTATTTAATTTTCATATCTTCAATCCATTACTCAAAATCTTGATCTTAAGTTATTCAACTCTCTCTTGGTTATCTTATGAGGTCTATAATTTTGATGAGTTTCATATTTAATATTTGAATTAAGACACCTTGACACCTAGATAAGATCTACAAGATACCTTATACACAATAATCAATGTATTAATAACTACCTTATTTTATTAAAATACTAATTTACTCAATGAATCCTTTATATACCTCACATAGTCCTGTATTCTATCATAAGAATACATATAGGTCTAATAATCTTGAGAGAGGTTATTACTTTTATACTTACTTCACATAAGGAATCAAGCGCTCTCCCTTACCACTGCTTTAATATCTAATAAAGATACACCAATCTCTTTTATTGGTTTCTAATAAAAACTAGTTTCAAGGTCTTTTAAACTCTTATGGGTTTGTATATGCCTAATTCTACCCTCACAATGACAAAAATTTAATTTTGGGCTCTTAAAAGACTTTTGACTACTACTCAAATATGAATCAAAGGTGAAAAGAGTGTTTCAATATTTATAAAATTTTAAGGTCCAAAACAAAAAGGAAATATATTCAATTCACTTCTTTTTTATCCTCTTCGTTAACACTTAAAAACTAGTTTGTACACAATCATCAATATCTACTCTACACTAACTAACATATACATTGATCTCTAAGACCGCCAACAAGGCATTTATTGTTTTAAATGACATCCTAAGACTCTACTAATATTTAAAAAACAAAATTAACATATTTATAGAGATGACCCTACATCATAACATAGTAAAATAACCTCATTTCAACCTCTTTCCATATAGAATACCATATAAAAGAACCTTGGCTTGTGGCCATTCTATAGCTAGTACAGGAGGGTATGGCTGTTATTATATCAAATGTGTTTGTTAGTTTATTAGAAATTATTGTCGCATATGATAAAATATGGATTGATGGTGTGGCATGTCATGGTATATTTGGTCAACAAATCACCATTGAAACCCTCTCACATCATGACACCTATTTACTAAGATTATTTTCTTACAATTATTAAAAATTGTTTTCTACTCACATTTTTCATTTGGATCCATATTAGTTTTCCACACAAAAGGAAATAAATAATAATAAATATAAGTAAGTTATAATAATTCTTAATCTCTACCATTTAATTATCTCAACCATTTCATAACAATAATCTAGGTCTATCTAAATCTCAGTGATTTTATTACATAAAATGGTAAACAATGAATAAAAGGGTCATCCCAAGACAAACAAATCACACATTTTAGATACAATAAAATAATAAATTAAATAATTCACAAAAATGATATACAACAATGATAGTAAAAAATGGGGTCAAGGCTTTCACCACTAACACCACAGTAAACCTAATTGTCCGTAAAAGAATTTTTTTAGCCTAATGGGAGAGAAAATAAATGTAGGAGAAAATAATAAGAGAAAAAAGTTAAACTTAACCCTAATTTCAAAGCATGTAATTATTTATAAGTATAATATATTTATATTTATATTATAAAATATATAATATTAAAATATTATATTACATTATTTAATATATATTCCCTACACCTATATACATTGATATGAGTAACCCTCTTCCATGGGAATATAATGAGAATGGATATTATGATTTTTCATAGGGCCATAGGCATTCCACCAATAGATTCTTTTTATTGAGATATAAATGTCAAGACTTATATGAATCCCAATAAATTACACTTGATGGGTCTCATACCATGGGTTTTGGATCACATCCAGGGGATCATCAGAGTTCTAAAATGTTCTATAATCCACTACAAGACCATATAATGAAAACTACAAAAGTTCAAATATATAAATAGAATTAAAATTGTCATAATGGAAATTTGGAATTGATGGAAATGATTTAGATATAATAGGTTCTTTCATAATAAGTGGAGTTTTTTCCATTTTTTTTGAAGATGTGACATTAATAGTATCTTTAGGAGAAACAAGTGGTGGTGGTATATTTTAGAATGCATAATTATTGGTCACAGTAGGCATACATGGAATATATGGTGTCTTTGTAACATATATGTCCACTTAATTTTTTTATCCAATTTATAAACTTGAAATTCATCTTGGTCATTTATAATTTATTTAGCACCATTGTAGACAAAGTAATATCTCCATTGAAATCACCAAGATAAAACCTAATCATCCACAATTGAGATACTTATCTAATGAATACATATGCCTCTAGTCAAAACTAAGGGAGTTAAATTTTTAACTTAGAGATTGTGATAAAATGATATATATTTACACAAAGAATGAAAGCCATCATAGAATAAAACATTACATGGTGATTCAGATCCCAATAGTTTTATGCCCACAAATATTATAGATGAACTTATTTTGACATTGTCATGGGTTTGGAGTAGCTAGGTTTAATTACCTATTAACACTCTTTCATTTTACATAACCCCTCTTACCAACACACACACACACAGACACGCACACACACACACACACACACACACACACACACACACACACACACACACACACACACACACACACACACATGTGTGTGTGTGTGTGTGTATGTATATATGTATGTGTGTCTCTATATATATAATATTAGTTATTATATAAATATTGTATAATATATATCATAATATTTTTACTTATTAAATATTAATTATATAATAAATATATCTTAATATAGCTTATAAATCAATATTATATATTATATATTTTAGTATAACATATTTAAATTTATATTATATATTATATTAATTTATTTAATATATATTCCTTACACCAATAGAGGTCGATATGAGTAAACCTCTTCCATGGGGATATGATGAGAATGCATATTGTGATTTATAACAAGGCCATAGGCATTCCACTAACAAATGATTTTCTTTGAGATATAAGATTCAAGAATTTTAAAAATCCCAATAATTATAATTGATGGACCTCATGCCATGGGTTTAGGATCACAACCAAGGGATCATCAAACTTAGAAAGTGTTCAATTAACTGCACAAGACCATACAATGAAAATTACAAAAGTTCAAATATAGAAATAGAAGTATAATTATCATCATGGAACTTTGGAACTTATAGTAATGATCTAGAAATGATACGCTCTTTCATAATAAGTGGAGTTTCATCCACATTTTTTGAAGATGTAACATCAGTAGTATCTTTAGGAGAAATAAGTGGTGGTGTTATACTTGAGAATGCATCATCACTAGGCATAATAGGCATACATGGAATAGATGGTGTCTTTTCAACATATATGTCTACTTCAAATTTTTATCAAATTTATAAACCCAAAATTCCTCTTGGTAGATTTGAATTATTTTATTACCATTATAAGAAAAGTAAATTATGCATTACAATCACTACGACAAAACTTTATTAGCTATAGTTGAACTCCTTATCTAGTGAATATAGAGACCCCATGACTTAAACCAAGGAATTTATATTTTTGATGTAGCTAGTGTGCTAAGAGGATATCTCTTTAAATAAAAAATTGAAGGCATTGTAGACTTAAACATTGCATGGTGATTCAGATCCCAATAGGTCTACACTCACATTTACTTTAGATGAACTTATTTTGACATTATCATGGGTTTGGAGTAACTAAGTTTAACTATCAATTTACACAATTTCACTTTACATAACCCCTCTTACCAATACATAAATGCATACATGCACACATACATGATACATACATACATACACATATATATGCATGTCTGTGTGTGTGTGTGTCTATGTGCGTGTGTGTGTGCGTGCATGCATGCATGCGTGCGTGCGTGTGTGCGTGTGTGCGTGCGTGCGTGCGTGCGTGCGTGTGTGTGTGTGTGTGTGTGTGTGTGTGTGTGTGTGTGTGTGTGTGTGTGTGTGTGTGTGTGTATGTCTATATATATATATATATATATATAATACTAAAATATATAATATTGATTTGCAGACTATATTAACATATATATTATATAACAAATGTTAATATAGTTTACAAATCAATAATATATATTATATATTTTAGTATAATATATTTAAATTTATATTATAATAATATATTACATTATTTAATATATATTACCTACCCCGATAGAGGTTGATATGAGTAAACCTCTTCCATGAGGATATGATGAGAATGCTTATTATGATTTGAAATAGATTCATAGGCAATCTAATAACATATGCTTTTCCTTGAGATATAAGCTTCAGGACTTATACGAGTCCCAAAAAATTACACATGATGGGTCTCCTACCATGGGTTTTATCACATCTAAGGGATCATTACTATTAGAAAATGTTCAATAATCTACTAGAAGATCATACATTGAAAATTAAAGAAATTCAAATATAGAAATAGAAGTAAAATTATCATGATGGAGATTTGGAAAAACTGGTAATGATTTAGAAATAATAGGCTCTTGTATAATAAGCGGAGTTTCATCCACATTTTTAAAGATGTAACATTAATAGTATCTTTAGGAGAAATAAGTGGTGGTTGTATACTTTATAATGCATTATCACTATGAATAATAGGCATACATGGAATGTATAGTGTCTTTACAACATATATGTCCACTTAAAATTTTATCCAACTTCTAAAACAATAATTACTATTGGTTGCTTCTAATTTTTAGAGCCTTTTTAATAAAAAGAAATTTTCCGTTTTAATCACAAAGACAAAACCTGATCAACAATAGTTAAAATCCTTATCTATTAAATACACATGCGCCCTGATCAAAACCAAGGGAGTTTTATTTTTGACAGAGAGGTTGTGATAAGAGTCTATCTCTTTACATGAAGAATGCAATTCATCATAGACTAAATAATTGCATGGTGCTTTAAATTCTAATAGGTATGTGCCTAAAATTGATTTAGATGAACTTATTTTGACATTTCCATGAGTTTGGAGTAACTAGGTTGAACTATCAATTTATACTCTTTCACTTTACATAACCCCTCTTTCCAATACATACATACATGTGTATGTATATATGTGTGTGTGCATATATAATATTAATTATTATATAAACATTATATAATATATATCATATTATTTTTATATATTAAACATTAACTATATAGTATATATTCTAACATAGTTTATAAATCAATATTATATTAAATTATTTAATATATATCACCTAAACCTATAGAGGTTGATATGAGTAAACCTATTCTATGAGGATATGATGAGAATACATATTCTGATTTTTAACATGGCCATAACATTTTACTAACAGATGTTTTTCCTTAAGATATAGGGTTTAAGACTTATAATAGTCCCAAAAAATTACACTTGATGTGTCTCCCTACATGGGTTTTGGATCACATCTAGGGGATCATCATAATTAGAAAATGTTCAATAATCTATTACAAGACCATATAATCAAAATTAGAGAAGTTAAAATATAAAAGTAGAAGTTAAATTATCATCATGGAACTTTGGAATATATGGTAATGATTTAAAAATAATAATCTCTTTCATAATAAGTTGTTGAGGTCAACATACCCTCATTTCTAAAGAATGGGGACCCTTGTCTTAAATTATACAAATATGCACCCTAAATTTTAAAATTCACCTAATCATAGTACCATTAGAATGTTTTTCACATTATTTGTATTTGAATATCATCCACACCTAGTTTGGTTAGAATGTTTATTCATTATTTTGATTTAATATTGTCTAAGGTTGCTAACGTTTGATCTTTATTTTTCAGATCACAGCTCTAATGGGGTCCATTTATAATAAGTAATGTCTGGTGTTTGTGATTCAATAATGATACTATCTTTTACTAGCCTTGGTATGTTGAAATCAAGTATAATTCATGTTTAATCTACTTAAAACCCTAACTCCAATTACCCTAGATCATGCCCTTTGAATTGAATTCAAATTCGGTGGGAATATTTTTCATGAGAACACTTTAAATTGACTTGGTTTATATTTTATCCTAAGTTCCTAATCATTTTTATTAACATGACCAAGACCTTAGTCTAAAATATTTATCCTATATTTTTCACATCCTAAGCCCCTGTTGTTTCATTTTATCTTAGCATGGTCTAACTAAATGTGGGGTCCATTTTATTATGCCATGGACTTAGTTCTATTTTTATACTAAGGTTTAGTTGTATTTATTAACATGACCAAACTTTAGTCTAAAATTTTTATGTTTGGTCTCTTTACCTTCCAAATCCCTCCTTAGTCCCTTTTATTTCTACATGGTATAACTAACCAACAAGACCTTTTGTTCTATCTATATAGAATTAGCCTAAGAAGCCTTGTCCTAAGACCATATGCTATGTCTTTAATTACCTACAGGGTCCCTTTTATTATGTCTCAAAACTTAGCTTAATTTTTTTCTCAAGTCTTGCCCATGTTTATTAACATAAAATTAAACCATAGTCCAAAACATTATGCTAAGTCTTTCATTTTTCTCAAGCACTGAATTAAACATCATATTCATCTATAATATCAATGATCCATATTTACTTAGATGATCATGATCTAATGATGTGGGATTGAATATAAAGCTACAATTGTAAGATAAAGTTCAACCATCTTCTATAGATCAATGGCACATGCTTGCTCAGGATAGATTGATCTAAGGATGTGTATCAAGTCAAAACTTCAATGGAGCCCTGAGAAAAGTGAGAAGGTGATAAGTGTCACAATATCAACCAAAGAACACACAATAGCCAATGGTATTCATCCTAGTGGATCAAGATCTAATATAGCATGTTTGATCATATGAGGATGATCAGATGGTGCAAGATAAACATTAAACTGTCATGATGAATGTGGAGATGACACTTGGTATAACTATGGGCCACTAAATTAAAAATCAAGCATCTTTTCAAGATCAATGGTCTATGGATTAACATACACATTTAGAACAATGGTCCATGGAGCAAGAGGTATAATTAAGAAGATTAAGGTAAATAAAGCATGATTGATCGATGTAATTGAGATAAATGATGCATAGCAATGATGAAAAGTTAAGCTAAATACATAAATGATAAGTATCATAATCATGGTGAATGTAGTGATCAACCAATGACATTCAAGTTCTTGGACATATATCAACAATTTATGTTAATCTATATAAGGATGATCTAATGGTACAAAATCATGTCATAATTTTATAAGGCAATGGTCATTTTTTAAATATGAATGAGAAAAATATCATAAAATTGCCACATGGAAGCCATGGTGATGCCACATCATAGCCACATAAGTATAATGTGGCAAGTGAAAGAGTATGCAGTCCTAATAAATACAAGGGCAAAAGCATGCAGTCTAATTAGGATCTAGGTAAGAAATATCATGCAAGTTAAAAAAAATGCCACCATTAAAATAATGTAAAAACCTACAAAAATCCCTATGTACACATGAGAGACCTAGTTTAGCCCTGTATTCACCATAATGAAGACAGGGAAACTAAATGGTCATCTATGTAAAGGTAATTTGGTTTAGAATTGAACTACAAACCACTAGTGATAAATTTAAACAAATACTCATCCAATCATAGAACTCAAGGGATAAAATTAAGGATTGGACCAACTCTTGATTGGATATCAAATCCCTAATTTCAAAACCATTAGCCTAAATTATCTAAAAATAGTCAAGGGATTTCTCATGGACAAGATCAAAGGTTTGAGCACCTAGTTTAAGGACTTGGAAAGTCTCCTTGAGGATGACAATTAACTACAAAAAATGATGTAATGCTTGATTGAGACCATGATCACCATGCCAAATGCATTCATCTACATAGGCCTCATCTCTAATGAAGAGTTTGAGCATAGAGCTACCCTAGTCAAACAAGAAGTGAGGAGTAAGAATCAAGGTAAATCTTGGATAGACAATAGTAGGGTCATGTATATGACTCTAACAATACAATAATAGATTACTGAAACCAAACACAAAAAGGCATTAAAAAGGGTAGACAAAGACCATAAGAGAATAGTTGTTCAAATTGAGGAGCATCATCAGAGAACCATGAAGATTCTTCAATAGTAAAAGGGTCCAAAAATTTAGTTAAATTAAGAATATTATTATTTGTATGTAAGAATTTTACATTTTGAAAATGGAATATTCTATTTATAAAGGCATTTGTAGCTTCTAAATCACTTTGCATATAGATCAATCCATTGGAGAAAGTCTAGTGTATTCTAGAACATTTATGGAAAGTATAGTTGTGATAACACTTATACTTTTGTAATTAGATATCACAAACTAACATTTTTACTTGTATCTTATAAAAGTAGCATTATCAATTTTAAAATAGAGGGACTTCTTAGAGCTAAAATTACTTTTTAACCTTTGAGTAATTAATATAAGCAAGTATTTTTATAAAGTTTTATCAATTTGCTTGTGTCTTTTGTTATCCTAGATTATCTCTCACTTATTTGGTTTGATTTATACATTTGAATGTTTCTTATGAATTCTTCACATGTACATTTGAATTTAGAGTTGTTAACTTGTGCCAATATTAGGTTAATTAAAATTTATTAGGTTTATTTCCTTTTCTTACTCTTATTGCATTTGGGCTAATGTTGTTTGATTCCAAGGGTAAATATTTTAAATAAACTTGGTTCTTATTTGCATTACTTATCACATTCCTTAGATGTTTTCCTAATGTGTGATAGGATTTGATCTTACACTACTTCATGTCATACATTAGTTAAGTGCATGCCTGGATGATATTTGAACTTTGTCATGATGTTTGGAATGAAGATCATCAATACCTTCTTTCTTCCCTACCCTTCCATTTACTCCTTTTTTAACTATTTCATTCTAGATTAAATGTCATCGTAAATATCCATCTTAGATTAGTACTTAGATTATGTTTTGATCATAATTTACTATTCTTAGCATAACATACTTCATATTTTGCATAGATTAAGTATTTGGCCATGGTGCCTCCCAACCACCCACCATTATAAATATTGTGAATAAGTCCACTTTATTTGCCTCTATTTCATCAATAGATAACAAGAATATCACAACTTGAAACTCATGTGATGAATTCCTAGAATTTTAAAATTAGGTGTTCTTGAACACTCTAGGCATTTGTGATACATATTTAGGCATCAACAAGAGGGGCTTCATTGGAACTCTAAGGAGGGCCTTCTTAGATATTTATAGATTTGAAGTATCTTTGCTCATTCTTGTTAATTGTGTTTAAAGGTTGGTGTAATATTTACACAACTATGTCATTATTTGCTCAATTATATAAAAATCATTAATATTTATGGTCGTAGACCATTTTTTGTGCTTCCTTTAGACAAAGATCATTGTTATTTAAATATATATGCTTAATTATGGTAAATATGGCTTAAATTTTGTCTATTCAATAGGTTTGAGGTTAGTAATAGTTTTTTTTTAAAATTAAAGATTGATATATATTTTGCAAATTTGAGTCTATTTGAGCTTAAATGTGTAAATATCAAACATACTTACGTGTTTGGATACATATTTGAGATAACTTAGTTAAATATTATTTTCCTTTGTCATCCTTTATATAAATATTTTCAAAATTTGCTTAATGTGCAAGTCTGATCATTATTCCCTATAAATGTAAGAATGTCACATTGTATTTCAAATAGGATTCAAAGTCCACAAGCTGGTACTACCCAAAATTAGGATAAGGTCACATTCAGAGACTAGATAACCTCTACTTTCATTAAAAGTTCATAGGAGATCTAAGAAAGACAAAGGTAAGAATAGACTTTCAAACTCTTTAGTAACTTCACCAATTTAGGGTGCTCCCATGTTTAAACCCTAGTAAGGTATGGATTGGCTAGGTGGTTCTTTAATCAATGTGCTAGGTGTAGTACATGACCTTTTTCATAATCCTATAAAATATTTACCAAAATTTAGTCCTAGTGGCATTAAGATCTTTAAAGCTTCTTTAAGATTGCTAAATGTGACTCATGAAGATGTAACATGTAGATTATTTCCTTTTAATTTCAAATATTCTACATATGAATGGTTTTTAAACCTTCTTGAAGACTACATTACTAGTTGGGTTGATTTTAATAATGTTTTCATTAATGAATTTGGTAAAATCACTCATCTTGAGATGCAAATGAGCCCATAAGAGCCTTCAATGTTAGATTTTAGAAGATTTTCAATATGACCATAGATCCTTAAACATCTGATGAGGCTTTAGAATTAGAAATCTATAAGGATGCCTTGGATCCAATGACTTATGTATTTATAAAGAGAGCTATT
The DNA here is from genome assembly GCA_037957365.1 of Torreya grandis. Lineage (NCBI taxonomy): Eukaryota > Viridiplantae > Streptophyta > Pinopsida > Cupressales > Taxaceae > Torreya > Torreya grandis. The sequence continues at coordinate 1,318,962 of JARHVA010003751.1, read as the reverse complement.
AGCCCCATCAATACATTAGCTTTAGATTATGTTGAGGTTATGATCATTAATGACCAGATGCAATCCCAAGGACAATTGACATACTCCATTCCTAATGTCAATCCACATTTACCCATTTTTAATTTCATTCCCAATGCCAACCAAAATGTGTTTTCCCTAAACCAACTTCTAGTCTTGATCCAACTATCTTTGAGGCATGCACATCTTAATCAAAACTTGGGATTGTTGAAAAATACTATTAATGGATCTCATCCATATGATCAAAAGGATTTAATGCCTATAGCTAATGATAATACTCAAGTTCATAATTTTGAGGCAACCAAGATTGAGAATGATTCTATTTTAAATATGGTTTAAAAACTTAGAATTGACATCCTTTAGTTGCAAAATCAAGTAAGCAATACTAGAGAAATATTTGGTAGGAACTAATCCTTTCAAAAGTTCAATAGGCCCACTATCATATTATAGAGTGATAGTTACCACAACAACAAGAATAATGAGCCATCTACTAGTAAGAATGTGCCTAATATAAATCTTACTGATGTCACTTTAACTAACTATTATATAATTAATTACACTTATAAGCATGGGGAACTAAATTATATTGAGTTCTATAATAATTTTTAAGCCTTTCAAAAATATTTAGGTACTTTTGAAGTTGTTCCTAATAAGGATTGTGATGTTGGTACATCTAGTTCTTTAAGGTCATCTAGATCATCTGATATAACTCTCATGGTGGAGAAATTTGAGTTCCCTTTCCAAGAGGACAATGAGCCTAGGATATTCTTGAAGAGATTCATGATTTTAAGAAATTTTTGAAGAATACTTATCCTTTAATAAATAGGGAGTAGAAGTAACCATTGATCACTTCCACTTGTCTAAATAAATTTGACACTCCTCTTGATACTGCATTAGAAAAAATCTAGACCCTCCTAAGGGAAGTACATCTAAAGCCAATATTGATGCATCTAATTCTTACAATAGGACTAGATATAACATATTAGAGGACATGAAAAGGATCAAAACTAACATTACCTTGCATGAGTTGACTCAAATCATAGAAAAAAGGGATCTGTTATTAGAATCTTTATCTAATAAGCCTAGTAAGTCTCAAAAATATATACATCATAATGTTGCAATACATAAGAATAAAGAAAATGTCCCATATTTATTGTTAATAGTGAGGATATTTGGTAAGAACTTGCATAATTATTTATTAGAATTAGGTGAATCTACAAACATCCTACTTACAAGTATTTGTCAACAATTAGGTTTGACTCCCATTAAATCTGGTAGAGTTTTAACTCAATTAGATAAGTAAATAGTCAAAGTCACTAGCGATTTGTTAAATTTTCACATGAATATTAATTATAAACTAAGGATCTAATAGTTCATTGATATCTAAGTGGTGGACATCACTGATGCTTATGGGATGATGTTAAGCAAAGACTAGGCTAGATCTTTGAATCATTATATGTTAACTAACTATTCACACATGTGGTTACCTTGGAAAGGAGTTCTAAATCAGATCAAGATATAAAGATAACCTAAAATGTAGCATATGATCATCGAGTATAATGCAATCAATGAGAGGGTCAACATGGTAGACTCTAATTTAGGAGTGTACACTCTTGAGACTTTTAAAGGTGTGTGACTCTAAAGTTTCTCATATTATGCATGGATTTTACAAACTACATTTTGATGGTGCTAAGTGTAAGTCTAGATCTGGAGTAGGGATTATTCTGACTAAACTTGCTACTAAATAATATCATGCTTCTTATGGACTTTAGTTTCCTTGCACTAACAATCTTGTATAATATTAAGCTTTGATATTAGTATTATAACTTGCCATCAAATATAAAGTCAAATAACTCCTAGTGTATGGTGACTCAAAGCTAGTGGTTAACTAGGTAAAAAGTAAATACCAATGTAAGTTATCATATCTTAAAAGATACAAGTTTAGATTTTGGGATTTGATTGAGTCTTTTGATGCTTGTAACATTGTTTCCATCCCTAGGGAAGAGAATAAGGTTACTGATAAACTTGCCTCAGTAGCTTCATATCTCATGCTAATCCAAGACTCCTAGAACCTTAGTATTGAGTTGGTTCCATCCCCTTTAGTCCCTGATAATGTAGACCATATATAGGTATTTAGTGATGACCAACAAATCCTAGACTTCATGACTAGCTTATGAGCATTTGAAACTCATGTCATAGATGAAGCTAGTAAAAATACCCTTGATGATGAAAAATTTGAGGGAAATATTGATGACAAAGTCATTTAGTTTAATGTTAATAAGATCCCCAAAGAGATGATAGCCTTAGAAAAAATATTTGATGTAGATATACTAGATGAGACTGTCAAGATTCCCAAAGTAAGAGTGAAAGATTATAATGTAATTGATCTTGGACTTCAAGGTCAACCTTAATTGCTTAATATTGGTACAACCTACAAAATCATTGATTCCAAAAGAGAAAAGGAATTGTTGACTAAATATAAAGATGGCATAACCTAGTCCTATGATGACCTAAATATCTTTGATCCAAAGGTTATAATACAAACCATACCTTTAAAGGAAAACTACAAACCTTTTATATAAAAGTAGAGGTTATTAAAACTTATCTTATAACCACTAATATAAAAAGAGGTAAATAAGCTCTTAGATGCCAAGATTGTGTTTCCAATTAGGCAATCCATTTGGGTAGCTAATTTAGTACCAGTCAAGAAGAAAAATGGTGAAATTAGATTATGCATTGATTTGAAAAATCTGAATAGAGCATCTGAGAAATATAATTAGCCCCTACATTCTCTTGACCAAGTAATACAAATTTATTCTAGTTCTACCATGATGTCTTTTCCTAATGTATTTTCTAGGTATAACTAGGTGCTAGTGAACCAAGAAGATACTATGAAGAATGATTTTACTACCAAGTGGGGCACGTTTACCTACAAGAGAATGTCATTTGGACATATAAATGTAGGATCCACTTTTCAAAGGGCTATATATCTTGATTTCCAAGGTATTGTAGGTAAGTTCATTATTATATACATAGATGGCATGCCCTTTTTTAAAAAAAATAGGGAGGATCATATTATGCACCTATAATAGGTATTTGAATGATGTAGAAGGTATTGTATTTCTCTCAACCCAAAGAAAAGTATTTTCTATGTTACTGAGGGAAAAATATTAGGACATGTTATCATTAAGGACGGAATATATATAGACCCTGATAGAGTAAATGCAATATTTAATATAGAGCCTCCTAATAGTAGGAAGGAATTGAAGTCATTCTTTGGTAAAATAAACTTTTTAAGAAGGTTTATTTATGGTTTTGTAGAAATAGTGAGTCCTACGAATGACATGTTGAATAAAAATACTAAGATCAATTGGAATGAGGAGACAAAAATGTCTTTCAATGATATCAAAGAGGTAATTGGACAACCACCTATACTGATAATTCCAAAATTTACTAAAGATTTTTATCTTTACCCCTTTGCTTTAGATCATACAATAGTTGCAGTTCTAACTTAGAAGATAGATGGATGTGCCATACAATAAATTTTATGAGCACTAAATTTAAAAATTATGATTTAAACTACTGTTTAATTGACAAACAAGCATGGGTTTTGGTCAAGGCAATGAAAAAGTTTAGGAATTATATTCTTAGGAAAAAGGTGCATGCAATCCTACCAAACCCTACCACTAAGCTCATGATAAGTCAAAATAAACTCAGAAAAAGGAGAGGTAAGTGGATGTCTGTTCTCCATGAATATGAAATTGAGATGAAGACTACCAAATTGGTAAGGTGTCAAGGTTTAATTCTATTGATTGTCAATACTAATCCCAAGCTAAGTGTTATGTAGGTGGAGCAACAAAGTTTCAGACCCAATGACTGCTATGATTCCATTTTCCACTTACTAATCAATGGTTATTTTCATACAAGATTAAGTAAAGAGTAAAGGAGTGATCTAAAGCTCAAGGTAGCTCATTTTTTGATCAAGGATGGAGTGCTATATAGGAATAAATTTGAAGGCATTTATTTTAGATGTGTCTCTAAGAGTGAAGCAACTATGATCATGAACACCTTCCATGAAAAACTCATAAGTGAATATCCATCTAGAAGGAATAGAACACACAAAATATTAAGGGTTGGTTACTATTGAACTATTATATTCAAATATTCTCATAGTCATGTGAGAGAGTGCCACTCATGTCAAATCTTTAACACTGAAGATCCTAAGGCAGCCATGATAATAAAGCTAGTAATGATTGATAAACCCTTTGCCCAATGGGGACTAGATTTTTTTGGAGTCGTTAACCCCAATTCCTATGATGGTCATAGGTATGCTCTAACTATTACTAATTACTACACAAGATGGACTAGATTAGTGGTTACTATATAGTGCAAAATTGAAGAGGTGATCAAATTTTTTAAAGAAGACATATGCACAAGGTTTGGGAAACCTATATTCTTAGTTTGTGATAATGGATCCGCCTTTATATCCATTAAGATGATTGAGTGGCCATATGATAAAAAATCACTTTAAAATTCTCATCAAACCATTATCCTCAAGGTTAAGAGGTGTCTGAATCAATAAATAAGAACTTGATGAAATTCATAAAAAGGTTTATAGCTAATAAATTAAGAACATGGCACAAGCTTCTCAAGTATGCCCTTTGGGAAGATAGAACAAGAGTCAAAAAAGAATTCAAAACATCACCATTCTTGTTATTTTATGGTCAATAACCCATCTTCACCATCACCCTAAATCTTCCAACATACAATTTCATGTAAATTACATGGAGGAGGACCAAGAAATTACAAATTAAAGGTTGTTAGACATCATATAGATGGAGGATATGAGAGAGGAGTATATTACCAATTTTAGTAGACACCAAACCATAGTAAAAATATGGTTTGATAAACATCCAAAAACAAAGGTGTTCAATTAAAGAGACTTAATTCTTCTTTTGGACAAGGCTTATGAGCCCAAGGGCAAACATGGAAAGTTCACACCTTTATAGATATGTCCCTATCAGATTACTAAGATACTTGGAGACAACACCTTCAAAATGAAAGACTTAAAAGGATTAGAGTTCACATTACCCACCAATGAGCAATACCTTAAGCACTATTTCTTTATTAACCCATCTAGAATATTCATGGCATGACTATAAGACTAGTTAGTGTTAGTGTAGGTAGGCTAGGTTATTTTACTTCTATTATTTCCTTCCTATCCATTTTTTGTACATATGTTTATGTGTGTGTGTTTATATATATATATATATATATATATATATACATACATATATATATATATATACATACATATATATATATATATATATATATATACATACATATATATATACATACATATATCTATATATATACATATATATATATATATATATACATACATATATATATATATATATATATATATATATGTATGTATATATATATGTATATATATAATATATTTGCTTTCTATTTGGTGCATTTGCTTTCTATTCTTTGTTCATTACTTCTAATAAGTCTTATTGGATAGTCCTCATTTCAATATGCATATGATGCTCAAAAGGAACTCCATATTTTAGGAATGCAAGAATTTTTTCTCAGCATTGGTTGATCATGGGTTATTAGAATATGAGCTTAATGTTATAGTTTAGAGAAACTAGTAAATATTGATGGTTGAGATGATTATTCCTTAGGATTTTGAAAATTGTTCTGATCTAAAATTGGTTTAAGAAGGATTATACATGTAGGGTGAAATATGCAACTATTATGATACAATCATGCTTGAACTTAAAAAACATTAATTACTTGGGACAAAGTTTACAACTAAGTTTGATTGTCTGAAGATCAAACACTTGAAGAAATCCAAAAGCCTAGCTAACCTAGTTCCCAACCTCTACTATAAAGTAAAAATGACTTGAAAAATACAAAAAATAATAACCTCATTACAAAATTTAAAATTTTTCTAAGCAAAGGTGATTCTGACAGTATCCATTAGGGCTACGAATGCTTGTATGGCAGTGGAATAAGTCCTTGAGTAGATCCAAAGGCATCTCTATCAGGGCTATGCACACCTAGCTAGCATCAAAGCAATATGTAAGCCTTCCTTGAGATAAAACATGGTTCTTAATGAATATCCAAACATTCAAAAATTCAATGTTAATGGTTAAAGTCATGAACCTATAAGTTATCTAAATCTTATGGCAATTAGTAAGTGGAATCAAAGAACATACACAACATTGCTATTTATTGATGTCTAATCCTAATTATGCATGTGAAATATTTATTCTAACAATGAACTGATCTTCATAATGGTTATTGATCAAATGGAATAAGTATCTTAATTTTTAGTCTAAACCAAAGTCTCAAAATTCTAACATTGCCATTTGTTGAGGTCAACATACTTGTATTTCTAAAAAATGGGGACCCTTATCTTAATTTGTGAAAATTTTTACCTTAAATTGTAAAATTTATCTAATCAATGTACCATAAGAATACTTCAAAAATTATCTTTATTTGAATATCATCCACACCTAGTTTAGTTGGCATGTTTGTTCATGATTCTGATTTAATCTTATCTAAGGTTACTAACATTTGATCTTTATGTTTTAGGCCACATCTCTAATGGGGTCCATTTAGAATGAGAAATGTCTAGGTTTTGTGATTTAATAATGATCTTATCTTTTATAGCCTTTGGTCTATTAAAATCAAGTAGAATTCATGTATGATCTACTTAGAACCCTAAATCTAATTACCCTAGCTCATGGCCTTTGAATTGAATTCAAATTTGGTGGGAATTTTTTTCGCAAGAACACTTTAAATTGACATAGTTTATATTTTATCCTAGGGTACTAGTCATATTTATTAACATGACCAAGACCTTAGTCTAAAATATTTATCCTAAGTTCTTCACATCTCCAACCACCTTTGTTCTATTTCATCTTAGCATGGTATAACTAAATGTGGGCTCCCTTTTATTATGCCATGGACTTAGTTCTATTTTTATACTCATGTTTTTTCAAGTTTATTAACATGACCAACTATTAGTCTAAAATTTTTATGTTTGGTCTCTTTACCTTACAAATTTCCCCTTTGTCCCTTTTGTTTTTACATGGTCTAACTAACCACCAGGACCTTTTGTTATGTCTATAGACTTAGCCTAGAAGGCCTTGTACTAAGACTATACATTATGCCTTTGATTATCCATGGGGTCCCTTTTCTTATGTAATAAAACTTAGCTTAAAATGTTTTTTCTAATGTCTTTCCCTTTTTTATTGACACAAAATTAAACCATAGTCCAAAACATCATGCTAAGTCTTTTATTTTCCCTAAGAATTGAGTTAAAAATCATGTTCATCTATAGGATCAATGATTCATTTTTACTTGGATGATTAAGATCTACCATTTACATTTTAATTTAGAGTTATTATCTTGTGCAAATTCTAGGTTAATTAAAACTTCTTAATTTCATTTCATTTTCTTACTCTTCTTGCAATTGAGATAATGTTGTTTGGTTGCTGGGGCAAATCTTTAGAATAAACTTGGATCTTATTTGAATTATTTCTTACATTCCTTAGATGTTTACCTAATGTGTGATAGGATTTGATATTATGTTACTTCATATCATGCATTGATTAAGTGCATGCTTGGATGATATTTGAACTTTGTCATGATTTTTGGAATGAAGATAAATAATACCTTCTTTTTACCATACCCTTACTTTTGATTCTTTTTTAACTAGATCACTTTAGCTTAAATTTATTTATAAATATCCATCTAAGATTAGTCTTTAGATTATATTTTTATCATAATTAGCTATTCTTAGAATAGCATACTTCATATTTTGCATAGATTAACTATTGGCCATGGTAGCTCCCAACCACCAAACATTATAAATATTGTGAAACAGTCTACTTGCTTTGCCTCTATTTCATATATAGATAACAAGATTATCAAAACCTACAACTCATGAACTAAAATCATTGAATTATAAAATCAGAAGTGTTATTGAACGCTCTAGGCACCTGTGATACATATTCAAACATCAACATAAGTAAAGTTTCATCAACATTTTTTGAATATGTAACATTAATAGTATCTTTAGGAGAAACAAGTGGTTGTGGTATACTTGATAATGCATCATTAATATGCATAGTAGGCATAAATGGAATAGATGTTGTTTTTGAAACATATATGTCTATTTTACAATTTTATCAAATTTCTCAACCCAAAAGTCCTCTTTGTTGCTTCTATGTTTTTTAGTACCATTATAACAAAAGTAATTTATCCATTGAAACCACCAAGATAAAACCTAATCAACAATAAATTAGGTTCTTATCTAGTGAATATGGATGTCCCCTAATCAAAACCAAAGGAGTTGTAGTTTTGACATAGAGATTGTGCTAAGAGGGTATCTCTTTACATTAAGAATACAATCCATCATAGTCTAAAGCATTTCATGGTGATTTAGATCCTGATAGGTCTATGCCCATAATTAATTTAGATGAAATTATTTTGACATTATCATAGGTTTGGAGTAACTAGGTTTAACTATCTATTTACATTCTTTCACTTTATATAACCCCTCTTACCAATATATAAATACATACATACATGATACATATATGTATGTGTGTAATACTAGCTATTATATAAATATTGTAAAATATATATCATTATATTTTTATATATTAAACATTAATTATATAATATATATGTTAATATAGTTTATAAATCAAAATTATATATTACATATTTCATTATAATATATTTAATTTTATATTATATGATATTATAATATTATATTACATTATTTAATATATATTCCCTACACCTATAGAGGTTGATATGAGTAAACCTCTTCCATGGGTATATGATGAGAATGTGTACTGTGATTTGCAACAGAACCATAGACATTCCACTAACAAATGATTTTCCTTCATATATAAGCTCTAGGACTTATATGAGTCCCAAAAAATTACACTTGATGGGTTTCTTAACATGGGTTTTGGATCACATCCAAGGGATCATCAAAAATTAGAATTTCTCTAATAATATACTACAAGACCATATAATAAAAGTTATATAAGTTCAAATATAGAAATATCAGTAGAATTATCATCATGGAACTTTGGAAGTGATGGTAATGATTTAGAAATAACATGTTCTTGTATAATAAGTGGAGTTTCATCCACATTTTTTGAAGATGTAACATTAATAGTATTTTTAAGAGAAACACGTGATGGTGGTATACTTGAAAATGCATTATCACTAGGCATAGTAGGCATAGATAGAATAAATGGTGTCTTTGTAACATATATGTCCACTTCAAATTTTTATCCAATTTTTAAACCCAAAAATTCTCTTAGTCGTTTCTAATTTTTTCAATATGATTATAACAAAATTAGTATCTCAATTGTAATCACCAAGACAAAACATGATTAACCAAAATTGAGATCCTTATCCAATGAATATAGAGGTTTCCTAAATTAAACCATGGGAGTTATAATTTTGATGTAGACATTGTGCTAAGAGTTTATCTCTTTACATGAAGAATGCAAGCCATCATAGACTAAAGTATTGCATTATGATTATGTTATTGATAAGTTTGCACCCACAATTAATTTATATGAACTTATTTTAACATCATCATGGGTCTGGAGTAACTAGGTTTAACTATCAATTTACACTCTTTCACTTTACATAACCCATTTTACCAATACATACATACATGATGTGTGTGTGCATGTGTAATATTAGTTATTATATAAATATTGTATAATATATATCATAATATTCTTAAATATTAAATATTAATTATAATATATATATATATATATATATATATATATATGTTAATATAGTTTATAAATCAATAGTATATATTAAATATTTTAGTATAATATATTTAAATTTATAATATATAATATTATTATATTATATTACACTATTTAATATATATTTTTAGTTTATATTTTAAATAAATATTATATATTTTAATATAGTATATATATATTTATCATTTTATCTTAAATATATCACTTACCTTCAATTCTAATTGACTACTCTTGAATTTGAAATTCAATTTTAATTTACAAAATGGGTTCTTTATAATTTTAAAACATTTTTAATAAGAATAAAAACTAGAGAACATGTTTGACTAGATACATATTTGAGTTTTTTTAACATACACTATAGAGAACTAACAGATCAAAACAGAGCAGGATGTAAAGTGGCTCAAGTGTTGACTATATTTGTTACTATCATTTTTGCAGATCCTTATTTTTTGGTATTTGATCTTAATAGTATTTAATATATTTTTTCACTCTATTTGAAATATGTGATTTTTTTGTGTTTCCTTGGCCCTTTTATTTATTGTGTAGAGATTTATGTTATGAAATCATTGAGATTCAAATAGTCTACCTAGATTTTTGCTATGAAATGGTTGTATTAATGAAATGATAGAGATTAACATTATTTTACACTTACTGTTATTGATTATTATTTATTTCCTTATTTGTGAATAACCAATAGGGACTTAAATGATTAATTATAGGGTAAATCTGACATTTTTAATAACTATAATCAAATAATCTTATTAACCAATATATTTAATAGTTTTATATGTAAAAAACTATATATATTCACCCAAGAGAACCAAAAGACTAGATTATAACATCATAAGGATCCATAGATGTCTAAATTATCTTTCCACTTAGAATTATCTTCCCAGGATATTAATATGTGGATGCATAGACTTTATACCAAATTGAATTACTATGCATATTCAAGTGAAAATAAAATGACGATAGGCTAAGGTTATTTTATATGATATGTTGTATAGAATGAGGTTGAAACAAGGTTGTTTTATGATTTTTGTATGAAATGAGGTTACTTTACTATTTTTAGATATGAAAAACTATAGATAATCACCTAGTCCAATCAAAAGGACTAGTTGGAAGCCTCACAATGACTCAAATTATCATAAAATAATAGATAAGTCAGTATAATATTTTTAGACAAATATAAAATAATAAAAAATGGCATCGAATTGCCTCTTAAATTCATAAGAAAAAATAATCAAATATATTTTCATCACGTTAGCCAATACAGTTTTAATCACACTGAAAAGTATCAAGATCACCAACACAATGTACAAAAACACAATAATATTATAATATCCAATGCAATTCTTAGATAGATAGATAGATAAAGGTATCAATTTGGCCAATACAATTAGAATGTAGAATATTAGGGTTTGTAATATTCTAAATGGAGTAATTATAAAAATTATTTATTACATGTAATATTGTTGATCCATTATTTAAATAGATTAATTATAGAGTTGATTCATAATTTATATATTTTTATTGAGAGATTAAATTAGATATGATGAGATTCATTGGACATCATTTACATGTTCTTAAAAATTATTACTATAGGATGATTAATATAGTTTATGTTCCTATCGAATGCCAAAATCCTATTCGAGTAGCATCATTGGTGGATAAAATCTCCAATAGTCAAATTATAATATATTTAGAGAAATAAATATTTGTTTAAGTACTCTTTTATGGCATCCAACATTTATAATGATTGATTTAGATTGTGTTAAATTGATGACATTAAAATGGTGATATTTGAGTGACTAATATTGTGTTAAGGTGTTAATATCTATAGATGTTTTGGAATCAACATGATTTAGCATTTAATAAAAGGTTTATTCATGATTATACATGTGATAATGAAGAGTGAGAATGTTACATGTTTTTTAAAATAATATATAGACTATTTATTTTTAGATAGAAAGTGTTTTTACATTAGTTTTATTATCAAATTATAAAGGCTAAATCATAAAATAAAATGACAATGTCTTTGAGTTAACTATGGCATATTTGAGGATCAAAATAAAAATATGAAGGCATATAACTCTATCATATTTGTAGGGTATTTTTCATTAAAGTGAATCTCCACTCTCTATTATTAATGGTGATTTTATTATTCTAAGTGATTATTTATATTTAGTAATTATTATTTTAGGAAGTTTACTTTCACACATACTATGGAGTCTAAATTTTAAGGAAATTGTGATAAAACTCATAAAATTAGGGTGGAGCCTAAGATTTTAATATTTTATAATAATATGATCAAAAATTTGATGTTGAAAATCATTTAAAATGTAATTTTCTATATTTTTAATCTTGGCATGGGAAATTTGAAACCTAGGGTGCTATGGTGTGAAGATGTGTTACATAAAAGTTGATATTGTGTAAAGTTTAGCTTTGGAGTGTTTTTTGATTGTTGAAACTTGGATTTTCACCCTTTATTAGATGCCTATATATCCTTATCCAAGTGGTACAATGGAAACATCCCTCTTTCTATGGGTGACAATGTTGAGAGATGAATCTCTAGAAGGGCTAGTTCTCTTGATGTAATCTTTGAAGCACTTTCTTACCTATCAACTTGTGTATGAAAAGGGTTAAGAAAATTAACTAATAAAACCAAAATGTGATTAACCAATGTTTAATCTCCTCCTATTTTATTTAATATATACTACTTATAGATAAACAAAGCTTTTATTACACAAAATTCGCAACTGAAGACGCATTGTCACATCAATGTTTCACATGTTAGATTCAAGAAGGTATTTGATATTTAGGAGGGTAATGGATGATTTAATGAGGGAAAAAAATCATATAAAACTTCTAAGACACCTATACACTTAGAAAATAATACAAAAAAAAAAACTACAGTAATATCCCTTTTGCACACTTGGTAGACAATCAAAGATAACATGCTAGAAAAGAAGATCTTATACTAGACAAGAACAACAAGATTGCACTAACATTCAATTGCATAGAATTTAATTAGGAAAAAAAATTCTTTAATAGTCATTCAAGTACATAATTGGTTAGGGTTTCACCATCAATAAATGGAGGCTACCAAAAAGAAGAAAAAGAATCCATATTTATAGCCTTTAAGAGAGAAATAAGGCAAAGGATGTCCAAAGGTGAATTTTACACATGTTAATTAGATAAAGAAGGTTAAAATTGCATGGGAAAGATATTTTAAATAATACATGTAATTTTAATGGGTTCAAATGTCCATACAACTCATGAAACTAATGAAAAGTGTCTTAAAATTCTTTATCCTAGCTTAGAAAATTGCCTTCATCATTTAGACCTATTTGAATGTCCCTACCACTAACTAGGGATAGGTATCATGATGGTAATAAGAGATAATTCCTTTATTCATGTAATTCCATTCATTGGTTTCATTTCTACTCCTTTAAGAACTCCTAAAATGAAATAATCACTGTCTAACATCTAGAAACTCCTTATTTCAGTTACCCCTCACACTTGGCCTCAAAAATACCTTTAGTTTTACATGAAAATTAGTGGGATGGAGTGAGTGTCACTTTTAAATATCCTCCATGGTTTTATAATGAAATAATGAGTAGGATATACATATGATCCACATGATCAATCCAAGAGAAAGAACCCACAACAAATAACCTACAAATAATACCAGAGAATAAAATAAATTTCTCACACCTAAAAAATAGGTGATAATCCTATAAATTATCTATATTATCTCATTAATCTCTCATTATTTTCTCATATATTGGAAAGTATATATAATACAAATAGTTTGGTTCATGACAATAAACTATTTGTTTGTGATTACAAAATAGAGAAAACAAACTATTTGTTTTCACATACTACAAACAAATATATTGTTGAGAGATTCTCAACAATAAAATAAATTAACCTAGGTAAATAAAATTAACCCTTGGTAATAAATAACTAACCCTATCAACCATACAAATGTGATGTTGGGATGTGTATGAGTCAGGTATAAAAGACAACCTACAAGTTGCCTATACAAGGTTGGATCAACAAGAAGAGTCATACAAGTGGCAGACAACACAATTCCTGACTGATATGGAGTGGGGGTAGGCTTACAGTCACCCATGCCAAATCAATGAAGAAGATTTGTTGCATACTTCTACTATCTAATAGAGATGCCCTTAGAAGATTGAAAAACTTGAAGACTAAGAAAATAATGTAAAAGTCCCATATCCGTCATATCAAACCTATCTGCTAACTTGTCCTTAATGTCATGTATCAAGGAATCTAAACTTTTGGTGAGGATGAGATCATCAACATACAAAACCAATATGACAAGCTCCTTACCTTGCTTTAATATGTATACATTATGATCTAACTCACAATGAATAAAACCATAATTCAGAAGGAAACTATCCATCTTCTCGTACCAAGCTCTAGGATCTTATTTGAGGCCATAAAGATAATGACGGAGTCTATAAACCAATGATGATTCCTATACAAATCCTGGAGACTACTCCATATTGATCTCCTCATGGAGATCACCATGCAAGAAAGCACTCTTCACATCCATCTAAAAAATTGACCAAGAATGTGAAGCAACAGGAGAGAGTACAAGCTGAATAGAATCCATCTTAGCTACAGGGGCAAAGGTCTCAGAGTAATCAACCCTTTCAACGTGTGAAAAACCCTTAGCTACTAATCTAGCTTATCTATTGATCCATCTGCAACATATTTGGTCTTATAGATCCATTTACATTTTACAAGTTTTATTCCCTTAGGAAGAGGGACAAGATCCCAAGTATCATTCTTCATTAAAGAAGAATACTCATCATTCATTGCAAGATCCCACTCGAGTATACCAATGGCCTCAAAAAATAACACTCGATCCTCTGTACAAGCTTATCCTAAAAGAGCAACACCAGATGTTTGTGAGTGAGTGAGACAAGAATCAGATGGATCACTAACAAAAGAACTAGCTACCTGTAGAGTGCTCTTTTACCACTTGGGCAAAGGTGGTGAAGAATATGGCTGTGGTGGCTAAATAAGTGCAACATCATCATCATCAACAATATAAAGCAAATCCTCACTATCCTTGGTAGAAGGAGGGGGAGAAGAAGAACTAGATGTACACTCCTGTGGAGTGGGTAGCTCATCAACCTGAACATCCCATCGAAACAACACATCATGTGCGACAAGATCAAAAAGATGGTAGGCTTTTACATCTTCACAATAGCCAAAAAAAATGAGTGGTTGGCTTTTCTTCTCCAATGCTTTACATTTGTCATCAGGAACAAAAGCCCATGCTTGACTCCCAAAGATGTAAAAATCTGAAATATCAGGCTTGATCCCAGACCAAGCTTCTTTTGGTGTCATATTTTGCATAGATTTGTGAGGCATATGGTTTTGAATGTATTTTTCACAATTTACAGCTTCAACCCAATGTTGTGAACCCAAATTTTTAGAGTGAATCATATAATTAACCATCTCTTTCAATGTTTGATTCTTCCTCTCTGCTACACCATTTTGTTGAGGAGTCTGTGGTACAATGAACTGGTGTTGTATCCCATGCTCAATACAAAAATCATAAAAAGCTTTACTATCATATTCCCCCCATTGCCAGTGTGTATATTCTTAAGAGGAAGAGATGATTGTTTTTCAACAAAGGTTTTGAAAGCATTAAAAGTCTCAAAAACTTCACTTTTCAACTTGAGAAATTATACCCAAGTTTTACGAGTGAAATCATCAATGAATGTGAGTACATATTTAGCCCCTAAAAAAGAATGAGTTGGAAAAGTCATCAAATCACTATGAGCCAACCCTAAGGGTGCATTTACACGTGTGGCCTTACCAATTGGAAATGGATCCTGTTGCTGTTTACCAACTAGACAACCAGGACACACCCCATCAATACATGAGACCTTAGGAAGGCCTTTTACAAGATGTTTTGTACTCATTTGTTACATATATCCATAACTCAAATGCCCTAATATCTCATGCCACAATTTGTTGAGATTATTACCATCTACTATAACTGAAGAACTAGAAGACATAAAATACTCAAACTTATCAAAAGTATAGAGTCTTAGAGTATGGTTTGTTGTACCTATAACAATTATCTCACTAGGATCATTACATTCTCTTATTACAACATCATGTGAAGTAGACTCCATAGTTTTCCCAGTACCAAAATTACATATTTGATAAATAGAGAGAAGATGAGAAGAGATTTGGGGTACAAGCAATACATTGTTAAAACATCCATCCTATTTGTCAATAGTACCAGATCCCAAAACTTTAATCTTTGAGGAGTTACCCATAACAATATGTGATGTACTACAATCTGTAAGAGAAGACAATATATCCTTAGAATGTGTGAGATGGTGAGAAGCACCTGAGTCAAAAATCCACTAATCATGACATGAAGATATAGCCCTGGCTGAAAGTGCTTTCCCTTTTCCTGCAGGAGAAGTAGAAGGAGATGGAGATGGAATGGAAATTTTGTGTTGTCTAACCACTACCTCTAATGCTTAAATATTCTTAAAATATCTACTTTCATCATGATTAGGACCACCACAAAAATTACATGGACCAAATGTTTTCTTCTTTTGCTTAAAGAACTTTTTGGTCTTAGTAGATTTAGAATGATGAGGTGTCTGGGAGGTGGACTCTAGAAGGTTATTTGAAGGTGCTTACTTTTGTTTAGACTTACATGAAGGTTTTCCATTAGAAGAATTAGTAACTAGAGCATGACTAGGACCAGGTAGAGCATCTACGGCCATTAATTTTGTTTGCTCCCTAGTCAATCTTTCACAAAAAACTTCAAAGGAAGGCCATTTGAATTCATCACCTAATGTATCCATCATAGTATAAAAAGCAGAGTAAAAAACACTATATGGTCCTTTCAACTTTGACAAAATCATGAAAATGCACTCTTGATAACTTTTATCCTTATCACTAGCTTTCAACTATGACCTTATAAATTTGAATTTTGCCAAGAATTCATCTATTGAAGGGAAATTTGATGGAGAAAGAGTACTCAATTTTGCATCTAATTGCAAAATTTTAAACTCATTAACTTTGCCAAATAGGTTTTTAAAATTTTCACTTACCTATTTTGGCATAGTAGCATCTAAAATGTGAAATTAAAGATTATCTAAGACATTGAGGCAAATCAATCCAAGAGCCTCATCCTACTTACAACCATATGCATATTTGTATTTTTCAATGGTGAATACCGCAGGTGTTGTTTCAAAAAAAATTCTCCATAAGCCCTTTGATTGAAGTAGTTGTTGCATTTTTGGCTTCCAAACATGGTAATTTGTGGAGTTTAGGGGTTCAAACAATCGGGATTCCATTCTTTAAGAAGATGATGACATTGACAAGAACAACCTAGACATTCATTTTTCCTCAAACCACCCCTCTCATTACAATTTAACATCTCCCAATGAAAAAAATTTTAGCCTTAGCTTATACAAAAGTAAAAAAAATGGCTTTATGGAAAAAAAAATGTAGGGTGATTTGACCCCAAGACTTCTTCCCTACAAATTTTTAACAAAATACCTCTAGCCACTTTAGCAAAGTCAAATTTGTACTTTTAAAGCTAGAGACTTGCATTTAAACCACTAAAAATTAAGAAATTAATAAAAAATAAGCCAAAATGACTCACACGTGTGAGATAAATGCTGAATAATCTTTGGATTTATCATAATTAATCTCTTGTTCTAGTAAGGTGTGGTGATCAGGGAAATTTTTGAGGAATTTTGTAAACACAAGCCAAGGAAAACACCTCTCAACAAATTCAAAATTGGCTCCATAGGATCTTCCCAAAGGATTGTATAGCCTAGTCCAAATCCATCCTTCTCAGCTGGAAATAAAAGCTTGGGATGTCTGATAACACATAAAATTATCATATTTTGATTTTATGCAGTATAAGGCATTCATAATGGATAAAATTGTATGGCTATGCTACAGACTAAAAATAAATTTTTAAATTCCTATTGTAACCTTCCAAGACACTATACAACCTAGTCCAAATCCATCCTAATTTATATGGAATGAAATATATCATAGTCAAATTTCATGAACAAGTCTTAGATTTCAAAAAAGACAACCATATGATCTGCCACATTAGAAAACCGTACAGGTACTATAGTCTGCCAAAAGGAACTAGTTAGCCGGTTTTTGAAGGAAAGAGCTATATGACCAGTATGGAATGAAAAAACTCAAATTGAAATGGATTCTTGACTTGATTTTATATGCCCCTATGAAAAAAAAATATGATTTTGGAAATTTGTATGGTCATTAATGAGCATAAAGTACAAAAATTTCCAAAAAAAACTTGTAAACAAGAACTAAAATGTGAGAGAACAATAAATATCTATAACACATCAATAAAATAATGTTTTTGACTATGTTAATAGATGAAAAATGATGGAAAATTTTTAGGGAAGAGGATCTTCAACTAAAACTCCAAGCTTTGATACCATGAAAGAATGAGCAGGAGATACACAGGATCCACATGATCAATCCAGGAGAAAGAACCCACAACAAATAACCTGCAAACAATACCAGAGAATAAAATAAATTTCTCACACCTAAAAAATAAGTGATAATCCTATAAATTCTCTATATTATCTCAGTAATCTCTCATTATTTTCTCATAGATTGTAAAGTATATATAATACAAATAGTTTGTTTCATGACAACAAACTATTTGTTTGTGATTACAAAATAGAGAAAACAAACTATTTGTTTTCACATACTACGAACAAATATATTGTTGAGAGATTGTCAAAAATAAAATAAATTAACCTAGGTAAATAAAATTAACCCTAGGTAGTAAATAACTTACCCTATTAACCCTAGGTAAGCTTAAATATTCGTTATTCCAACATATAATTCTCAAATTCACCTTAAAAGACATACATTTGAGTTTTCCACACTTTTCACTCTTGTGCTTACTATGCCAATTTTGACTAGATACAAGGAGAGCTCTAGTTAAGACACTTAAATTTTTTTTCATAAACTAAAATGACCATATGTAATTATAATATGTATTTATCCTCCCTCAAAACTTTATTTCATCTTCTCAAACCTCCTATAACCTATAAAACACAAAAAAAGGTTAGAAAAACACTATTTTACTTGTTGTACATATAATTCTATACAATTTATTTACATGGGTGAGTTCCTGAGATAGTATTCTCCATGATCTAATAGGTTTCCTTTCCAAACTATGCCATTTAAATGGCTTTCCACAATATTTTTATCCATCGGGTTCCTCTAAGGGTTCTACTAGGGTTTTAGACTATTTATGTGCTTAACAATTGTTCATATAGATGGCATGTTAAAGTTTTCAAATAATGCCAAAAAAAAATTTTAGGACCCTATATAACTCCCCTTAACCCCTTTTGTTGCCATGTAGATCCTTAGAAAATATATGAGCTTTATAAGTTTACCTATCGATCTTGTTTCTCCACTTTATTGCATGCTTGAGTTATCTCTAGGCCAAAACAATCTTCCTAAGAGTTTATTTGCATAAAAAAAGCTCATACATGTCTCAATTAACTCCATAAACATTCCCAAAACATTTGGATAGCTCATCAAGGATTATAAATGAAGGTAGACCATCAATTAGCTTAAAGTCTCCTTAAGACCTAATGGGCTTAGCATACTCTCTACCAGTTTGGATCACTTGGGATGTTATAACATGTTTATGATGGTTTATTATTAAATTTTAAACTTAATTAATACTCAAAATTCATCATATGACCTTTCAAAAATTTATTTCTATCTATTCTCTCTCATTTTCCAATTAGTCATAGTGGAAACTTGTTTAATTTAACTCTATGCATGAATAGTTAGGTCATTTTGGAGGGTTAGATCTTGAGTTAGTTTTCATTATCCTCCTTAAATTCTCCATACTCATCACCCATTTTTTTTTAAAGATATAAAATCTTCAACTTAAGTCCACTCATTTTCCATCTTTTGCTTATCTTGCCAAAGTTATGATTTTCATGAGTGGTTGATCTCTAATATACAATAGAGAGATATATCCCTCATCCTCATTGAAAAATATTTTTTTTGGTATTTTTATAATGTCTTAATGAGTATATTTACTAAATTTCAAGGTAAGACTCCCTCATTTATGTACCTAACCAACTCAAGTTGTCTAAAAAAGGGGCTAAAAAACCCTATTTTCCTACATTTTTGTCCAAATCCACTTAGGGATGACATTTCCAAGCCAATTATATTCCTCTATGTTGTATAAACATTTTTAAAATCTTAAAAAAATTCTCATGGATCATTTTAAATCATCCAATACCTTTCTCCTTAGTGGATTCTTTATGCTTACCCTTTAAACCAAGAGGTTTCCTAGCCTATTTGTATGAAATGTAGTCCTTTTGCCAAGTGGGAAGTGAATTTGAGCACCTTTTCAAGGTCTTAGGCATATTATGGAATATATTGGATCAATTGGATTATATAATTATAATTTCACCTTTCCTTTCACCTCTAGACAATCTAGGCTTCACTCACCCTTGCCAAGTTGTACCTTGTTGACTAAGATTGTGACAGCTCTACATTTTCTTACTCCTATAGTTTCAATGGGCTCCCAATATATTTTAATGATGTTTCCATTATATAATGATATCACTTAATCTTACTAACTTTTAATTTGAATGACAACTCGCCTAAGAGTGCCAAGTTCCTTCTTGTAGCTTAACTATCTCTTGAGTAGTGACTGAAATAGTCCTCCTCCAAGAGTTGGTTGTAGGTATCTATTTCCTCATGAAGGTATTTAATATGATTTTTTGAAAAATTATTAACATTTTGTGTTATTTACATTAATTTATTGACTCTATGATCACTCCCCTAATATTCATTAGGCCATTTGTATACCATTTAGCTCAAGACTAGGATAACTTGATTATGGTCTTGCCTATTGGTATACATAGGCTTGGCTAAGGTTATTATGATGGAGAAAACGTTCATAATATAAAATTTTAGGTCAAAAAATATTTTATAAAATCTTAACCCACCTTAGATAGATAAACACTATCAAAATACATTTTTACTCATTATTTTTCACCAAAACTATCTGACTCCTTTAGGTGGCCATTCTCAATGCTTGTGGAGTATTTGAGCATGTTATAAACACTAATAATAGGTTATAAACCTAAATTAAGATTTAAAACACAATATATATCAATTTTCATAATTAAATTAACATAACAACCTCTGTTAATGGCCTTACTAGCACCTATCTCATAATTTAGTCATCCCTACCTATAGAATTGGGAGATCATGCATCTATTGACCCCTGTAGGTGCTCCTAGGTTGAAAAGATATAATTTTTACTCATAAATAGACTTGGGATCTTGATAAAATTTATAATCATCCTTTGAAACCATTAAGACAAACTAACCTCCATCTATGCAAGAAAATACCTCTTTCAAGCTTGAAACTCCCCCTTGGTTATAGATGCATTTTTAAGACAGTGTACAGACATGGCATGTGAGTATGGAGTAGAAACCATATTCAAAACTTTAAATATGATAATATAGTCATGAATGTGCATTTGAGTCATTTAGAGTCATTCAAATATGATGCTTAGTCAAGGTATGCCAAGTTTATTGAAGAAGGTCCTCTTTTAGACCAAAATCCTATAGACTTCACTATTTGGTTTTAGTGTGTTTTTAGGCACTTTTGAAGATCTTAAAAACCACCTTCCCCTTTTCCTCTCCTTCCAAAAAGTGGTAGGGTCCTTTTCCTATGATATGTATGTAATTTCCACCCCCTTATATGCCTAAAATCACCTTGAAAACATGCATTAAAAGGTCCACTAAAGCCTCTTGGAGCTTTTTTTTGTTCTTTTAGGGATTTCATCCCTATATTCAGTATTTGACCTAAAAAATTCATTCCATGATTCCTTTGTCTTCTATAAGATTTATATAGGTCTATCAAGGCCTTCTTATCATCTAAATATAAAGAGGAAGTATGAAATTTCTTTAGTCCTTTGGTACACACTTGAACTCATGCTCAACCCACTATGGAAGGTTGTTTTGAGAAGCAAACAGTGGATTGGGGTGTGGGCCACACTGAACCATGAGTATAAAATAGACTCACATGCCTTTTATTAAATTAAAAATTCACTTAAATCAAAATAAAGAGTTTCATCACATATTCACCTCCCCTTACACCATCATGACATCATCAAGCGCCTGTAAATGCATGTTTGGGGTAGAATATGTGGGCAGAGCATAGAAATGAGGTAAAAATGGTGGTGACCTAGCTCAAAACCACCCAAATTCCATAGTTAATATTGAAAAATTTTGGTATCTATCCTTTTAAACTTGGAGCCAACTTTAAAACACTTTTTACAACATAGAGACACTTGCACATATGCGAAAAAGAGTAGATAAATCTACCAAGTGGTTATTTGGTATGGCATATGAGTATGTGATCAAACTTTATAATTCCCAAAACATCAAAAAGGACATAATTCAACTCTTAAATTATTGGATAGACCAATACACCTACATTAAAACCTCATATACATGATGAACCAGTTCATACATGAGACTGCAACTAGAAATGTGTAAGGAGTTGACCTTAAAGGGGAACAAGCTAGCAATCAATCCAAGGAGTGACATGGTGAAGTTAAAACATTAAGGATATTATCAAATGATACAACAGATGATATAACACTCTTTTCCAATTGAAAGAGACACCTACAAGAGAGAGACACTTAGCAAATCAAAGCATTCCAATTGAAACTACACATAGTTACACCTCCTTGCATAATAGACCAATTTTTCTCATCCAAACATCATGAATCATGAAAAAGAGAATGGATACCATCTAAGAACAAATCCAAAATACTCTAGATCCAACACCACCATTTGGTTTGTATGGATTTAGCAAAAATGGAGTAAAACCTATAGGGTGCACCAAATAGCTATCAAATCTTCACAATCAACTTGTTAGCAATGGTTAATAAAGTATAGTGGACCAATATTAAAAATACATATATGAAAATTAAGTGTCATAGTTTAATATCATCTCCCAAATTTTTTTTTTTTGAAACTTCCTAAGCTTCTTGTACTGAGCAAAAACCTAAGGATCACTCCAGTCTGCCAAGAAGAGCAAGAAATGTTTTGACATCCAAACTACTATCCAAGATAAAACCAAGCATGAAGGTGAGTTTTATAAGGATGAGGAGACTCCCCATGATCTCTCTCATGTGGCACACTTCCCAAAAATATATACAAGTGTTGTTTTATCTTTTTTCAACTAATTTCTAAAGTTTTAGTAAGATAACCTAAATTTTTTTGATGTAACTAACATATTAGACACTAAAATAAATTATTTGATGTTTTGAATGAAAATATGACACCTAGGCACCTTGGTAAATGTTCTATTTGCATTAATGACCCCTACATGTACATAAAATAACCCCAAATGGACAAATTGATTAATGTGACGAAGACTAAAACCAAGATGACCTCAAAATACATCATATAACAATTAATACTTACTATGACAACATATTATGACCCCTTCAAATTTTTAAAATCACATTTTTTTCCTAAGTGTTCCCAAATTTGACCAAAAAGTCAAATTTGGTCAATAGTAATATAGTTGAATATTATATTAGAAGTAAGTATGTCCCTATTTTTTGAATTTAACATAGTTAGGTCTATCAAGTGACATTGAATCCACATTATAATAACTTCAAATAATCATTTTCATCATTTATTTACTAAACATTCAATTTTTTTTCAAAATTTAGGTTTTTTTATACAAGCCCCAAAATCCAATTAAATTTTTGAGCTAGTCACTAAGAATAATTTGGCCCTGATTTAGTGTTTTTCAAAATTATGTTATAGATTAAAAATTTTATGATATAAAAATTAAAATCATAGGGGTTATTTTTGATTTATGTAATTTTATAACAAAAATTACATAAAATGATATTACATGTCTTCTTGACACTTACATTGGTTAAACTATCTTGGTAGCTATTTGTATCATTTTTGTCCCTGTGATTGAAGTATATTTATTTCATATATTTGTTCTAATACCATATTTTCAAGGATGTTATATAATTACAAATGATGACCAATGTAACGTTTGAGTAAGTATTGGCATAGAAGTGTGCTTCAAAAAAAAGAGTATTCCATATAGTGTTCTAATACAATATATGGAAAGAATTTAAAACATAAAAGTGTTCCAAAAAGTATTTATATCAAATACTTGAGAATGACCATGATAAATTCTATAATTATGGGAGGAGGATTTTAGAATAACATATAAAAACTATAGTGCACCAATTGCCCATGTGCCTTGAAATCCTAAGCACTTTGTCATTCCCCACACACTTCACTATCCCACACAGAATGATCCAAATTCTCTTTCCTCTTAGAATGATCTATTGATGTCTAAATTCTCTTTCTGCATGGAATGATCTACCTAGGCTATTAATATATAGATGAACAAACTTTATACCAACATGAACTGCTATGCATATTCAATTGAAAATATAATTATCATAAGTTAGGGTTATTTTTTATGGTATGTTATATGAAATGAGGTTGAAATGAGCCTATTTTATGAGTTTTATATGGAACAAGGTTACTTTACTAGTTTCAGATCAAAAAAATTATAGATAATCACTTAGGCCAACCAAAAGGAAAAGCTAGAAACTTCATAAGGACTAAAATTATCATAAAACCATATTTAAGTTAGTATGATTTTATTTATATAAATAAAAAATTGTATCAAATTAGTTGATAAACTCTTAATAAAAAAATAATCAAATATATTTTTTATCAAGCTAGCCAATAGTTTTGTAAGCACATAGAAAAAACCAAGATAGCTGACATGATGTACAAGAACTCAACAATATTATGATATACAATGCATTTCATAGATAGATTTGATAAAGGTATTGGGTTGGATGATACAATTAGAATGTATAATTTATGATGGTTTGTAATATTTTTATATTAATATATAATTCAAACATGGAACTAATCCAATCAAAGTAGGGATAAGAATTATGTTGAGTGCAAGAGAATGTATGCACTAGATATAATAACCTAAAAATTATTCTTTTTATCAATAAATTAGGAATATAATGAGGTCAATTGTATATATTATGCATGTACTTGGATGATCAAGTAAATACCAATATTTTTATAGATTTATTTGAGGTAAAATACAAATAAAAGTTCAAAATGAAAAGTTTCCAAATCTAGGCCTTTGACAAAAGGATGTAACTCTCACTAGGCTTTGACAATGGTAAATGTTTGTAATTATGATTGTAAATATGAAAGTAGAGTATATGGTCATAAATGAGTTTAAAATAAATCAAAATATGTGTTATAAGTTTTGTATATGTGTCAATTGAAATGGTGAACTAAATGGGGGTATATGTAACCTAAAGTGATTTATGGAAATTTTAAAAAATTCTATGTTTACACAAACTTGTTGGGTACAGATCAATCTTAAACAAATGATAAAAAATACATACATACATACATACATACATACATACATAACAAAATAAAAATAATAATTTATAGTCTACTAATAAAACAAATGAAAGAGTGGAGGGATGGAAATATTTATTGTGGGGTGGACCTGTTGATGCTTAAATCTTCCCTTTGGATGAAGTTGATATCTTAATATATTATATTGTAGGTTTAAGATCTCAAATGGTTAGGTGAAGAATTATATATAATCATTTAAGAGATCCAAATGAATCTTTATATTTATTTTCAATGACATATTAAGATAAAAAAACACAACCAAACACACTCTTATTGAGTTTTAATGATTCATCTTCTACCAATCATAATCCATAGTTTGTATTCTCTCTTAATTGGCTCAGACTCATTGCAACCTTAGTCTAAAACTTCACATGCATCATGTGAGCCCAAAATTCACATGTCCATATGTAATCATTTTTTAACCTTGTGTATCTTTGGGTGGACTACTAGATTTGATGTCATCACTTGACATTGACACCTTAAGAGTCATTATTAAAATGCAAAGGATTCAAATAAAAAAGGTAGTTAGAGAATTTATTGTTCTATAAATTTCCACCAACCATCAATGACAAGAATATATTTGTGCCAACCTACATCATCCTCAATAAATTAATAGTATTTATCATTGATCCTGTAATGTGCATGTTATATATATTTATAACATAAAGTATTCAATCATCAAACACACAAATACTCAACATTAATAGTAATCCTTGTTAAAACATGGATTGACAGATCAATGCAATTGTAATAAAACCTTTTACTTGATTATATACACATTTATAACACATATTTCTTGCCCTATTAATATTTACTACATACACACACTGTATAACATTGTACTATGTTTCTTCCTATTCACGATGAATGAATACAAATTACATTTCATAGAAATAGTTACACTGTATAACTTTCATGTCAATTAATAAGTGAACACATTCATAAGGATGTGAATGGGTAGACAAGGCACAAAATAAAGATAGGTGGATAAGTTGACTCTGAGTCATGGTTTACAAAAGGGATAAATGGTGGTGTGTCACATGTTTTCCTTACATAAGGGATAAAATTTGATAGGTGTTTAAATGTCATAATAACCATGATCTAGTACACATCAAATTTAGGACACAATGAGATGTTTATGTGACAAATTCCATTAAATTATGCATTCATGATATGTAGAGACTCTATGTATGAAATTGGTCTATAGAGATGAGCTCAAAGCTTTAAAAAATTAATAATTAATGTTAAAAAAATTCTTAAAATAATAAATTCACCCTTAAT
Organism: Torreya grandis; assembly: GCA_037957365.1. Taxonomy (NCBI): domain Eukaryota; kingdom Viridiplantae; phylum Streptophyta; class Pinopsida; order Cupressales; family Taxaceae; genus Torreya; species Torreya grandis. The sequence continues at coordinate 1,292,255 of JARHVA010003751.1, read as the reverse complement.
GAATATAAATTGCATTTCATGCAAATAGTCTTTTTCTCTACTGGAGCTATTTTGTTTATTCTTTTTGAATATCTCTATGAATTCACTCTATATAACCATAATTTTATTGTCTCTCATATACCATGGTTACATCAAAACACTTAAAATGACTATAGTAATCAACATTGAAGGTATTACAAGGCCTTTCAATGTATCTCCTATGAGATACCTTGAAAGAAAATTTCAATCATGTGCATGTTCAAGGTACATACTAAGAGAGCCCTTCAAGGTACTATAAGAACCTCTAAGGTTTTTCCTATAAGATACCTTAAAGGGAATTATATTACCTTTAAGGGTACCTTGAATTTATCTCCTAGGAGATAACTTTAAAACATGCATAAGGGTACCCTTGAAGGTATTACAAATACCTTCAAGGTATCTCCTAATCCTAGGTTCTTATAGTACCTTCAAGGGTTATCCTAATAGATACCTTAAACATGCACATGATTAGAGGAGATACCTTGAAGGACATGGTAGTAACTTCAAGGGTACCCTTATACATGTGTGAAAGGTATCTTGAGGTTTCTTTCTTTTGAAAAGAAGAGACAACATTTGTTATAAAGGGACCTAATATATCATTATCCATGGGACATTATGCTTACCTTCTCTCTATTATTTTTGGAGGCATATATCCCTCATGTTTTTTAGGATACTGGGATCATCGTTATGTACTTGGGTAACTCATTAGGCCTCATTTTTAGGACCCCATTCTCCATCTCACCTAAGATATTCCTAAAGGGGTTGTTAATGTAGACTTTTATCCTACAGTTTTTATCTACATGATTCATTATGATTTCTTAGGGTATTAGAGGCTATTTAGGTCATTTGGGAAGATTAGTCCCACATTCACTAGAATGTGTAGTTTCACTCCATCTCCCACCTATGTATGTACCTCTCTCCATTTTCATTCATCATTCAAAGTTGATGAGAAATATAATTTTATGCTCTTTGATTTTTGGTATTATTTCTCACCTACTCCATAGCTTTCATGTGTGCATTCGATCTTATTGAGAGGTCTTGGAGAAATTTGATAGAGATACCTTCAATGTCCCCTTAAATGTATGTCAATTCCATTTGAGTTATCTCTTAGGAGATGAATTTAATGGCCTTGTAATACCTTAATGTGTAACTTAAAGGTATTTCCTCAGAGCTACCTTCAAGTAAAAACCGACTTTTATCCATGTTTAAAAGGTATCTCCTAGAAGGTACCTTACACCTACCATTTAAGGTATTATAAGGCCTTTAAGGTATTTTTAACACTCTAAATTATACCCTTGAGAAATATTTTCATGCCTCCCCATTTAGTTGATAGTAGGGAATCACCTCTAACCTATGGGTTGCCTAATTAGTGAGGTGAATTTATAGATAGGGATAGCTCCCTTGATGCTTCACATTGAAATTACTACTAAACTAATGCTTACAATGGGAAAAGGGGTAGAAAAGGACTAAAAATAGGGAAATAAAACTATAGATGATGCACCAAATGTATCTCATATAGTTTTTAATGTTTTCACTATTTGAATGATAGATTATAGGCTAATTAAACTACTTTAGGATAGATTCTTCCACACAAATAATTTAATATAAAGGATACATCTCCACAATAGTCAAGGTGATCAATTAAGATGTTTAAAAGAAATGGTAATGATACTACAAGACTTGAATACAATAAATGATATGATTCTCTTGAAATGACCTTTGAAAGGTAGCTAATTAACATAAAGGAATGAATGAAAAGGACACATTCAAGGAAGCAATAAAATATCACTAAAATTAATCAACATAACATATAAAATTCACTAAAATTTGGAATGAAGCAGACATAATCAAGCTTGAATTCTATTCCAAAGGCAATAACAAGTATCAAGTTTGGCAGGGCTTCACCTGCCACACTTAGAAGACAATTTTACAATGAAAGACCCTAACTTATATAGGTAGCAAGAATCCATTAGACCATTCAATATAAAATGGAGTGTGAATACTCAAATCTAGTGTGATAATAGATACTTGGGAAATATATATCTTCCATGCAAGCATATAAAGATGGCAAAAATTAAATTAGAATTGATCATTTATCCTCAAATCATGGTGATAATAATATTTAACTCAAAATTGGTAGTTTAATTTATTCTCTCATTGGTTGGAAAACAACCAATATTTAAGTTTTGATGATCCCAACATCCAACTAAACATTTTAGGTGTAAAAATATGAGGATAGTTAATGTTACCTTAATAAATACCTTGGAACCATGGATGACATTAATTATTTGATCATGATCCTACTACCCATCATATTCACATTGGCACTTTACAAATTTTAAGATTTGTATGCTAATGGATAAATGGCCTACAAAATTTGTGTCTGTGTATTTTTGATTGAATTGCCAACATGTCTAATTTTGTGGGATGGCTGCCATGTGGTCCTTACTCATGATTTTTAATCATTCTTGTAGCTTTGAATGTATTTAATACCCTCTCTATTTTTAATTAAGTGAGAGCATGCCACTTATATTTATCTCACTCTCCCAAGGGATACACACTCTTTTGTCTATATTAATCATGCCAAGACTACCAAAATTGTAAGATCATGATAAGTGGCATCATCATGTTCATCTTAGGCTCTATAACTCTGCATAGATGGTTCTAGAGATTTAGGTCATTAGGATTAATCCATTTGGAATCATCCCACTAACCTGATACTCTATCTAAATCTATTTATGTGGGGATCACTGGGAAACTATGAAGGAAATTACTAAGTGTTGAGAGATTTTTTAACATGCCTTTAGGACATAGAATGTTGGCATGTGGCTCTAGGGAGATGAAGAAATAAGCTAAGTCTTGTTTGGTTATCCAATTCAAGAATGGACCATATATATCCATGTACCCTTTAATGATAAAGAAAAAATGGATAATAACAAAATGTTATCATCTTAGGTGACTTGACGTAAGATCTAGACTCATCTTGAATTGGGAAGCAATTTTACTTGACTTAACTAACTCAGATCAAGATAACTTAGGTTGAAAATGGATCAACTTAGATCATATTTTGGACTTGACTTAGATTAGACCTTGATCCCATAATGAACATTGACTCAACTCAACTTGGCTATCCCAACCTTCTTTTGTCAAAGGATAATGGTGACCAAAAAAGGGAAAATAAGGATCACCTAGTAGTGCCATCAAGGAGATAACTTTAAAACATGAATAAGGGTACTATTGAAGGTATTATAAATCACTTCAAGGTATTAAATTTCATTTTAAGGTATCCCCTAGGATATTCCTAGAAATAAATTTTCAATTTTGTGCATGTTTAAGGTATCTAATAAGAGAACCTTTGAAGGTACTACAAGACCCTTTAAGGTAAATTTTAGAAAATACTTTAAAGGGAATTTTATTAAATTCAATGGTATATCATAGGATATACCTTTAAAATATACATAATGGTACCCTTGAAGGTATTAAAATGCCCTTCAATGTATCACCTAGTAGTGCCTTCAAACATACTTTTGAAGGGCCTTATAATACCTTCAAGGGTACCCTTATGAATGTTTGAAAGGTATCTCCTAGGAGATACATTAAATGTCCCCTTGAATGTATGATAACACCCTTAGAGGTATATATTATGAGATTCCTTCAAGGGCCTTGTAATACCTTCATTGGTAACTGGAATGTATCTCTCAAGATCCACCTTGAAGGAAAAATCCACTCTTATTTATGTTTGAAAGATAACTCCTAAGAGATTCCTTGAAGGAAGAAAAAGATGAACAATGAAAAATCATCATTGACCAAGGACATAGAAACAATGATGAGATATTTTATTAAGTAATTCTAATTTACATAATTGCACATAATTTTGAGGTAAACTAATACTAAATAAAAAAAAAAAGTTAGAGATATGAATTCACAATAAAATATTTCAATAATAGTTAGAAAATTTTAAGGAGAAAATATCCTTTATAGAAACAAATTAATAACATATATACAAATAAAAAGTATTTAACCCCTGTTAGTGCGTTAATCATAAATGGAAATGGAAATTTTAAGAAGAAAAGTGGGATTGGTATTGTTTGGTAAGTTCTGTATCTAGGGTGGCTCAACTCAATTTCAATGGAGCTTATCGAGGGAACTCAGGGGAATCAACATTAGGGTGTGTGATTAGGGATTTTAATGTGTATTTAGTTAGAGAAACATCTATGAATCTATTATACATGACCAATAATGAGTTTGAATCCCAATCCCTAGTGATGGGAGTAAATCTTGTGCTTGAATGTGGTGTACCTAAGCTAGAAATTGAAGAAGATTATAAAGTTATGATACAAGCCTTGTATAAACAAAGGGATAAAAATTAGAATTTGAATAACATTCTTGAGAAAGTGTGGGATGATGTATCTATAATCTATAACTATAATTTTTCACATTTCTAAAAGGAGGTCAATCTAGAGACCAAGCTTTTTGGATAATATATGGATTGAGCAAATTGAAGTTAGATAGGAAGATAATGTTAGGGGATCATGTGAAGATTTCAATGGGGTGGTTATCATTGATTTTTGATGAAAGAGAGAGAATGAGTCATGTAACATAGATTTTAGCAAGGTGGTTAACCTTGATTTTTGATGAAAGAGAGAGAATGAGTCATGCAACATAAATTTTTAAAACAATCAAAAGGCATATATCTATATTGAATATTGAAATTTATCCTCCCTTTGGAATCCAAAGGTTACATGTATCTATATATAAGGATTGGGATCCCTCATCATAGAAGCCATTTTTAAAGTTTACATTTTTAAAATATCTCACAGAGATACACAAATAACATCTATGGCTCAAAGTGTTGTTAACATCCCATATGAGATAAGACTATCATAACAAAATTTTAGTTACAATGCTAACTAGAAGATGATAAAATGATTTGTCTATGAGTAAATAGTTACATTTAGTGATGTTAATGTGTTAGTAGTTATTGTTTCTAAATTTGTTCCAACATCGGGTCTAGATGTTGAAGGAGTAGGTGTTGTTGAGGTGGCTAGTAGAGGTAAATTATCCTAAGAAGCCTGCTATCTTACCTAAATATGAAAGTAGAGGGCATGGCTCACCTGAAAATCAACTTATATTTCCTCAAAGTCTAACATGAGTCTCTTTAAGGGTTGGGGGAGATTATCCATTAACTTTTCATAAATATTCAACATAACCCTGAGTTCTACATAAAGAGTATATATATTAGGGACTTTACCTATATTAAAGTTCACCAATTGAAATAAGTCATCCTTTATTTTATATAATTTTCCTTTTATCTTTGCTTTGAAAATATTTATTTTAGTTTGAAGCAAATCCATGAAGATGGCTCTAGGGACTAGTTTTCCTTGTTGATTAATCACATTCTAGATCCTCATCTCTCGCAAAAGTGAAATGGCCTACCCCTCATAGCCAATGATTTGTAACACCAAATATAACATCTCTTGATGCCACTTGAATAAGTCATATCTTTTCACAATAACATAATTTTTGGCCCATATTGCATTAGGAGGAATTATTAAATTTATATGATCATATGCCTTACACCTAGATTCTTGGCTCAATAAATGGAGTTTGGCCTCTATTTTCTTAATTTTATTAGTAATGAGAACCACATATACCCAATTGGGTTGTGACTCTCTCTTGGTACATCTTATCAGCTGGATAACATCATACAACTTCCAAATTACTCCTTAAACACTGTCAATGAGGTCCCTTGGAGGTTGTATGGTGTTTCTCCCTTGCATAGTCTCCATGGCTTGGTCATAGCCAATGAACATTTCCTTTATCACTCCCCCCACTAAATCCATAAAAGATTAAGGATCTTATATATAATTTTCCAAGTCATAGGGGATTATTTTTCTTCTTTTGGTTATATATAACACATCCTCCCCCTACTATAATTCTATCTTTATCCCTCTAGATATCACTATTTTCCTCTTGATCTTCCTCATAGTCTTGGTTTATTTATTGAAATGAAACTTGAATATGAGTTACTACACCATAAACAATAGTATCTACCCTCTTTTTCCTACTACATCTTTTGAATCCGTTTAGTGACATTTAAGGCAACTGATTGTGTTGTAGGCTATACCTACTGGGGAGGAGTACAAGATGGGGATTTCCTTGGAGGAAGCATAATTTTATGAGAATATGTTCCCATTATAGGAAAGGTGGGAATAGCCTTTATACATTAAGTGACCTTTTTAAGGGTTACTGTATCAAATACTAGCCTTCATGTAACCTTTTTACTAATGTAATGGTAACATACTCTATTTGGGATGCATGACTAGTTGGTAGGCCCAATTGAGTATATGGCTAAGGAAGGGTATTTATGGAAGAAAAAATAGTAGGGGATACTAAAATATCAAAATTTACTTGCTAATTGGGTCTAGAAGCCTAATATTTTAGGGAAGAAAATAATGAATAAGGTATTTTCAATAACTCTTACAAATAAACAATCATAGACTTGTAACTAACCCCAGTAGTGTTTATAGAAGGTTAGATATGGGGAACAACTACTTTGGTCATATGGGTTGTGATTGAGGTTTACCAAATTGGAACCATAGCCGTTTGATCATTATTGGATCAAATGATAAGGGAAATAGTTGGCACAATACTATCTACAACAAGAGTGGTTGTAATAATGGATGGGGAATGAGAAGCCTAATCACTTACCCCTTGTGTATAAATAGTTAGGGAAATTGATACATTGGATAATATTATTATGATACATGGTGATTGGGATGAAGGTATGATAATTGGTTATCCTTGTGTGGGAGGCAGAGGCATAGAATTTGCCTCATCCTCATTGTTCCCTTCTAAATTATTTAGTAGTTTATTTGAAATTTAACTAATCCTTAAGATCTTAGTATCCCCTAATAAGGATTCCTTTTATAACAACCAATCATCATTTGGGTCACTTTCAGTGGTCTCACTAATATTTTATCATATGGAAGTTTCATTTTTATCCTCCCATTTTTATTTAATAGACCATATTATTTTTATGAAATTCTTACTTTATTCATCATTATCAAATAATTCCACATGTGTCACTTCTTTAGAACCTTTCCCAATACTTAAATATTATTCTATTTGTCCTTTAGGGGATGACATCATGGGTTCACTTCAAGGAGAGATACGGGTATGATGGTAATAGTAGGATATGGAGATGGAAGGGGTGAAGAAGTGAGAGCATCAATGGTTTTTGGGGGTGAAATAGGAGATTGAGGTGGAAGAAAATTTGTTTAAATTAGGGATGAAGGTAGAATCAAAATAGTAACATGGGAAAGTAAATATGGAAGGTTTAATTGATGTAACATAATGAGTGGAAGAAAGAACAACATAAATAGTGGTCCAATTACTTGAGCCATACTTGAAGAACCTCGTGAAGTAGCTGCAAACTAAAGAAGAGTGGAAATTAGAGTTGTTTCCATAATTGTAACCACTAGGTTAGGTTGTTGAAGAGGGGCTTAGATGAATATATTCCTCTCTTCCATATGTGATTAACCAAATGGGCTAGAATATTCTTTTATCTTGGATTTTTCAAGGGGTCCTATAGGAGGTTTAGATACCCAATGTTCCTTTTTAATTCTCTTGACATCTTCTTTGGTGATCTTTGAGTTATATTATATATTCCTAGACACCACTAAAAATATATTTACTTTATTCATCCTTATATAAAAATCCATGTAATTTAAAGCATCCATGAATATTTTCATATTGGTATGAAACATGGCCATATTCAATCTTCACCCTAGCTCTAACTTTATTAAGTTGTTCTTGACCCTTTTCTTTGGATCCCATGGTCTGTAGGGTGCCCATATATAGTCGTAGGAAGTTCTAATTTTTTCCTTTAGCTGAAAATGTTCCCATTTGTAGTATTATTTTCAACCAATGTTGAGAAGAGTTGGGTGGACTAACCCTTTCTTATCCCTCTTTAAGGTGACATCTATAAAATCAGCCAATTAAGTTATAATCTCTTACTCTGCCACATTGTCTAGGACTAATCTAGGAAGATACATGATAAAGGATATAGTACCTTATATCATGATGATTGTGCAATCTTAGTGAATTGAAATGTTACCAATCTTATTAATCATTATTTGTATATCATATCCTTTACAAAAATGGCTTGGTACACCATAGGGTAGAAATTCCTTATCATCCTGGTCATGTTTTTATTGAACCCATGGATGTGAAGAATGTTAAATCAATCACAAATTCTATTCTTGGGATACTAAAAATATGTTTCCTAGGATTTTTCAAAATATAAGTGGACCATCCTAGTTATTTCATCCACCAAATAAGAAATCATATAAAGGTTACCATCTAGCCTATGGTCTGATCTATTAACTTGGTGAATCAAGTTAGCATTAATGGTTTCCCCTATGGAAATGACCATGGTGGCGGTGATGATGGTGTCTAGTATGGGAATATAAACCTTATAGACATGGGTTATGATTATGAAGTCATAAATTGTATTCAATAAGGCTATGAAAATCTTGATTCTAGGCTTGTAAGTGATAATTGGGATAATAGATAGGGATCTACTAACTATGAAGGTGGTTAGGTCATTTGCCCACTCTTATAACTTATTAATTAAATTATTTGAAGACATATAATAGTTCACTTGGGATTGATTGTAACTTATTTTTGGGCCAGGGAATTTATAGTACTTCTTAGAAACTTGTCCATTAACATAAGATATTAATGCATTGTAGTAAAAGTGGAGAAGTTTGCTAGAAAATTGGAAATTTACAAATAAATCCAAAACTAAGTTAATGCAAGGCATGACCTCAGGCTTTACTATTGTATCAAGTAATCCCATGGTCTTGATTACCACCAAGTCCTATCTATATTTCCACATGAAGGTATAAAGTTGTTATGTGGAACCACATAGTTTTGCTAGTTCAACTTATTCTCATATAGTAGAATAGTGCTTGAAGTCATGATTAAGGGAAACCTCATCAAACCCTTTGTGTGTGTGTGTGTGTGTGTGTGTGTGTGTGTGTGTGTGTGTGTGTGTGTGTGTGTGTGTGTGTGTGTGTGTGTGTGTGTGTGTGTGTGTGTGTGTGTGTGTGTGTGTGTGTGTGTGTGTGTGTGTGTGTGTGTGTGTGTGTGTGCGCGTGCGCGCGCGTGTGTAAATAACCTTTTAATGGATTACATATAGTGGGGAGGTTGAAGATGTGAAGCAAAGGCCATTATTTTTTCTTTTAATTTCTTGTTCTTTAAAATATTAAAAAAATCATGTTAGTTGAGAGAGAGCTTGAATTTGCTAGGAAATATATAACTCAATGATAGTTTAATTTTAATTGACTTAGAGGATTGCCTATACTACCTTTTCGATTCATAAACCCTAATAAATTAAAATCATGTACTTAGATAATCCATGTAGATTAGTGACTACAATAGCCCTTTGCCTTCTTGTTCTTTACTTATTTCATATTTTGAATGTAGTCAACAAAGTGATGCATTTTGTGAGCCTTGCTTCAATGTGGGTTCTCCTCCCTCTACCTCGAGGCATTTTGTCATCATTACTTAAATTTTTTTGCATGGTTAAGTCCTTTAAAGTGTTTCATACTTCTTAATCAATGTGTCATTTCAAAGACACATGTTGAAATTTTGACAATCCATTATTTATCAGGCCTTTTCCTTATTATCATTCACTTTATTACCCTAGGCTAGTGGGATTATAATACATGGCACAATCTAGGTAATTCATTCTCCTATGAATTTTTTACACCTTTATATCTTAATTCACAAGCTCTAGGTAAGTGGGAAGAAAACACGTATCATCATCCCAACACTCGACTTACCCAAAGGATTTGAATATTTCTCAAAAATTCTTTGATAGTAGCAGGCTTGAGAGAACATGACAAGTGGATGACCGTCACTAATCTATTTCCCTATAAATTTTGTTCAAATTAACTTTAACCTTATTAGTCATTAGGGTAATATGATCTAATCACATGGTTGAATCTTGGTGATCTGCTAACCCATGGGTCTTTTAGGATTTTCTAAGTGTTTGAATGGACACAAGATAGTGGTTAGACACCATGTGGTAGAGTTTGATTATTTGGATATTATTTAAAGACAAATAATAAAAAATCTAAGTAAAGGTCAACCTATATGAGGCCATTAAAATACTCTAAAAGACTAGTTAAATGGTTAGCTCAAAATAAATAAAAGCCAGTAGGAAGTTACATAAAAGTTTATAAAAAGCAAACTTTTGAATATTGACTGAGTAATTCTATTCACACAACTTTGAAAACCTACATACACACAAGTATTTCAACAACCATTAGTAGGTTATCCAAAAAACAAAGTATTCAATACTGAGATAACCAATAAAATATTAATTCTAATAAATCTTAGAGAAGTGCATATTAACAATATATTATTACTCAAAAAATGAAAAATTTAGAGACCTTATGTTGTTAATCATGCATTCAAATGTCAATAAAAACTCTCACATAAAAATAATTTCTCTTTAGGATGAAGTGTGTCCTTATTTGAAATATACTTGAGGGGATGTTGGGTACAACATTAGCTTGAAGGTATCTCCTAGGAGATACCTTTCAAACATGTAACCTCTTTGATGTTATTAATACCAATAGGTATCACCCAATAGTGCCTTTAAGGAGATGCTCTTGAAAGGGGAATGTTTTAGGTATAATGGGTATCTCTTAGGAGATACCTTGAAGGTATTACAAGGCCCTTAAAGGTATCACCTAGTAGTGCCTTCAAAGAGATACCTTGAAGGGCATTATAATACCCTGAAGGGTACCTTAAAGGTATCTCCTAAAATATACCTTTCAAACATGCATAAGGGTACCCTTGAAAGTATTACATGGTCCTTAAAGGTATCACCCAGTATTGCCTTCAAACATACCTTGAAGTGCCTTGTAATACCTTCAAGGGTAACCTTATGCATGTTTGAAAGGTACCTCTTAGGAGATACCTTAAAACTCTTGTGTTCACCACAGATGCTCAAATCACATTAAATATCCCAAATTATAAGTAGTTAATCATTTTTCATGCTTTTGGCCAAACCCCTCATTGCTCAATATCATTTTATATATTATTGAACTACATGGTTGAATGTTGATTTAATTAACTATTTTTCTCTACTCATCTATTCCATTCTTATGCATGCTTTAAAGGTATCTTATAGGATATAACATGAAATTTAGATGAAACGAGCATTGAACTATGGAGTATATGATATTAAAAACTAAGATTTTTTTGGATTGACATAGATAGTGTCATTAAAAAATGTTTTATACATTAACCTTTTAACATTTTTAGGTGATAACATATCTCTATGCTTGTGTTATGGTAGAAATGAAGTTTTATCTCTCATATAGAAGTATACATTGGAGAGATTTTATAAATGCCCTAATTAACAAATCTTCTCATGTCTTTGTAAATGTCTAGGCTGAAAAATCATACATGAATAGATTATGTGGAGACTATGTTTCTCTCATAAATAATGGTAAGGTCATTGATGAAGGAATAATACACAAAGTTTTAGATCCATATGTTGACTCTTTGGAATCCCTAAATCTCACTTCCACATGCCACAATGAGAAAATACATATTCAATGTGTAAATGTTAATGTGATAATTTTTTTTGATATGAATCTACCACTTCCATTTCTTGAATATTTTGTGGATAATTTAGAGAATTTAGTTGATAGTTTTACTATATAGATCACAAGAATGATGTAATACGTCAAAAATAATTTTCTTATAGAGGATGACATGGAAGGACATAATAATTTTAGTTTATTTATGCATATAAAACCATTACAACAAGATAACCCTTGCTTGGATTCATTGGTTAAATATATCAATGATCATACCACATTTCATAGCTTAAGAAATGAGTTTGTTAGGGAATGTGTACATTTGTTTTAAAATTTTACAACTCTTACAAATAATTAAAAAAATTACTTTTGTTTATATTGAATTTGAAAAATAAGGGGAGATTTTTGGTTGCAAACCTATCCCTATGGTGGAAAATGAATTATAAATTTACATAAGACACATTATACAACATTCTGAGACTTGCAGTACATAGGTAACTAAAACATCTATCGTTAGATGGCCTTCCATTAAGATAGTGGTCATTGAATGTACATCAATCAGTTTACCAGACATGACCCCAAAGGAGAAATAAATTGAAAATACTTGGGAAGTAGTGGATACCAAATTCATTCCTTGTATGACATTCCTAGAGTAAAAGAATCCAAAAAAATTAAATCATGCCTATTGTAGACATCCAACTCCTAACACCTTGTGTTTGGGAGTTGTCAATCTTACTTGAATTTCACTCAAATGCATAATGTAGGCCAAAATCACATAAACATGCTAAATGATTTGAGCTTATCATATATAAGTGTTGATTTAAGATAACGTATCCCTAAATAAGGAAATGCATTTTATTTGATTCCTAACTTTTCATAAATCAATTCAAGTCAAAATGATGATTTTGTATTTTGGTGCTCTAGATCATTTTTTTTTTTCAATTTGTTAGTACACATTACGTACCATTGTTATTTTGTGTCAAAAACATCTTAAATGGGATAATGGTCTATACACATCTAAAATCACCTTCCAATTCCTCCCAAGTCAAATTATGATCACTAATATGACTTTTTGATAATTTTGATTAAATGTACACCATTTTTCAAATAATTTCACTAAAATTAATTAATCTTACTTAGAAAAATTTAACTCAAATTAAGAGCTTAAATAATAATTCCATGGAGAAAATTGAATATTTATTTATTAGAAAATGATTCTGAATATCTACATCACCTAATGACATGATTAATGGGGTGGCATATATAAGTCATAAATACAATCAATATCAAGTTTATGGGAATCCATACCTCATTAGTGCCCATTCCTCCCAAATCATTATGAGGATATTTATGGATTTAATTACAAATATTAGATAAATTCATGGCCACACATCTTAATCTTTAGATGGATGATCATGGCTGATCTTGACCCATTTAAAAAATATATAAATAGAAGGGAATAAAACATCATTTTCAAGCTTAAATTGTGTAAACTTGTAATGCAAGATTATCTCGACAAACTCTTTCTATGTTGATTATTATGTTTTATTTACAATAGGTTAGCTTTACTTGATAGGCATAGATTAGATTTCTTTTTTTTAGCCTAAATTATGCATGGTGATCCTGATATGATGGAAAAGATTTAAGTCCATTGTTGATAAAGATAATAGCACCAAATTATGGGGAAAAACACACTTGGATCCACTTTTAGATGGTGGAATCAGTTGGGAAGGTACTATGCACATGTTCTTTCTTTTAATTGCTTCTTATTGTCATTAGCAAACTCCATAGAATAGGTTGGCTTGGATTGTTATTTGTTATGAATTATTTGTATTTTCATGACTAATGTTTGAACTAATCCTTTTTATTATAAAACACCTACATTTTAGCATGCCTAGTGGGATCATAGTATCAATTCAAGAAAGGAATACATCTTATAAACAATACATTTCCATTATAGTCAATACAAAGTCCGTTAAAAATAATTTTTATGCTCTTTTCCCCATGTTTCTAATGTTTTTTTTGCACACACAGGTCACATAGTGACCGATGATGGTTCTAAGAGATTGATGTTGGTTAGGGTTAACAATGATTGGTTAGGTTGCAAGGGAAATAACAACTAAAAAATTCCATTTTGGAGATTTATTCAAGTTTTTTTTTATCAAATTGAATTTCATAACTCTCTTGTCTAAAAATTTATTGATCCAAAAGGTTTTATTTTGGTGTTTTTATTCTAATAAGTGAGCTAATAAATATTTTCAAGCATAAAGTTTTGGCCCAGTGACCATTATCGGTTAGTTTTGACTGGCCATAGTGAAGACTCAATTGGTGGTGGTCTTGCAGGAATTGGCATTGATCAATAGGGACCATCATCGGTCTTTGTATTTTAAAAAAAAAAAACCCAAAAGCATGTTTTCTAAAGTTGATTGTCTTAAAATCAAAAGTGCTTCAAATCTAAATAAGATTATCTAACTTTTTATGTAGGACCTGCATGGAAAAGTTGTTTTTTGAGCATAACTAAATATTTTAAACTTCTTTTTTATGTTTCAAAATAATTAGGAGCCTTCCCTTTAGTGTTTAAAAGGAAAATTTCATGTTTATATTGAATTTTTAGTGATTTTTTTTCAATTTTTTTTTGTAAACTAAGGCCAAGGAACATCAGTAAACACTTTAATTTGGTGCTTAAAACCAAACTAACTTCAAAGTTTTTTATTATGTAAGTCATCTATCATTTAATTATTAAATTAATTGATAAGGAATAATTACATGTGTTTGATCTCCCCCTATCCCCTAAATGGTTCTTGGGTGAACCAAAGTGCCTTTTCATTTCAAATTATGCCTTTGCCCAAGGTGTAAAAAGGAAGTTGTCTAGGATCTCCCCAAAACCTGTATGGTTTGGGTGATCTAAAAATAACCTTAAAGCCTTTTTAATTCAATTTTATTTCATGCAATTTGGCCTATGAGGGGGATGTCATTACCTCCCATAATTTCTATAGGGAATATTTGACATAGGGCTTCATCTCCTAACATTATATTCAACCACTCTCCATAGGGGGTATATAAATTGGGATCAACCCACTAGGATAGTGATTTGAGTGGTTAAAGCATCTCCATTAGTGGCAAGTCAACATAGAATGTATGATCATTTAGGACATCACACTACAAAAAACAATTGAATAATGTAGTGGTTGTGAAAAAGACTAGACCTTTTCATAATAAGTCATTTGATGTAGATCCCATTGATGTGTTGTATCCCTTATGTTAGCCACACTTGGGACCATCTAAATCATCATAACTTGTAATTTTTATAAATCCCCACTTGACATGGAGTATTATTGATGCAAGGTGCACCCAAAGGTCCATTTCACCATATTTTTACTTGGAAGAAGGGGATTTAAAGTACCCTACTAATTAATGTACTATTTATTTGGATGAAAAATTTATTTCCTTCCAGGTGTACGTATATAGATGAACTTCAATAATACAAAGGAAACCTTATCAGTTTAAGGCTTTGGATGATTAATTAGTTGAATTTGTCTTTTGTTCTTAGCTTACTATTGGCCATTTTTTGGGGCCCACATATCAAGCTTATGCCCAATTACTAACATAGAAAAAGAAGCAAAGCTTCTGATTGATCAAATACCCAAATGTCTAGAACAAGCTTTAGATAAAATGGGTGGGCCAGTGAGATCATGAAACTCACAAATATTTGAAGTAATTTAGGTCCACTTAAAATTGTAATTTGTCAATTTCTAAAGATAGGTTCACGGCTATAAAGACTCTATGGATTGTCAAGATTTCTATCAGAGTTGTTACCAGGGTCTGAATAACATGAATGCAATGGTCAAGTGATCACACTAGATAAAGCTGGTGCACACCACAAAGAAGCTAAAGCCAAGTGAAAACACTGAAAGAGATAATTTGCAAAAGACAAATAGGAGCAAAACCCAATATTCGATTAACATGAGATGGCCATAATGAAGAATACATATAGGAGAGCTCATAAGTAACTCCTCCACAAAAGGTGGTGACAAGGTGCTAAGAATAGAGAAGTAACTCCCATACCTAGTCAAAGAAGTTACTTATGACATTCTTATGACACCTATGACACATCTATGACACACATCTCCATATAAGCTAGCCTATCCCATGAATGTAGAAAAACTCCATGTATGCACAAATATATAATATTCCCTAATTAAATAATAGTGAAAAATAAAAACCTACACTAACACCCACCCATAAGCACAACTTATGTGGGCAGTGTGGAAATATAAAATGGGTCCTAGTAACTAGGCCTGTTGAGGTACCCTTGTACAAATGCAATCTCCCATAAAATAGAGAAAAGGAGAAAACCCATAGGAAAAAACTTACCCCCAAAATAGAGACATAAAAGAAATGAAGAGGCTAGTGCCCCCCCCAAAGATGATGTTGTTGTAGATGTGGACTGCACCCCAAGAAGAGCTCATAAATGAATGAACTTGCTCTCGGTGGAAGGTTTGGTGAAGATGTCTACAACCTGCTCTAAAGACTAGAAAAATAACAAATCAATGACTTAACTATGAATAAGCTCTCAAATGAAATTCATGAATCTCTATGTGCTTGGTCTAATAGTGCTAAACTAGATTCTTGCAAATCTTAATGGTAATCTGGTTGTCACAATAAATGATGGTGGGCTACCTGATAGGAATGTCAAACTCAAAAAGTATCCCCTAAAGCCAAATAGCCTTAGTAGCTGCATTAACAGCTCCCCTGTACTCTACCTCTATGGATGATATAGCAATAGCATTTTACTTCTTGCTAGACCAACTGATAGGACTAGAACCTAGAGAGAAATTGTAACCAAAAGTGGACTTGCAAGTCTATGAATTGTCAACCCAGTCTAAATCTGTATATCCAACCAAGTCAACCTCTATGCCAAATCTGTAATGATTCCGATATCTATGTGAGCCTTGTATGTAATGAAATATCCTCTTAGTTACTTTCCAATGTAGCTCATGAGGTTCTTGCATAAATCTAGAGACAAGTCCCACTGCATATGATATGTCACACCTAGTGCGAGTCAAGTAGATGAAGAATAGTGAAGAATAGTCAACCTCAAGCTTAACTCTTGATATAAAGGGAGTTAAAGATGGCTTGCAATCAACCATGTGAAATTAAGATAATAAATCAAGAGCATACTTAGGTTGTGCAAGAGAAATCCTTGAATCTAACTATGAGATCTTGATGCCAAGGAAGTAGTGCAACAAACCCAAGTCTGTCATGTCAAATCTATCCTAGAGAGATGCCTTCACCACTACAATAGCTGATGAAAAACTCTCGATGATCAAAAGGTCATCAACATATAGAACCAAAATCAGGAGTGAATCATCTTGCCACAAGAGGTAGACATTGGGGTCAGAATGGCACCTAGTGAAACCCACTATGAGAAGGATGAAATCCATCTTGGCATACCAAGCTCAAGGGGCCTATTTGAGGCCATAAATAGATTTACTAAGTTTACATACTAAGGAAGAATCTTGAACAAATCTTGGTGGCTACTCCATGTAGATCTCCTCCTCTAGGTCTCCATGGAGAAAGACACTCTTCACATCCATCTGGTGCACATCCCAACCATGTGCTACAACAATAGGCAAAGTGAGTCGGATAGAAGTCATCTTTGCAATGGGTGAAAATGTCTCTAAGTAGTCAATGTCTACCACCTGTGAGAAACCCTTGGTGACCAGTCATGCCTTGTACTTATCAATCGACCCATTTGCTACAAACTTGGTTTGATATATCTACCTACATCAAACTATCTTCCTTCCCTTAGGAAGTGAAGTCAAGTCCCAAGTGTGATTTTTGATTAAGGAAGAATATTCTTCCTCCATATCACTATCCCACTCAGGTACTCCCGATATCTATCAAAAAGTTTGTGGATCTAAAACTAAGGCAAAGAAGGCATGTGGATCTCTCTAAAAAATCCTCCTAGTACGTCTATCATCTACGAGATCGCCTGCCCAAGTGCCAAAACTCTCAAGTGTCTATCTAGCCCAAAGTGGCCTAAAAGTGGGTGAGTCAGGTGCTAACTCCTCATCCTCTGACTAACTAAAGGTGGATGACTCTGCATCATTGTCCTCACTATCTAAACTAGAAGAAGAAGAAGATGTCTCTGGCTCAGGAACCTATTGTGGCTGATTTGAATATGAGGAATCATCATGAAGAAGTAGATATGATGAGAGAGAAGAAGTGCCAAGTGTTGAGTCTCTAGGACTCTCCTAAAAGTGGACACTTCTCTCAATGAACAACTCATGAGTGGTCAGATCTAGAAGGCAATACCCCTTAACACCATCTAGATATCCTACAAAGATGTAAGGCTTGGACTGACATTCCATAGATTTGTGTTTCTTCTTTGGTATGTGGACCATAGATGGGGATCCAAAAACCCTAAGGTGCTCAACAATAGGTTTCCTTTTATGCCAAGCTTTAAAGGGTCTTATCCTTTTTAAAGCTTTGTGAGGAACCCTGTTTTGAATGTAGCAAGCACAATTGATAGTTCAGCCCACTACTATGGTGCTAAGGATTTGGAGTGAATCATATAGCTACCCATCTCTTTCAAGAACCTATTTTTGCATTCTACAACCCCATTTTGTGAAGGACTATAAGTGACTATGTGCTGCAAATCAATCCCCTCTGTGGTGCAAAACTGCTCAAACTTGTTGGTGACATACTCCCCTCCATTATCAGTTTGAAGAACCTTGATGGATTTCTCACTCTATTTCTCAATAAGATCCTTGAAGTCTAGAAAATTTTCAAACACTTCAAACTTTTGTTTGAGGAAATATATCCAAGTGTACCTAGAGAAATCATCAATGAAAGTGAGGATGTACTTGGCCCTTGTGAAAGATGGTTTGGGAAAGGGTCCTGATACATCACTGTGGACTAACTCCAAAGGTTATGAAGCCTTCAAAGATTTGCCTTTGTCAAATTTTGCTTTGGGATGCTTCCCAAGGGAACACCCCTTGAAAATTCCTTTTGAGAATTAGACATGAGGCAAGCCAATGACCATGTCATGTTTGCAAAGTTGCTCAAGGTAGCGGTAGTTAAGGTGGCCAAATCGCTCATACCATAATTTGCTAACTCCATCTAAATGAGTTAGCAATGCTATTAAAGAAGAATCAGGTGCAAAATGTGAGAAGGTGTATAACATTGCTTGGTGATCTGCCCTACCCACTGCCACGATAGTATCACAATGTAACTCCCTGATAGCCACTAAATTTGATGAAAACTCAACTCTCATGCCCTGACCAATGTGAGTGACTTGGTGCACTGATATGAGATTGGTTGAAAGAGAAGGAACACTTAGAAAATTATTGAATGTTCTTCCTTCCATTTCAATTGACCCTTTCCCTGCAACAAAAATTGATGTGTCATCACCCAAACTAATTGAAGTCATGCTACAAGGCTCTAAAGATGAAAACTCAGCTAGGGAAGAGCCCATGTGGTGAGAAGCACCCGAGTCAATGACCCATGAAGATGTATAAGATGTTGTAGCTACAAGGACCTTGCCCTTTTCTTTCTCCTTACCCTTGCCTTTTGCCTTAGTATAATCTTGGGTAGATGAATTCTGCTTGATAAACTTAGGAACACCGATGTTGTGCTTCTCTAGAAGATGAGTTAGGTGATCTATTTGTTTCTTCATGCATTTGTGTTCATCATGCCCTATATTCTTATAATATGCACACTTAACCTTCTCCTTTTTAGGTTTAGCATTAGAGGAGGAAGACTCAGTGTTGTTTTTGGCAAGATTGTTGTTTTCTTTCATCTTCTCCTCGTCCTTGTTCTTTTTCTTCTTCTCCTTTATTGAAGTCTTGTCTTACCATTTCTAGCTATCAAAGCTTGGGGTTGAGTAGAATTAATTGTACCTATTTGGATTAGTTTATCTTGCTCCTTAGTCAAGTTGGCAATGAATGAATCCAAAGAAGGCATTTTCCATGTAGTACCAAGGGCACTTTTTGTGGCATGGAAAGTGGAGACAAAGACTAAATAACTTAGACCTAACTTAACGAGAATAGAAAGGATGAGTTGATCATCTTTTTTATCTATCCCACATTCTTTAAATTTTAATATGAGGGCCTTAAACTTAGTGAAGAAGTCCTGTAGTGTGTCAAAGTTGCTAGGACTTAGACTTATGAGTTCATTTTCAAGCTCATGACCTCTCATCTCATCAATTTTCTCAAATAAGGTTTCTAGGGTGTCCCATATGTCTTTGGGAGTCTTGGAGGTTTATAAATGGAAGAGAAGTTTTGGAGACATTGAAAAGCTTAGTAATCCATAGGCTTCATCACTATGGTTGCACCACTTGACCTTTTTAGCATCAATGTTGGGTTCTACTTTAGTACCCATGGTGATCTTATAAAACCATTTGCTTCTAAGAATGATTGACATTTTAACTTTACATTCATGATATTTAAAGGGTGTTAGGGGTTTAAGTTTAAAATAATCCATTTTAAGATGAAATTAGGTGAAGTTGTGTTGATTGCAAGTTGTGAAATTATGCAGAAAGGAAAATGAAAGCAAATATTGCAAGTGTTGAAAAGCAATCAAACCCCCCCAAAATGTTGAGGCCCCCCATAAATATGCAATTTGATGATCAAAAGATGTTGGGCTTAGTTTGGAATGTATCTTAGAGCAATCAGTGTAAGACTTTAAGCAAACAAGACGTCGGACTTAGCTGAAAATGCGTCCCGGGAGACCCAAAATTTTGGCACTTTATAAAGTAGCGTGTTTTTGAAAATTATCTAGCCTAAGTTGTGGAAAATTTAAAACTAAGCACTTTTTCAAAAGATGGCACTCTAATCTAAGCTACCATTTGCAAGATTTTAAAGTTTTAATTTCTCGTAAACTAGCAATTTTGCAAAAAAGTAGCACTAAAACATTAAAAAAATGCCTATTGTGAGAGAGAAAGTGGCCTTCCAACCACTCATTGGACTTGGCATTGAGTGATTAATCCAAAAGAGGTCTTTGTGAGGGGGATTTGGCCTCATACGAATTTGGGCCTCACCCTTCGTCTTCGTAGGTCGAAGATACAAGTTTTTAAAACCTTTAAACTACTTTTTAAATGTTAATTTTCCAATTTGAATTTAATTCAAAAAATCAAATGACTGATTTATGAATACAAGATTAGAATAATTATAAGGAAACTAGACAAAAGTAAATTTTACCAATTTTGTTTAGGAGAGAGTGGGCCCACCAAATGGGGCATCTAATTTTTGTTGTGTGTTGTCGCTGTGAAGCAGAGTAGATGTCCAGCAAGGATGCAAATGAGAGGCTCCTCTCTCTCGCGCCCTACACCAATCTTCACTCCCTATGCCCTTCTTCCATGCAGCCTTCACTCCTTCGAGATTCCAATGCCTAGTAACAAATTTTCCAGCTGCAGTCCAAAAACAACACTTTTCCAACAAAAAAAAGATGATGCCAAGGTGGGATAAAGAGTCCCCAAGCTGCTCAAAATGTGCAAATTTGATGCAAGGAGCAGAAATGTGATGCCAAATTTCTGGGAAAAGACTTTTTACTGCTGTTGAAAGTGCCAAGCTATTGGAAAAAAAATTCTGACGATTGTAAAAAGATGCCAAGTGCAGCTGGTCAGATCTCAATACAAGAGAGTAGCAAAAATATCAGTGCCTCCCTTTACCAGACAATGCAAGAGTACAAAAAACCAATTCCAAGTGCAAAGCTATTAAAAAATGGTGCCACTTCTCCAACAACTATGCCTTAGATTTGAAATTCCATTTTGACACAGTAGATGTGCATAGTAGTTGAAAAAAACTTCCATATCCAACACCACAATGGCAGTCCACAGGGAAGATAAATGCAACACAAGAAATGATATTGAAAGGCTTTTTTAGATCAGATATGGAAATAAGAAAAAGAACATAAAAAGAACTCCACTCCTCACATTTTCAAAATAAACTAATAACATAACCAAACACACAATTACCGAGGTGGCTCTGATACCATATCAGAGTTATTGCTAGGGTCTGAATAATGTGAATGCAATGGTCAAGTGATCACACTAGATGAAGCTAGTGCACACCACAAAGAAGCTAAAGCAAAGTGAAAACACTAGAAGAGATAATTTACAAAAGACAAATAGGAGCAAAACCCAATATTCGATTAACATGAGATGGCCATAATGAAGAATACATATAGGAGAGCTTGTAAGTAACTCCTCCAAAAATGGTGGTCAAAGCACCCCAAGAATAGACTGTAACTCCTCCACAAAAGGTGGTGACAAGGTGCTAAGAATAGATAAGTAACTCCCATACCCAGAATACCTAGTCAAAGGAGTTACTTATGACAATCTTATGACACCTATGACACATCTATGACACACATCTCCACATAAGCTAGCCTGTCCCACGAATGTAGGAAAACTCCATGTATGCACAAATATATAATATTCCCTAATTAAATAGTAGGGAAAAATAAAAACCTACACTAACAATTTCCCAATATAAGCATGGAGGGACATGGTGTTCATCTATCCCACCCACCATCTAGAGCTTTCCTAAACATTTGAATATAAATATAAGTGACTATTTTTATAGATCTATATCTTTCACATATGATAGTCCTAAGAAGAAGTAGTCACATGGGTTTTTTGATTTTGTAGGCTAGTTCATTTGCACCAATTTTTAGCTCATGCACTATAGTGAAATGAAAGATATGCCTGGCCAAATTTGGAATCTAACCCAAAATTTGCTAAGTTTTCATACTTAGATTTTTTTAGGCTAGAACATCATCAAGAAATCATGTAGGATCACATGAACCAATCAACTTCAAGATTTGATATAAGCATGTGGAAAGCTTGAATGGCTAGCAAATCAAAAGGGTTTGTTCTGTTTAGCTTTAAGGTCCATTCTCTATAATTTTTTATGCCTACACAATCTTTGAAATTCTAGGCATAAAATTGAAAAGTTTGTTAGAAATGGTAGATGTTAATGTAAAAATCAATTTTAAGCTGTAGTAAATATACATTAGATTTTATATAATGTGCTCCAATTGATTGAGTAACACATACTTCATTATGCCAAGAAGATATATAGGCAAGATGTAATTCAAATGATCAATGAATCAAAGGAATCAATCAGAGATCAGGCTTGGGATGGTGGGTCCCCAAATATCTATGATCCACATTCAATCAGATATTAAGATCTAATAGAGAGAAATAAGTCAAAATAGGTCAATGATTTGAGGTGGTTTCAATAACTAATGATGAAGAGGTGAGCTAAGGTGATCGACAAAAGTTGATAAGGCAAAATGAACCCAACTTGGGAAGTAACGCCAAGGGACCCAAACTCAAGCCCCACTCAGGCTAGTAGAAGAAGCAAAAGGAAATAAGCTCAGTGAAGATTCAAATAAAGACCTAGTATTGAATAGAGTGCCACCTATATGGATCTATAGGAATACTAATATCCTTATATTGGTTTTCTTTGTAGTTATCTCGACTTAGGATCTAAGACATAGAAAAAATGAGTGACTAAGAAAAAGGACCATCTTAATTTAGGCCCTCAATAAACCAACATTCAAGATAGGAATGACATATCTATAGTAGGTATAAATATTCTATCTTCTTGATAAGATCTAGTAACAGATCAATTGAGTAGAGCTTGAGGATTTGGAAAGTAGTTGGAACTTTTAATTCTATCTAGATCATGACTTGCCACTTTTGGCAAACTCTTATCTGTTAGTTTATCCTACTATTTAGGCAAAATCATGAATATATTGATCATAATAGCCTATTATGATTGGATCAAAATCTTGGTGAAATTTCTCTTAGAGTTGATAACTCATTATGATCATGAACAACATGTTTTTTGTCTTTTGTCCCCCCTTCTCCTATATTATCCATTTCTCTTCATTTTTTTATAAATATCTCAGGGACTTCAAATTAAATATTTTCATTCAAAGAGATGGGACATTCCTTGAGATATAAAAAAGTATGATTACCTTGATCAGGCTCAACCTTGTCAAGTATTTGTAAGAACTACCTTTTAATTTAATGGGACTTTCTATGCCTATCTTTTGCCTTGAATATTTTTTGGACTAATTGTGCACTATGGCATGATGTGAAGGAGAATATTCCTCATTCATGGTCTTTCTTGTCTAAATTTGTTTAGAGGATTTTTATTTTTGTTTATAGGTCTATGTTAGTGTTATACTCTAAACCTCTCCTATGAAATACTTATGAAAATTAGCTTGAGTTTAAGGTTGTGTTAGCTAGTATTATTCTTTTTATTTATCTAGTATGGGTTTGAGCTTATAAGAATTCACTTTTAAGTTTGGTGCACTGCCTATTAATTTTATTAGTATCCCTCTCTCTTTTTAACCCTTTTATCATGAAGCATTAGGCTTAGTTCTATTTTTAGGTGAGCATTAAAGAGGAAGTTAGTCTACTTTAGAGGTTTAGTCCCAAAATAGGTGACCCACATCTTGGGTCTATTCCCATTGTTTGATAAGGTTTTAAGTGTGGAGACCTAAACAATCTCCTTTCCCATATTAGGGTACAATTATAGGTGATGATAGTTTCTGACATGCATGGTGGGACATAGATCTAAAGCAGGTGAGGAGTTTTGGTTTTATCTTCATACAATCAAACTTTAGAGACACATTTTCAAACATTAAAGGAAAATATGATTTTTTAATTTTTTATAAAATCATGGTAATCTTTCAAGTAAACTCTATCTACATCTAATCTCCTTTTATGAGTCTCTATGAATGGATCTAGGGTAGAGTTCTACCCTCATCTAGTTGGTGAGCCTTATCACCAATAAAATAGGGCCTATTAGCCACCTAATCATCCTTATCAACCCCACAATAAACATACCTATTAGTCATGCCAGCATACTTACACTTCTATCCAAATTTTTGCTATCACATCCTTACTAGTACTTAGACCAAATATGTTGATATATGAAGAAGTGATGAGAAAATGGGACTAAGAGCTTGAGGTGATCCCTTATCATCTCATTGAGAGGATGAGGAAATCAATTCAAAAGATGGAAATTAAGTGGATGGTAGTTAGAGAAGAATTTAAATATAGTGTTATCATTGATGATTTGTATGAGATGAAGACCTTGATCTAGTGATGGATACACAAATTAGTAAAATGGGAAGGTTGGGAAAAATAGCTCAAGTAGTCTCAGCCTACCATCCCATCCTCCCTACAAAAATAGAGTATTTTGAGAAAATAAAATGAAGAGAAAGAGAATTAGGAAGATTCATGTTAGTAGTCATATCATGATTCAATGAAAGAGATAAAACTAATTGGCAATCACATCACCTTTCCACCATATGATGATAAAGTAATCTCAACCAACTAAGCTAAGATATCAAAAAAAGAATCCCAACTTCATAATGGTGACCAAAGGATTATCACACTTGCATCTAAAGAGGTCCCAATCAAGCAACAACTTCATAATGATAGGTCTTCAGAAGCAATTATTTTCTTAGGAGATGACATATTTGAAAATTTTAAGCATGGTTATTATCTCCTCTCTTTGACTACGTACATCTCTTAGCATTTAGATGTTGGAAGTGAGATAAAAAAGCCTTAAGAAGCCACAAATTTAGACCCATCTATCTAAAAATATAGCCCTATAGATATGTTAAATAATATGAATCAAGTTGATCCACATGTTCATGATTAGTAGTATATAGAAGAAGGATTGGAGCTATTCTCAAAAGGTACATAGATTTGGGAGTGTGATGACTAGGTTTTGGGTCCAT
The DNA here is from genome assembly GCA_037957365.1 of Torreya grandis. Lineage (NCBI taxonomy): Eukaryota > Viridiplantae > Streptophyta > Pinopsida > Cupressales > Taxaceae > Torreya > Torreya grandis. The sequence goes on along the minus strand of JARHVA010003751.1, from coordinate 1,266,843 downwards.
GCTTTCAACCAAGATAACTAAAGTTAGTATCAGAAGAGATTTTAGATACCCATTTAGTTCAAGTTAAAGCAAACCTTAAATAAATAGGCTAATATGTCTACATTGGAGACATGTTTGCTCATTCTCATCTACTTAAGTGTATGCTAGAGGAATCAACATCCAAGTGTCTCAGCTCATACATAATGTGCTCTCAAAGGCAAGGTGTTTTCCATTTTGGTTCATCACAAGTAGGTTAATTTAAAAGCTTTCCATTTATTTCAAGGTAAAAGTACTCGTAAATTATAAACCTTGTATATATATTATAGTAGGTTTCATGCTTTTATCTAAGTATTTGTGTGCACTTTTTATTAGTAGGTTAGTTGTTTTTCCTTCCTACATTTTCCTACATGAATTTTTTTTTTGGGACCTTGTGTTTCAATGGGAAGTTCCACAAAGAGGCAATCATGCATCATCTTCACAATCATCTCAGTTGTAGAGGATTGACTCCATGCCCAATGGATTAGTTTAGCAAATGAACTGGGTTTTCAAAGCATAGTAGACATGCTTTCTTATGAGTTTCCAAAGATGTTGGACATTTTTTTGGACCACATACCAAGACTGTGCACAATTTCTAACATGGATAAATAAGTAGAGATCTAGATTGATCAAATACCCAAATGGATAGAATAACCTCTAGATGTGATGGGTGGGCTACTAAGATCATGAAACTCATAAAGATTCAAATCACTTTAGGTCCACTTAAAAGTGTAATTTATTAATTTATAAGGATAGGTATAAGGTTTTAAAGACTCTATGGATTGTCAAAAATGATTAGGATAAGTATGGATGGAGATGGTGTCCATTTAGACCACCCACCATCTAGAGCTTGTTTGAACATTTAGTTATAAAGCTATTTGACTATTTTGATGGAGCCATATATTACATGTATGGCAATCTCAGGAAGAAAGAATCACATGGGTTTATTCATTTTAGATCCTAGTTTATATGTGCCAAGTATTAGCTAATGCACTAAAGCGCAATGAAAGATATGTTTGGGCAAAGTTGGATTCTAATGCAAGATTTGCTAAGTTTCCATACTTAGAAATTTTTAAGCCAAACCATCATCAAGATATCATTTAGGATAACATGAACTAATTAGCTTCAACATTTGATAGAAGCATATGGAAATTTTGAATGGCCAATGGATCAAAAGGGTTTGTTCCCTTGAGTTTTAATGTCCTTTCTCTATAATTTTTGGTTCCACTACAATCTTGATGCTTCTAAGCATAAAATTTCAAAGTTGGTCTAGAACAATAGATGTTCACATAGACATCAATTTCAAGATCTAATAAATAGCAATTAGATTTCAAATAGTGGGGCCAAGTTGATTGAATGCTATACATTTCATCATGCCAAGAAGATCTATGGGTGATATGTAAGTCAAATGGTTAACAAATCAAAGCAACCAATGAGAGATCAAGGTTCAGGTGGTGGATCCCCAAAGATATAAAATTTGTGTTTAATTAGATCTCAAGATATGATGGAGTGAAATAAGTCAAAATAAGTCAATGATCCAAGGTAGTTTTGAAAGCTAATGATGAAGAGGTGAGTAGGGGTGATCGATGAAAGTTGATAAAAAGAATTAACCCAAATTGGTAAGTAAAGCCAAGGGACCCGAACTCGAGCCTAACTTGAGCTAGTAGAAGAACCAAAACGAAAGAAGATTAATACAAATTTAATTAAATATCTAGTATTGAACAAAGTGTAACCTATATCGATCTATAATAAAATCAATATCTTTAGATTGGTTTTCCTTGTAGTTATCTTGGCCTAGGATCCAAGACATAGAATAAATGAGTAATTAGGAAATAGGACCATCTCAATTTAGGGGCTCAACAAACCATCATTTAGGATAGGCATGACATGTCTCTGATAGGTAAAAATATTTTATCTTCTTGCTAAAATCTTGAAAAATATCAATAAAATAGAGATTTGGGATTTGGAAAGTAGTTAGAGTATAGACTCATCATCTATCTCACAATTGTGAACTTGGCTCATCAAGTGTATCACTCACACTCCAAGTTCTATAACATATTTTATACTACCATTCCTATTACCATGTGGTGGCATTGTGCTACCCATTTCATTCTAGTTTTATTCTTAGGAATTATTGCATGTTTCCACATCTTGAGTTTCTTAGTTTGTATTGTCTCCTTTCTAATCCAAAGGGATTTATTCTAGTTTCCTAGTAGCAACTCATCGAATTTGAACTAGTTTTTATGGTATTGATGTATCTTAAAAGTTTAAATTTTAGTGTATTAGTTACACTCTAGGATTTTTGAGTTATCATACCCACTTCCAATTCATGTGATTTCAAATTTACCTAAGGTTGAGTGAATTAGTGAACATCATTATTCTAATTGTGTGTGGTACTATGCCACCCTCCCTATTATAGTCTATTTGGTTACCTAGTTACCTTGTTTATAAAATATCAAAACACATACCTCATTTAAATATTTGTAAAACATTATCTAGATCTTGGAAAAAATAAAGAACAATCTTATAGACATGAAACTATGGTACACTCATAGTAAGGTATTTTGTGACCATAATTGTGAGGTAGATAATTTTTATGGTAGACATGAACACTCCATCTTATTTGAAGATGTCATCCTCCTTGAGCCTATTTGTTGAAAACCAATCCAATCTATGCCAATTTTTTTACTTCATCCTCATCTTTCCCTTTTGATTTGTCCACTACACTTGAAGGTTACTATTTTAGGATAACCTCCTTTGATTTGCATGCTATGATTGAAGGTCACCATTTTAGGATATCCCCCTTCAGTTTGTGCAAGTAATCAAGCTCTGTAACATGTGAAGGTTACCACTATAGGCTATCCACATTAGGCTTGTGTGATAAATAAAGCTCCACAACATGTGAAGGTTACCATTTTAGGCTATTCTCATTCACCTTTTGTGAACAATAATGTTCCACAATGGACGAAGGTTATCATTTTGGGACCTCCTCCTTTGGTTGTGAGAGCAACCAAACTATGCAACATCTAGTCATTACCATTCTAGGCCCATCATTGATATTTAGAGAACTTATTTTTAAAGAATGTCCATTTGATGAAACTAATTTTGTTGAACCTTCTTCAATAGTCTATTTTTTGGATATCTCATTATTGAGTCACAAACTATTATTTCTCCTAATCTAATTAGTCCCTACTTTAGAATTTTTTTGTCGATATTTAAGACTCAACATGAACCATTAACTCTTCAAGATCCATCTTTCAAGGACCAAAATGTCTTCCAAGTAGATATTTTGTGACCAATTATTAACCATTTGTGATGAATCAACCTATGATGAGTTAACTATTCATATTTTACACATTTTTAAAGAGCCCCATCTCCTTGACAAGCCAATCTCTATAGAGTTATCTCTTGATCTTTTCCCACTCATTGAGGATTCTCCTTTTAATAGATAAGATTATATGAAGTCATCCCTTGAGTAGTTCCCTCTCTTTGAGAGGATTCACTTCGACAAGTCAGTCTATATTAAACACTTCTTAGATGAATCATTTTTTATAGAGTCTAGTATATCATCACAAGCAATTACTCATTCAATACCAAGAATTTAATAGAACATCATTATATAAATAACCACATCATATGAAGAAACAATGTTATATTCAGGTTCTATTTTTGAACTATAATCATATTTAGCATCAGAAGTATAATGACTATCATAATTGATATTAGATTTAGAGTCCTTTAATTTAGACTCAACTTTAGAAATAGAGTATAGTTATTGTTGTTATAACATTGGTTACACTTGTCTTTTAGATCAATTTAAATATATTTTTGATCCTTCTACAATTTTTAAGGATGATTACTTCAACATGAACACAAGTTCTCCTAGCATATTCTATGAGGATTGTGCTTCCTTTAATCATTCCATTATTACCACCCATTATAACAATTATATTGACATTCCACCTCCCACAAGCATTGATTGGGAGTGATACAATCATGTTTTGTTAAACTACATCCATGGAAACATACCATTTATAGAATATCAGGGGGACCAAGATGAAGCTCATGTAGAAGAGGAACAATCTATTAGTGAAAGCTTTTTAGAGGTGTCAGGGGATTATTAGAGATTAAAATTAGCATATTTTAGTGAGACCTTTTCAAAGGTGCTAGAAGATAATCAAATTCAAATGTTAATATCTCTTCATGAAACCTTCTTGGAGGCACTATGGCATAATCAAAACAAATTCATTGGTGAAAACCTCATCAAGGCTCAAACAACTAAGTATAAAAGTTCTTCACTTCTTAATAAAGATATTATTCAAGATAAAATAGATATATATTCTGATTTATAACATAATTAGATGGTAGCTACTCTCAAGATCAAATAATAGAAAAATATGGTGGTCATATCGAGATCATCTTCAAAGGTCTTTATCCCTACCACAAACAAAATTATGTCAAATCTATAATCAACAAAATTATGTGTGACTAAAAATAATTATATTCCTTTGTTACCCATTCATTATATACTCCATTATGATCCACCTATTCATTACCCACTTATATAATCTATCCTACCATTATTTACCAAATCTGGCAGCATTTTCCTTTTTAGAGGCTACAAGGATATCTCGTCTCGACATTTGAAGGAAACAAAATCAATGACAAATGGATATCATGAACACATTATTAATATCCTAATTTTTAGTAAGTTTTTGATAGAGAAACTATTCAGATAAGTGTTAGGTAGTAATTTTTATAACTGATCATTTTTAGTTGTCTCACATGTTGACTAGGATGTGCATCTCTATGTTAGCAAGGATAATGTAACCATTTTACATCATCATGCCTTGTATTTTGTGGGAAACAATATAGACCATTTCATTCTAGGCATATTATATCATTATGATCCATTAAAATATGTTATTTGAAATACATTGACTTGAGGTCCTTTGAGACTATGCAGGCAATGTTTGACTTCTATTGAAGTCAACTTGGTCACCTTCACTATGCTCTCACAATTTTACAAAAAAAAATTAATTTTGAATTTTCTCATATTTTTTCAAGAAAACTAATCTAATCATTGCTTGGGGCAACTTTGTTTGTGTTATAGCCAATTATCTTTTGATCATTTTCCTTGTACCATTTTATTATACCATTCCTTTACTATTGAACAAGGATTATTTATATCCATTCTACTTATCCCTTTTGATCTTGGCTCCTTTGGTTCTTCCTACACATTTTATGAGGGGATTTCAATGTATTTTCAATAATTTTAGAATTTCATGTTGAATGAAAGTCTATGGAAGTAGTGTGGCATTTGATCTAGCTAGTTATCTTTAATTTATCAACTTATTTGGTATCATTGATTATAAATACCTATGGGAAAATAAATATTATATTTGACACCCATAGTTATAATATCCTTTCAAAAAATCATAATTATGAAATTGTTTCCTAATTATAACTACCTATGGGCAAATCAGGTACAATTCCTTTTTATCATGAATTTTTGCATCACCTCGTCATTACTATTACCATTTCCCTTGTCATTTGGATTTATTTGAAAACTTGTTGTGATGTAGTTAGTTTTTCATTACCTTTTGTGTGGGAAAAAATATTGTCACTTGAGGTCCTAATGGGATCACATAGGTTGTGCTCAATTCATGTTGAGGTCAACTCAGTCCCCCATTTTCATTACACTCTCACTATCTTGTGAGCATTTTAAGTTGGTTTACTCTAACTGTTTCATGAGCTAGACCATTTTGTATCTCTTAATTCTTAATCGAGTTGAGATACTAGAAAAATTCTAAGAACATTAATAAAAAATTCTAAAACTCAAAAATATTTTTGTGTGTGTGTGTACGTGTGTGTGTTTATTTGATTATTATTTGTTGTTTAGTCCTTTCATTTACTATTTGGTCTTGTTTTGTTTGTTTTCTAGTATTGTCTTGATGGTCCACATAGATATTTATTATTCATATTTTGATCTTATGTTATCAATTTGTTTTTGCCTTGATTTTATATTTTTCCCCACTTGAAGTCTTGATTGTTCATATCTTGATTTTGAGTTAGGTTCATTTATGTTTGGTTTTAATTTGTTTTTATCTTTGTCTTTGATTTTTTGTTTAAACATGAATAGTTTTAACCATAATTTTGGTCATTTTATACCATTATCCTTAGTTATAGGTATTCACATTTGAACCAAATTTGCACAATTGAAATTCCATGTCTCTATAGTTCTTCATACTTATGATACCTAGTTTATTTTACTATAAAAAGAAATTTGTGCTTTGGATTAAATTATAAACATAAACACAACTCTAATAAATAGCTCTCAATATCACCATGCATAAACTATGCTCAATAGTTTTATCACCTGACTCTTTGCTTAGACTTGCATATCTTAGCATACATCATGAGTCTAATTAAATAATTGGTCAGTTTTCATCATCCCTCATTCCATTATCTCCTACTTCTAGGTGAAATACATTAGATTGAGGTCTATTTGGACTATGTAGGCAACACTTAGATATAATACATATCTAAGGTTAGCTCAGCCACCCTCATTTTTCTTTTCAACTCATTCATCACTTTGTGTATTCTCATATGCATAGTTCTTTGCGGCTTTTATAGCCATTACACCATTGCATATATATTTGTGCCCACTCATATTTAATCTATGTAATAGGTTATATCCTTGAGATATTGTTTTCCAAGCTTTTAATTCTAGGGCACAACATTTAAAATTATAGTAAGAATCAAATCAGTTGTATAGGGGAAAATTATTCTTTATCAAGTGATCAAAATTAGCCTTACTAAGGCAAAATTATTTATCATACTATCTTATCTACTCTAATGGAGTGCATTATTAGTTATTATATCTTTGGAAACAATGTTATACTTTTATTATAATTCTAATCTCTCCACAGTTTTATCAATAATGGAAATATTTTAGTGTGCAACTTATCTTAGGATTGATCAGTTATGAAGCACACAGCTTACACCCTAGATTTGGGTGAGTTCAAAGTGTTTTTATTATATTTTTGGATTTTATCTTTCCAATTCGTACCAACTTTAGGCCCCATTATATTTTAATTATATTTTTATCCTTAATAGAATCAATTCATGCAAGCATTATCTCATTAGGATTTAATATATTTCATGGGTTAATCTCACTTTATCTCTCTTTTCCAGAGTCCATCCTTATCTTTCATCCTAGTATGATCTCTCTATGGGTCATTTATAATTTATTATTAAAAACTTTTTTCTTTAAAAAGATGTTTCTACTCCTGAATGTCTCTCTATGCCTTCTCAAATAAGGGAAAAATGTTGGCATCCAATTCCTAATAGCTTTTGTTTTAAGATTGTCAATCTTACTCAAATTTCACTCAGGTCAAAAATTTATACCAAAATCATGTAAACGTGCTAAATGGTTTGAGATTGTCATATATAAGTTATAATTTAGGCTAATGCGATTCCTAAATTTTCTTAAATAAATTTGAGTCAAAATGTTGATTTCTCATTTTAGTGCTATGGATAACTCTTATATTCTAATTCATTAGTATACATTATGTACCTTTTTTATTTTAGGTTGGAAACATCTTAAATGAGATACCAGTCCATACATATCTAACATTACCTTCCAATTCTTCTCGAGTCAAATTATGACCCAGTAATATGACTCTGATCATTTTGATTAATTATGTACCATTTTCCAAAGAATTGCACTAAAATTGATTAATCTTACTTAGGAAAATTAAATCAAATAAAGAGCTTAAGTAATAATTCCATGGAGAAAATTGAATATTTTTTATTGGAAAATGATTTTGATTATTTGCATCACCTAATGACATGATCAATGGGGTGGCATCCATAAGCCATAAATGCAACAAATATCAAGTTTATGGGTACCCATGCCTCATTAATGCCCCTTCCTCCCAAATAATTATGAGGATATTTATGGATTTAATTACAAATATTTGATTAATTCATGGCCACACATATCAATTTTAAGATGGATGGTCATGGTTGATCCTAACCCATTTTAAAAATTTATAAATAGAAGGGCATAAAACATCATTTTCAAGCTTAAAATTGTGTAAACTTAAAATACAAGATTATCTCAACAAGCTTAAATTGTGTAAACTTATAATTCAATATTATTTCCACAATATTTCTTTGTGTTGATTATTATGTTTTTTTTGTAATAGGATATCTTAATTTGATAAACATATTAGTGATTTCATATCATGAGCGTAGATTGTGCATGGTGATCTTGAGATGGTGGAGTTTGTAATCCATTGTTTACAAAGACAAGAACACTAATTAAAGGGGAAAAATATGCTTGGAGAAGATTTTGGATGGTCGAATCATTTTGGAAGGTAATTTGCATAAGTGATTTCTTTCAATTGCTTTTTATTATCAATAGAAAACCCTATTGAATAGGTTGCCTTAGATTGTTAGTTATTATGCATTCATTTATGTTTTTCATGATTAATGTTTGAACTAATCCTCTTTGTAATCCAACACTACACCTACAAATACTTATGATGAAAAATAATTTATCTAAACACTTCACTCAACCAAGTGGAGTTTGATGTAAGAATAAATAGTGAGATTATAAAAGTGTATGAAGATAAATGTTGTAACAAATAATGTTTCCAGTCAATATTATAATTTGAGATGCTAAAATTTACAAGGATAAAATTGATTGATTCTACTATAACAGATAGAAGGTAACATGTCTTGGATGCCCTTTCTACTAGTTTGTTTAAGAAAAATAAAAATAAAACTGCCATTAATTTTAGGGTACTAAAATCTATTTGGAAGTTTGACTTAAAATATATGGATTGACGAGAAGTAGGTTTTTTGACATTCAAAATTGTCACAAAAGTGTGGAACAAAATTCATTACATGTAGGGAGGTTTTGATAAATGCCACAAAATAGAGTAATGGTAGTTAAAGATTTGTTAGACCAATTAGTGGATGATTTTGTAGATTTTTATCTAAGACTTACATGTCAGGTAGATATATATGGTGCATGAGAACATGTTTGACAACTTCCACCATCTTTCACTCAAGAATTTGAGGTGTCACATCAATGCAAAACTAGTAGATATAGAATATGAGCCAATATCCCAACTAAAATTCAATACCATGTGGAAAACTAAGTTTCATGATGTGACCATTTCTAGGTCTAATGAATTTTATAAGTGTGAAACATGTGTCTTGTTGACTAAAAAAATGCTCTTGTTTCTTATCTAGAGATCAAGAAGATCATATCGATCAAGAATTCGTGATGCACTCAAATCAGATTCTTTTTGTAAGATAAATGAATTACACACATAAATGAATGTGAGAGAAATATCCTAAATAATTCCTTAGTTTTATTCATGAAAAGGTGGAATGTCAAAAAACATTTGTGCAAGGATTATGGAAAAAATCAAAGTAATTACTAATACAATAATAGAGTTGTCAATGGTAGGGATTATCACACATGCTCATGGTGCAAGTGGATATGGACATTTTTTAATCATATTTTATTGGAGGGTATAAATTTATTATAACATCAATTAATAATTTTTTGAACGATATGGAAACAATAATTCCATATTCTTATGTATCTTTACTTTATAAACCTATATCTTCAAATTATCTATTGTATGAAGAACTTTTGTCTAATAACTACTACCCCAAATGCAAGAAATACATAGAAGAAGCACAATAAATTGGTTCCTTAAAGAAAATTACTTATAGGATATTTTTTCAACTAGACAACTATTATCGAGATAATAATATGGATACTTCCATCCATTATTATATTAAAATAATGTCTAAAATTATATGCATCTAAATGTATTCTAGTACATTTGCAAATTCACAAAATAATGTTTTTTTGTATTGGTTTGTGTTGTAATATTTATTTCTTCTCGTATACAAAGGTATTTACCTCAATTTCAAGATTAGATTTATCCCTGTAGGACATATTCATGAGCTCATCGATGACACATTTAGAAATTTGTCTGAATGTGTAAAGAGGAAAGATGTATGGAATGTGGTAGAGATGATGGACAATTATAGGACCTATGAAAATACAATAAAATTCACACCATATTTAATTTAATAAGTAGTATAATTCAAATACTATGTTAATAGTTACCATCTAAAGGGAAGAAATGAAATAGTAGTATTGACAAAAGTTTAATATTTTATTATATGGATGAAACAAGGTCATCACATTATGTTTTGTAAAATCTATATAAGAGATGGAAATTAGTCCCCCCTAATTAAATTATGGAAAACAAAATAAAATGGTGAGTTAAATTTTCTAAAAGGTAATTTGATGAAAAAAATTTTTAGAGACTTGAAAAATAGGGAAAGGTCAAAAGAATCCATTATTGAAAAAGCCTTTGATAGAAGTAAAAAAAGAGTGAAAAATAAATTAAAGATAAGTTGATTAATTATGTAAAGAAATTCAATGAATTTGGTTTGACCAAAAATAGTAAGTGGATGGATCTAGCATATTACTTCCAAAATATTCATGACAAAATGAAAGAAGACATGTTCACTTATGAAGTTAAATAAACAGGAGATTTTTGGCCTAGAACTAGCCATGACATACACCTACATATAGATGTACATAAAATGGTTCATGATAGGGCCCTTGATTTTGGAGTGGCATCTACAGATATATACAATATGACAAAATGAAAGAAGACATGTTCACTTATGAAGTTAAATAAATAGGAGATTTTTGGCCTAGAACTAGCCATGACATACACCTACATATAGATGTACATAAAATGGTTCATGATAGGGCCCTTGATTTTGGAGTGGCATCTACAGATATATACAATATGACAAAATGAAAGAAGACATGTTCACTTATGAAGTTAAATAAATAGGAGATTTTTGGCCTAGAACTAGCCATGACATACACCTACATATAGATGTACATAAAATGGTTCATGATAGGGCCCTTGATTTTGGAGTGGCATCTACAGATATATACATGCATACATACATAAATACATATACATACATATATATATATATGTATATATATATATATATATCTGTATATATATATATATATGTGTATGTATATATATATGTATATATATGTATATATATATATACATATGTATGTATATATATATACATATATATATACATATATATATACATACATATGTATATATATATATATACATATATATACATATATACATATATATATACATACATATATATATATATATATACACATACACACACACACACACACACACACACACACACACACACACACACACACACACACACACACACACACACACACACACACACACATATATATATTTGTGTGTGTGTGTGTCTAAGAAGCAAAAAAAAAAAAAAAATCATTTAATCCAAGTCAAGATGTAAAAAATGGAGATATGTTATTTATCAAACCTGATGATTCTACAAGAGTGAACTACAAAATATGGGTTTCTAGAGATAAAATCAATATTGACATATTTTAAATAAATGGAGATATAGAACAAAATGTCAAAAATAGCTTGGTTCATCCCAATTCATATAGGGAAAATAGTTGTAAAAGAAGAATAAATTGATATAGGTTATTTAGACAAGAAACAGAAGCCAAACCCAACTAAACCTCTTTACCATACAGTCATATAGATAATATCATATATTCTTGGAAACAAAATAAAAATTGGAGAGGTTATACACTTATTCTCATTGTTTTTTTGAAAGGTGTTGTAAAAAACTACTTGAATGCATCATCATATTAGGCACTTTGAAAAATAATTACAAAGTATTGAGAGATATTTTATTTTGTGACATCGGTAATCTTAAATGGTGTTTCTTAAATTTTGTAATGAGAATTACAAGTGGTTTTTTTTCAAAATTTAGTGTATATTTTGGAATGTAAAATGTTTAATTGCACATGTAAAATGTTTTATTGGATTCACTTAGGAGATGCCTTATTGTGTTATTTATTTTTGAGGACTTTTTTGATTTTCACTTCATATTTTCTGTATTCTAAATTAGGTCTTTGCATTTTGGGTCTTAAAAAATACACTTCGGCATTTGCATTTTATATTTTATACATAGACAATTTAGTCTTTCACAACTGTGCATCAAGAAAAGGTCCTCAACATTTGTGAATTGAAACATACACTTTTAATCTCGAGTATTTAAAAATGGTATTTAGCTTTTGTGTATTCAAAATAGTAATTTCACATTTCAAGAACCACAAAAAGGGTCTTTGACAAATGGTCTTTGCAATTTGCACATCAATATTTACTCATCAAATTTTATGCATTGAAAAATACACCTCAACATTCCCATGTTTGTAAAATGGTCTTAAATTTTTATGCCTTGGAATGTCCCACATTCAAATTTTAATTTTATAAATTACACTTTCGAATTTATTTCTTGGGATTTTCTACTTCACAGTTAAAGTCTTGTGAAAAGGTCTTTGGTTTTTTGCATTCACATTTTGCACTTTGGTAATCAAAATTCAAAATTTTCCATTTGTGTATCAAATTTGTTCTTCATAGTTTACATATCAATAAATGGTCTTCATATTTTCAATTTTTTAAATTACAATTCATTCTAGTCTCACAAAATGGTTTTTGAAAAATCAGCACTCGCAAAGCTTGTCTACCACAAACTCAAAGTGTAAAATACTGAGCGCTCAAGATCATGCCATGGGGAATAATCTTAGTGACTTAGATATGTGGAAGGATGAATAGTAAAAAAAAAGTCTCAATAATTATGAACACTTGAGATCATGCCATGTGGCACAATATTAGTGACATAGTTGTATGAAAGGATGAACAATCAAAATAAAAGTCCCAAGCATCATGAGTGGCCAAGATTATAACATACATCACAATTTTGGTAACTCAGTAGTGTGGGAGACTATATAAACATCTAGGAGGTGTTGAGTGACATAAAATAACATGATCATACCACTTATCATAATCTTTGGGACTCTCTCCTAAATACCAATCTCAACATAGTGAACTATCAAGTTTTTGAGTGATCAATATGTGGCTTGTGCACAATACGAGCTAAAATTTGATGGTCAAAGGGACCTCACTTGAAGATCAAACATATAGTTTAATTTAATAAAAAAATTGACATGTTACATTATGAGTTTGGAGATGATGTAATCAAACTAGTTAATCAAAACCCATGATTAAAACTCGATTACCTTAAATGGCTATTTTCATTACACTTGGCTTGATTTATGTATGAATTACCTTTCCCTATTAAATAAACTCCCTAGGATTATTTCATTTAACTGCATATTTTGTGAACTAATTTGAAAGGTGATATAAATTTGATTTAAGATAAAAATACTATGAGCCTTATAGTAGGATGATGTGACTATTTTGCACACTTAGATGTGATTTATTTATAATAAGTCCAACTAATTCTTGATAAAGTCTAATTTATTTATGATAGTTTTGGAAAAACATATTACTAATTATTTTTAATCATTTTAAATAATTTGGACTTACTAAAAATTCATTAAATAGATGTTATTTATTTGTAATAAGTCTAAATAAATCTTAATATAGTCCAATTTATTTTTGATAATTTTTAAAAAATTGACTACAAATTATTTTTTATTATTTTAAATAATTTGTTCTTATTAAAATTACATTAGTTATACATGATTTATTTTTAATAGTTCCAACTAAATCTTGAAAAGTCCAACTAATTCTTAATAAAGTCTAATTTATTTTTGATAATTTTTAAAAATTGGACTAATAATTATTCATGATCATTTAAAATAATTTAGACTTATTACAAATACATTTGATAGATGTGATTTATCTACAATAGGTCCAACTAAATATTTATATAGTCTAATTTATCTCTGATAGTTTTAAAAAATTTAAACTATTGATATATCCATTATAGACATCCAATTCCTAACACCATTTGCATTGAAATTGTCAATCTTACTCAAATTACACTCAAATGCACATTTTAGGTCAAAATCCATAAAACACCCTAAATGGTTCAAACTTGTTGCTTACAAGTGCTAGTTTAGGTCAAGATATTCTTAAATAGGGCAATGCATTTTATGGGCCAGCTAACTTTGATCAGATCATTTCGAGTCAAAATGACCATTTTGCCATTTAGTGCTATAGATCACTCTTTTATTCTAATTCATTAGTACACATAATGTAACTTTATTATTTATTGTTGGTAACATCCTAAATGGGAATACAGTTCCAATGCATCTAGCATCACCTTATAATTATTATCGAGTCAAATTACAACCTAGTAATATGACTTTCTGACCATTTTTTATTAATTGAGGGCCAATTTTCAAATAATTACACAAATGTTGATTAAACTTGTTTAAGGCTAATTAATCCAAACCAAGAGCTTACATGGACTTTCCATAAGAGTTGTTGAATATTTCTTTTTGAAAATTGATTCTTATTATCTACATCAGCTAGTGATATCATCTATGGGGTGGCATTTATCAAGCCATAGGTGCATAAAATATCAAGATTATGGGTCACCCATGCCTCTTCAATGCTTCCATGCCTCTTTAATGCCCGTTATTCCAAGTTTGTCTTGAGGATATTTATGGATTTAATTCCAAATACTAAGATTATCTTCAACCACACATCTCAATCTTGAGATGGATGGTTCAGGTTGATCTTAACCAATCTCAAAAATCTATAAATAGAGAGGACATGGACATCATTTCTAAGCTATTTTGGTGCAGAGTTATTATTCTTAAATATCTTCAAATCTTGAACATTTTAAAGTTATAATGCTAAATTATTTCTACAAAGCTTCATTGATAGGCTAGTTTAGTGATTCCACATCAAGAGCCTAGGTTTTATGAAGTGTTCTTGAGGCATTGGAGGAGCTTACCACCATTTTTGACAAATACAGGGATGATTGATCAAGGGAGAACATGTTTTTGAGCCACATAGGTATGGTGAATCCAATTGGGAAGGTAATATGGTGATTAATTTCTTTCATCTACATCCATATTATTCAAAATATTCCTCTTTTGATATGTAACACTGCTTTCCATAAATTGACTAGGTGAAGATGCATATACATGATTGACACTAGTGTCCTAAATACTTTTGTCTTGTAATTTGATTTTTCAATGTTGTAATATTTTCATGTAATAGTTTATTCTAATTTTGTAATTATGAAATTAACCTACTCATATTAATAATTTGATCCCTTAAAGTCTCATAGGTACAAACCCTAGTTGCTTCTAATTGAACATGTAAACACACACCCTATAAAGAAGAGGTGGAAGCATGGATAGGCTAAGTATGGGCATTGGTAATAGTATTATAGGCTGATTCATCTTATAGAGGAGTTATAACATGTACCTAGTTAGAGACAAAATATCTATCACCCTCATGGAGATGAGGAGGAGATTATTTCATGTGCATAAGATATGACATTGAAACTTGAAAGGTGGTTGTTAGGGTATTTAATTTATGGATTAAATCAAATAAAATATATTTTAACTAATATAAGACATCATGTACATATATGTGCATATCTTATTAGAATTGATTCCAAATGAAAGGAAACAAACATGTAAATGAAACTAGAAAACTTTGCATTAGAAAGTGATAAACATATTCTATCGTTATTATCATGATTGGACAAAAAAAATCATAAAATATAAGGATATGAAATCTGAGTATGAATTCTAGAAAACTAGAAACATAAACCCTAAAGGTAGTCTAGGGTTAGGGTTTATGCAGTATTAAAAGTAAGTTACATTCAACAAATGATTATGATTTTAAGGGATTTATGGAATGTAAACCCTAAAAAGGATTAGAACAATAAATCATGGCATAATCTATACAATAAGTACAACCATTGATTTTTTTAATAATTGGCCTAACTGATTTGTTACAAGTGGAAAGGATGAGAGAGAAATAATAAATTATCTAAAAATAGGCCTTTTGAGAGATTTAAACTATAAAAATTGGTGAGAAGATAGGTATGAGTATTCAAAACCTCATACATGTGTCAAATTTAACCCTAGAAAGTAGCATGGTCCTTTGGATAATAGCATGATATGCTAGTGTCCAAGGTGGTGCTATAGTGTCCCACTTATAATATCCAAAAATGCTTTATGGGTTCTTCATAATAGCCTTATTCTATCACATGTCTAAATTTCAAGTCTATATAATAAAAATTTCTTTATTATAGTTCTATTTTCATATGAAAACCATAGGTTTTCATGCTTGTAAGGGCTAAAATGAAAACTATGAGAAAAATGAGTTAGTGGGGTAGGATGGATGTGACCTTAACACCCCCTATGTTGAGAGTTTCCGACGTACCAATAACTTAAAATGGGAATAAGCCTAATGTAATTCTCCCAATATATGTTTTTGTGCAAACTGAAAGTGAATACTAGAATGCTGAGTATGAATGTCTGAGAGGATTTCTTTAAAGCCACTTAAAATCTAAATACCTATAATAGGGATATATTATTGAATGTATGGGTTGAGTCAATTTAATATTTGAAGAATTAGAAGATTTAACTCAATGTGAAGTGTTGTATGTTGAAATTTTGGCCTCATTGTCAAATTTCAATCCCTACCAAAAAAAACATACATGAGAACCCTTAAATCTTATCAAAAATACCTAAACTTTTCATGTCTTATGATACTTATTTATATCATTTAACATTGTTGGAGGTGTCATAAAATTTGCTTATGATCATCATATGTCATAAATATATGATCATCTATTTTTGATGTATTAATCCTCATAATGACATTGGAGTGAGATGGGAGGATGTCAAGATGTCATAACATGAAGTTCTAATGGTGTTTTGATCTTATTATTCATAGTTTGGTCATTCAAGTAAATTTAAAATTATCATAAACACCCCTTAATCCATCAATAACCTAATATAAGCCTTTATAATTTATAAAAATTTGAAAATAGGGAGTGATTTTATGGAGATTACATTATAAGGGTCTTGAAAAGTTTTCACTTTAGTCATATTGCCACCACTATGTGTTTCATATCCTTGATGGTCCCTTTTAAAGCTCTTACACACCTCCTCACTAGCCAAGTGGACCCTAAACATGGAATATTGTGTTTATATTACTTCCCATAACATATATCCTATTTGGAAATTTTATTTTACTCATGTTTTCTCTCTTCTCATCTTTAATGGTAGTTCAAAGCTACAAAGATGGAGAAAATGTAGGAAACATGTTATTTTCACAATTTTTTTGTAGATGTACAAACTATTCCATATAGTGGAGATTAGGAGATTATTAGTGGGGTCATGGTAGGTATTAAAGTGGATTTTAATGGAAAGAGGATGTAAGAGAAACCCAAAATTGATCATCTCACTCCATCGAGCTCCTTTATATCTTGGTAGAGCCTTTTAGGTTTTTAGATGGTATGGTCATGAGAGAGAATATCAAGATATGTAATTTTGGTAAAAGTAAGGGACCTTAGATATATTTCATATTTGGGAATTTTATCTTAGTTTGGTTCTCTCCTTTATGAATAATCCTTAAGAAGGTACATCACTCACAATGGCTTCTTTATTTAGGCAGGGAATCAATTTTCCTTTATGAATAATCCTTAAGAAGGTACATCACTCACAATGGCTAAGTTTTTTTACTTTCTTGAGAATAATTATAGAAAAATGGAAGATGTGAAAGATTTTAATGAGTCTAAATAAACTTATCATACTATTATCCAACCTAATTTCATATGTGTGTGGTGTGGATTAATAAAAATTTCATGTTCTCTCCATCTACAGACTATAAATAGTTCTTCTCAAGTTACATGATCTTTGTTACATAAAGTGGAAGTGATTGATTATATATTATATTTGATTCATGGATTTATTAAGTCTATCTGATCCTCTTTTTCTAATCCAATCATTCATTATATGTACTTTCATAATCTAGGTAACCTCATTTAGGCATCTAAAATCCTTTCTATAGGCTACGGAAGTGGAGTAATGACTGATAAAAACACATAAGGGGGGAATTAGAGACAGAAAAAAATATTATATAGTCATAATTTCCTATGATAAATGCATGAGAATAGGAATTGGATATTATATGTAAGGATCAACTTATTTCAACTCTACACCCTAGCCTATTATGTAGAAGTAACACACCACAATCATATCATGCCTAATATGTAATGCTAAAAAGATGAGACTCCACTATTGAATTTAAGTATATGAGGTTGATATATCCCATCAAGGAGTAATGAATACTTGAATGAAGTTTTATATTTAGGATTCAGAGGATCATCAAGTTAATCCTCAAGTAGAGCTTACACAGTCAAAGATCAAGTCTATAACCTACCGAAAAAATAGAGAAGTGTGACCAATTATACATGATGATGATGGTAAAGAAGGAATTATTCCTTGAATTGTTACATAAAACAGCCTCAATATATATTCCCAATGACTTCATTCATTTGAGATGTTTAAGAAGACCTAATGACCTATTTAAGCCTATTAGGCCCAAAAGGTCACATGTACATGCCTACATACAAAGTTTATGGTGTCTACATGACCTAAATGATTTTTTAAGAATAAATACATATAATATTAAGGAAATTAACCTAAGATAGGTAGAATAATTTTTTATAATGAGAAATTAATCAAGGTGCTATTAATTGAGAAGTTTTATACACACAATCAAGGTATGAGATTGCTACCTATAGGTATGTCCTTTAAGAAGGGTATAATTATGAGACCATCTAGATAAAATAAATATAAGGATGAATAAGGGTATAGAAATGACCCTATTAATACTCTTAATATGTATACATATGATTTAATTCAATCATGACATGTAAGAGGAGATTTTAGGTCTATTAAGCCTAAAAAAACCTAAACAAGCCTGTACATAGTGTTGAGGTAATTTACATATGATAAATATTTACTTAAAGTATAGAGACACATGATTATGGGTGAAATAATCATAACTAATATCTCATGAGGGTGGGATCTTAGTCTAGTAAGGGCAGTCTTTTACTCACAATCATGATTCAAATTGTTAGCTATAGGGAGGGTGATGAATGAGAAACATTAAGTTTTGAGACCCTATAGAGGAATGGAATGGAGGAATGGAACTATTTAAATATTTTTCTTTAATGAATTTCCCCTATTTTATATATTTATCCCTGTAATAAAGGAACCTAATGGCCTAAGACTATTAGGCCTAGACAGACCTAGGCAAGCCTGTATACATCAAATTGAAAACATTTATATTTGGAGACCCTAAGATTTCAAAAACACATAAAAAATTATTTATAAGGAAAACATAAAGAAATTAATAGTTTAAAAATCCTCTAGTTCATATAAATAAGCACTAAACTGAGGCCCAAGGGTTACATAGTCCTGATTGTGTACAAACCCTATGACAAAAGGATAATAAGTAATGGACATGATTAGGAATCACATGACATAAATAAGTTTACATTCCTTGAGATAATATTAATAATAGTCAAAATTTCATTATCCTATGATGTAAGGTAAGTAAATCCTACTCATAACTCCCCTGCTACTGCCAAAAACATAGACTAACGTTGTAATCTATAGTCAGTCATATGAGACACTGAGAACTGGGTCAAATTTTGAACATTTAAAGGTAATAATATGGGTGAGAAAAAAATATAAAAGGAATACTTTTATGATATTTAATTAATTCCAAACACTCACATGTTACTTGGACCTCAAAACTCAACAAAAGCCAATTAGGCCTAAAAGTCTATCTTAGGCCTAGAAACCCCACCACTACCTTGGGGTACACTCAAAACCTCCTAAGTAATTTTAACACTAGGATAATATATAGGAATATGTTTTAGGTCATAATAAATATGTTTCAATCATTACAAATTATAAAAAATTCCATATTAGTCTCAATAACTAACTCAAACTACATAATCTAGGTAGCCAATTCGAGCCATCCATTCAAGTGCTTGGATATTTCACCATAAAAATACTTGGGGAAAATTATCATAGGATAATTTATGAGAACCTATACACTTAATATCCATGATATAGATATTTTTTTATAGGATATAAGGCTGATGAATAAAGGCTAAGACTATAATCATGTCAAGATTGTTTGTAGAAAACTATAAACACACTTCCCTATGTTTATATCCTAACGCATATTTCGAATGGGAACTCAAATTATTCAATAAATTTTAATTGGTATATGGAATAAATATCATATTTTATCATATAATGTCACCCTATGATAGGGTTATTCAAGCTTTGTCACTCCTATCCACACTATTAGAGCAACCTCAGGCTATGGGTATCTTGTAATGAAGTTGAACCTCTAAAGAAGGATAGTTTACTCTTGGTAGATCACCTAAACTAATATTTATTTTTGTACAAGGGATAATAATTGGGTATGGGATGATTAATATCACTAAATGGGTAATTCACCAAATTAAATGACACTATAATAAGCTTAAAATAAATACTAATTTCTCATAAAGACAATATTTGCTCACATAATCTCCCAAACTAGCCAATTTGCATCATTATTTTTGAAAATAGGCTCAATAAGAAAGATATTAATAAAATATGGGTTATAAAACTCACACTAATCATCCATTAATGACATAAAATCATAATTTTAGACCTAAACTAACTTGAAAACACCTAAAATAGGTAAGAAAGAAGGATAATAACCATGGAAGAACACTTATTCACAAAGCCATCATGAAAAATAATAATAATAAAAATTTAAAGGTAAATATATAAGTTTAATAATAACATTATTGATTCAAAATGTAGTTCTTTAATTTTTTGACATAGTTTTACCTTGTCAAATGAGAGTATATTACAAATGAGCCCAAAAATGGGAGATATGGGGAATAGGAGGAAGAGAGGAGAAGAGAGAATGGTTTAGTTTTACAATAAATGTATTTTTAACCACTCTCAAATATCTCATAATTTATTTCCAATTTAATAAATTTAGGTAATAGCGTTTTTCATATTTTAGCTCTTTTATTTTGTCTTTTATCTACACTTTTCAATCACTAAGCTCCAAAAGGCTCTAAAAATTCTAATTTGTAAAAATGTATTTTATCTTCTATAAATTACTAATTTAATTATCTAAATTTATCATAAAATCTCCTCAAGTCCTTAATAAAATCTTCCACTTGTCTATTACAACCCATCTCCACTTGTGCTTATAGAACCACTTGACAACATGGTTAGTTGTATTGATGTTTTAATAACCTTGAGGGGTAGTTGAAATGATTAGAATACCATAAAGTAAATTGAGTATATTTTCAATTTTAAAAAGTAATTTTTAATCCTACACATAAAATTGAAACACCATGTAATCTACAATTATCCCTTTGAACCTGCACCTTGAACATTAGAGACCCTTTGAGAGCCTAAGCCACCATGAGAGTCTCCACTCTTAAGCTAAAAAATGCCCCTAGAAGATTTATTATGAAATTAAAATTTATTTTACATTACATATTATGATTTATTAACCATTTATGTTCTTGGAACAAACATGGTTCTTCATGACTCCATTAATGGAGGTGAACTATGTTGCAAACCTTCAAAACTTGTAATTATAGCCATTTTGTGTCTAAAAACAATCCACACATGCTTAATTTATTTCAAACATGGGTATAAAATGGTATTGTGTTAGTTTATTAATGTTTTAATATGTTTATAATACCATTTTATGGAAATTTAGGAGGTTTAAAGAGGTTTTGGGAAAAATTAGTCTTTTGAGAGGGTTAGGCAAGCTAAAACCAGCAACTAGTTTTGATGATGGTTATATAGTTTTTAGGGTGAAATAGAAAAAATGATAAATAGGTATAAATTAAAATATGTCCCCAAAATAAACTCAAAATTACAGGTCCTAAATCTTTTCCACATGTGTGAAATATTCAAAACATTTTGACTTCTTGGGTGGCAAGAAGGCAATTTGAAGGTTTGAGAGTGGGAAAGATTCTTAATGACTGTTCATTAAACTAGGGGTCTTAATGCCAAGATAAATGACTATAATTGGAACATAATAACCTAACTCAACCTTACCTAAATATTTATCCCTCCATGAAACCTCTATGACACATGCCAAGTAAGTAAAACTTGACCTTTGAGCTCCAAGACTGCACTTTGCCGAGAGAGTGGAAAAAAAAGGTCAAAAATCAAATTTTGATTTCAAATGGATTCGAAGAGATCATTGTATTGTTTTAACATGTAATTAATGATATAAATGGATGAAAAATTATTTTTAAAACCTTACAAATATTATAACTTGTTTAGTCACTTGTTAATCCATCACTAGCCTTCTCAAGGTATGCATTGGCTTTGGGGTCTCTCTACATGTTTAAGGTCTTACATCAAACTCTTGAATATTCAAGAGTATTTAGGTGAGTTATAAACTTATTTTATTACCATTATAAACTCTTTTATCACTCTGGATCTCCTTAAAATAGCATGTGAAGGTTTGCCACCCTCTAGGCCTAGGTGTATCTCAAGGAGTATTTTGCTAGTTTTATCTACTTGGGGCCTTTCGCACCTATTATATGACACTAAGATCATGATAATGGACCTAGGTCAGACTCTTAAGCACTATTCACTCTATAAATTCCCCATTTTACCCCTATAATCTTCACTTTTATACCTGGTTTTGGGAAAGGACTCTAATAATGAAGACATGAGAGCTTGATTTTTTTCCTTCGATAATCCTCCTCTGCTATTATTTGGAACATCCTATCATTGTTATGAGGTTTATTAGCCATTTAAAACCTATTATATTATTAATAAACCTACTCAATCCTTAATATCATGAGGAAAAACTCAAAACATGCATCAAGGACTTGTTTAGACCAACACCCCCCATCTTTTTTTTTCAAAAGGGTACCCTTGTAATTGTTTCCAAAACCTCTGTATTCTGTAATAAGTGTGAAATATTATTTGATATTGAAATTTAATGGGGGTTTAATTTTTAAAAAGGACATGAGTTTTGGTATATTTGATTATGATCATATGTTAGGGAATAATGTTTTTGATTAAGTAAGGTGGCAAACTAGGGGCCAAACCCTATATAGTCAAAAAAGACAAGAAGGTAGGCAAACAAAACATGCCAGCACAAGAACAATGGCACAGCTGAGAAACATAGTCAGGAGCAAAAAAAATACTAGAAAGACTAGATTCAAAAAGGACAAAACTACATAACTATTGAATTGATAAAATCCTTAAGATTCTCATTCTCCACATTGTCAGCATTCCCTAGATTACCCACCACTTCCAACATAGACATATTCAAAAAAATGTTATTTCAAAGGCCTTTAGCGAAGACCTTTTCCAAATTTTGAGTTCAATCCTTCAAACAATTTCTATTTTCTAATCATTCTCTTTCTCCGTACCCTCACCAGCTTCTTCGACATGCATCTTCTCCTTATTGTCAATAGTTATCATAGAGTCAGCACCCTTCTCTTTAGTGACCTAAAAAACTTAAGAAGCCTATTTCCCACCAGTGTCCTCTAAAATTTCTTGAATTTTTGGCTCTTCAGACTCTACATCTTGGGTTGCTTCATCAGAAGCACTTTCTATATACTCAATCAACCTGACCTTCGGGGCTAGTTTTCCAGTGATCCACCCCGACCTATGCACTCCTAAAGGGAAACCATCCTTACTAATTTTGGAAGGCTTGTGAGTTTTTCCACCTTGGCCCCTCGTGGCCTTGCCTAGATTCATGTGGATCCCTTAAGTAGTCTCTTCAAAATTTTCTTTTTCTCCATTAACCTTCCTCTTCTTTCCCTTTTTGCTCACAAAGGAGCTTGGGGTATTAATAAGTGTCTTAATAGGGGTGGAGAGAGGGGTGTCATTGGTATTGGTAAGAACAAGGGAAATCCATGATTCATCAATTGCATCACTAGATACCAGGTTTGAGGGAATGTCTTCATTGACACCTCTGATATTCTTGTTTTACTCAAGGGAGTGATGAAAATTGTAGAGACAAAAAATAAGCCCCTGGTGTAGGGGATTAGGTTTTATGTTTGGCTTCTTGGCCATTTTGGCTCCCACCCTCAAGATAGAGTGTTCCAATGAGGACAACAGGTAGAAAGGAAAGTTGATAATAGCATTATATCTAAAATAATTTAACAAAGGAAGGTAATAGTTATAAAACTTGGTATATCACCCCTCGAGAGTGAAGGATTTCACTAGAATGAAATAGATACCATCCCATGGATCTAGAAGTTTGGCATGCTCGAACCCTCCTTGATACAGGATGAGTTCTTCTCCTTCAGCTAGAAATAGTTTGTGACTAGCCAAATCCATGATTTTGGTTTTCCTTTGGAGCTTTAAACCCCACATGGTCATTCCCATGGCCATTGAAATCACCTTTCTATAGATTTCAAAGATAATACCTGCCACAATGACCCACTTATTCAACCAAGATCTTGCAAACTGCTTGGACAAATTTTTGTCATAACCATTCAGCCTTTCCAAGTACAGTCTGATATCTCCTTCTTTACAATAATACCATACTAATGGGTTGTCTTTAAATTCACAGCAAGAGATAAGTTCATTTGTAATATGGTCTCCCCCCATTCTGTAATTATAGACCCAGCTGATGAAATTCCTAATTTCTACCATGAACTTCGAACAAGTAGCTAGCCCTTGGTTCTGTTTGCACTGAATGCAGATGTGAAGGATCATTTTAAAAAATGCCCCATCATGGTGACATCTACTCCCATGCTTGAAAATAATTTCCCCTTGTTTTTCATGATGTGATTCTTGTGCCTCCACCTCATGATATAAGGAATTAATCATGATAATCAAGCAAGTACTAAGGTTATCATTTTCCAAGATCCATGATGGCCTTCTCCATGTGGACCACCTTTGAAAGCTATTTTTGTCATCAATGTGCATCATTCCTGATCCATCATCTCCTTTTGAATGATCTCTCTAATGTTTAGGGGTATATGAGCACCTTGTCTCCATACCCTCCATCTTGAGAATTGCTGACCAAGGTTGCCACAAGCATCAGTGACCCTATTGCCTTCTCTGTAGGTATGGGTAATCTCAACTTTAAAAAAAAATTGTGAAAGAAACTGGATATCAGTAATGATGTCTTTTAGCTGGACTCCAATGTTAGATGCTTTATTAATAGCATCTATGACCATCTTATAATCTCCTTGAATATTTAAATTTCTAATTCTAAGGGATATAGCTAACTTTAATCCCCATAGTAAATCCATAACTTTAGCATAGTTATTGCTCTGGCAACCAATTCCACCAGCATAGACAACAAACATCCATCCTTTTTCATTCCTTATAATTCCTCTTCCACTTGCTTTACCACTAAACTTGGATGCCCCATCAAAATTGAGTTTCATCCAATTGGGTTTAGGTGGTATCCATTTAGTATGAAGTCTCTGAAGAATGTTGGAATTATCATGTCCAGGGATAAGGTTTAAAACCTTCCATTTGGCTATAATTTGGATTTCAAATTGAGATATGGGTTTCTCTACAACATTAATATGAGCTATTGTAACACTTTCCAACATGGTCCTAGCAAAGGAGTTAAACACATGAGAAGCATTTCTAGCAGTGTCCCTAAAAATTCTGTGATTGCGCTCTTTCCATAAAGTCTAACTCAAATGTGGCATAGTTTTCTTCAATAATTCCTTAATCCAAGGATGTGTGAAGGTTGAGTTCCAGCTGAGAATTACTTCTTTAAGGTCAAAATTTCAAACCCATTCAATGCCAAAGTTGTTAAGTATTGTGCCCCATAAATCCCAGGTAAACTCACAGTGGATAAATAGGTGTGAAACTGATTCCTCTTTAGAACCACATAGAAAACATCTATTAACCAAAGTAAACCCTCTCTTTTGAAGGTTGTCCTGAGTAAGGATTTTCTTATGGGTAGCAGCCCACCAAACAAGTTAATCTTTGGAATGAGTTTATGATTCCAAACCTTTTTCCATACCTCCTTATTTTGAGATTCAGGAGGATGATAAGTAGATTTGATAGAGAATGATCCATTCTTATCCAACCATTAGTATTGTTCATCCTCCCAAGGGAAGAGTGGGATTCTGATCTCCTAAACACATTACTAGATCTCCTAAATTCTAGGGATAAGCTCAGGCCTATACACACAACAATCTAAAATGTTTTTCTAGCTCCTTATCCCATTGTTGTTTTCCATATAATCACTGACCCTATCTCCAAAGAATTGGGTAGTCAAGTCAGCAATTTCTCCATAATTTCCTCTGGAGATGAGAGCCTTGTCCCTTAACCAGTTATCCTCCTAGAATTTAATCTACTGGCCATTTCTAAGCTTCCACCTAATTCCCTATTTGAGAAGGCTTCTACTTTTTAGTATTTTATTCCATATCACAGACCCCTAGGGTAATCTTGCCTGTTGAAGAAAATTAGAATCATCAATGCTATGCATGTATTTGGCATACATTATTTCCCCTCACTCACTATTGTTGTGAATCATATTCCAACTAAATTTTAAGAGAAGGGCTTCATTCATGTTCCTAATGGATCTTATATTAAGTCCACCATGAGATTTTAGGAGACACACTTTTTCCCATCTGACTAAAGACATTCTCTATTTGTCTTCCACTCCCATCCATAAAAATTTCCTTTGGATCTATTCTAGATTTTCAATAAAATACGTACGAATTTTAAAAAGAGACATGAAGTAGGAATGCCTTGCAAAGATGCCCAAAGAAGTTGCAGCTTACCATCACTACTGAGTATTTTCCCCTTCCACCCAAGAAGTTTCCTCTAAGTTCTTTCCATAATTCCATTCCAAAAACCTGGAGATACCTCTTTGATTGAGAGTGGGAGAACCATGTAGGTAGATGGTAGGCTAGCTTTAGCACAATCTAATATATCAATGATTATATGTCTAAGTTCATTAGGAGTGTTAAAGAAGTACACATTACTTTTTTGGAAATTTATTCTTTGTCTTGAGTCTCTAGCATAATCATTTAGTATATTCTTCCATCTTCTAGCTTCGATCACTGATGAGATGCGTAAAAAGATGGTATCATCCACAAACTGTTGTATAACCATAGGATGAAGGGAAGAGGCAGGTTTGATGCCTACTAGCTTTTTTGAGACTATATCAGCTTGCATGTATCTTCCTAGTGCCTCAGCCATGATGATGAATAGGTACGGGGAGAGAGGGTCTCCCTAATGAATTCCTCTTGAGGATGAGAAAAACCCTCTAGGAACACCATTAACCATAACTATGAATTTAGTAGAAGAGATTGCATTCCATAATAAGCAAGACAATTTATCATTAAACCCAAATTTTTTGATCACTTAGAATAGAAAAGTCCACGAGACTCTATCATAGGCTTTAGATATATCAAGCTTGAGGGCCATCGTAGGGATTCTACTCTTATCCATGGAGTGAATAGTCTCATGTATGGTGATCATAGCATCAAGAATCTGTCTGGCCAGGATAAAACCTTTTTGAGCAGGAGAAATAATTTTGTCAAGCAAGGGTTGAATCCTCATGACCAGTAGTTTAGTACATATCTTATACACATTGTTGTATAAACTAATGGGTCTAAAATTAGTGAGGTGTGAAGGTTGAGATTTTTTAGGAACAAGTACAATGAAGGTATTATTGACTTGTTTCAAAAGTTTTCTAGATCTAAAAAAACCACAAACGACAGCCGTGAGGTCCGCTCCAATAATCTCCATATGTTCTTGAAAGAATATAGGAGGAAAGACATCAGGACCTGGGGCTTTAAAAGAACCCATGGAGAATAAAAAATAATGGACTTCTTCATTGGATATAGGGTTTAACATTTCTAGATTGTCTTCTTTTGTTATCAAACAGGGGATTTTATCAATGAATTGATTCATAGATCTATCAATTCTATCATTATTGTTTTCTTTCGTAAGCAGGTTTTGAAAGAACACCCAAGCTTGCTCCCCTATTTCATTATCCTTAGTAATAATGTCTCCATTATCCAAGACAAGCTTAGTTATTGAGTTGGCTTTCCTATGTTTCATAGCTGAAAGATGAAAAAAAGCAGTGTTCCTATCCCCCTCTTTAAGCCACTAAACATGATATTTTTGTCTCTAGAAAACCTCTTCTCTTTCCATAAGATTATTCCATTCTGAAGACAAGATGTTCTCTTCTTCTAAGGTGCCCTTAGAGTCATCCCCTTGATCTATCAGTTGCTGTATATTCTTGAGTTTTTCCATTATATATTTCTTCTGCTGGAAAACCTGCCCAACACTGTATCTATTCCAACTATAAACTTTTTGTTTGATGTGTTGGAGTTTCTTGACTATTATTAACATGAGAGTACCTTGAATGGGAGTATTCCACAATTAATCCACCATTTGTCTAAAGCCTTTGTGTTTAATCCACATAGCTTTAAAATGGAATGGGGGAGGTCTGTGATGTCCCTGATCCCTCTAATTGAGGACAATCGGGCAGTGGTCAGACATGGTTCTAGGTAGAGCCTACACTTGCATATTCTGATTTCCAATTGCTTGATATTAGAAATCTATCTAATTTAACTTGAATCATTTGATCTCCTCTTATTTTATTGGTCCTAGTAAAATTTTGGTTCTGTAGCTCTATGTCCAATAATCCCCAATCATTGATGAATTCAACAAAGTTGAACATGTTATCCGAGTAATCAATAATTCCACCCTATCTTTCAAAAGGGTATAAAGGTGTGTTGAAATATCTGGCTAACATCCATTTAGTGTTATGAGGATTATTCTTGAAGCTACTCAAATCTATCCATAATTTATGTCTCAAAGCTCTGTTATTTAGTCCATAGACATTTACCAACGTCTAATTCAAGGAATTCATGGAAAAATTTATAATCAAAAAGTGATTTTTATGGGCCATCAAAGATCCTTGGATTTTAGCACTATTCCACATAGTGACAATCCTTCCTGAAGCCCCTTTAGTAGGACTAATACAAAAAGCCGCCTTAGGCCATATATAGTCAGCAATTTTCATAAAATTCTCCTCTTTCATCTTGACTTCTTAGAGTAATAAAATATATAGTTTATTATCTAAAATGTAGTTTTTAACATCAAACTACTTTGAGGTACTATTAAATCCCCTCAAATTCCATGATAATATTCTCATTTAGAGAGTTTGGAGGGTTGGGACTCCAGTGTTTTTTGTTTTCCACTGGCAATCTCCCTAGCAATCTCTCTTTGTCTTATTTCTCTTATGGTTGGCCTCCCTTGTTTTGGCTCAGTACCAACATCTACATATTTTTTACCTTTTTGGATCTTTTTCTTTGGGGTAACCCATTCCTCCTATTCATTGCTACCACTTTGTTCTACTACCCCTGTTGCTAAGTAGTTTCCTAACTGGCCTCTACCTTCCAGAGCATGGAAAATGTCTGTGTTTGACTGTGGTTCTATTACTTGTTGAGTGTGACTTTCAGGTGTTACTTCTTCGTATCCAACCCTTGATAATTTGTCATCTTCATTGACCTTCTTTAGCAAAAGGTCACCTCCTGCCCCTTCCTTAGACATATTAGACCATTTTTCTAAAGTGTAGACTATGTTAAATATGGCCTTGTGACTGCCATCAGATACTATATTTTCCTTTGGGACATCTTTTCCCTCACTACTAGTGATATCTTCCTTTCTCTTCTCCTCCTCTCCTTTTTTTGTAGCCTTCTGACTATCATCTAATACTATATTTTCCTTTGGGATAACTTCTCCTTCACTGCTAGGGATATCCTCCTTTCCCTTCCCCTCCTCTCCTTTTTTTGTATTGTTAGGAATTTCCACATTATTCTCCATTTCCTGCTTGTTGTTTGCTTGCTCCTCCCCTACATTCTGGGAATCCTCTTTCATCCCCCTTTACTTCACTATGCATTGTGTCATTAGATGTCCCTTCCTCTTACATATTTGGTAGAAAGTGGTAGCATTTTCATAAGTAATTAGCTAAGTCTAGATTCCATATTTAGAGTTTAGCTCTATGGACGTAGGGAGAGTCTTATTTATTTCAACATTTACATAGAGTCTAGCATACACACATCTAGACTTTGTTTTGGTTATATGACCTAAGGTGACATATTGATGAATAGAATTGCCAATAGTTTTGAAATTTTTTTCATCCTAGAATTCCAAAGGGAATCATGGCAATCTTACCCAAGTAGGTGTTGTCTTATTGAGGTCTAAGTTGGGATCAAATCCTAGTTTCCATGAGCATAAGGCTAGAGAATGTGGTCCATATAGCCAGGGTCCTCCAGTAAGGGTAGCGATCATGTCCTCCCTATTCATAAATCTAAAAAGGAATAGACCTCTAGCCATGGCAGTGATCAAAACACTACCTTTGACTTTCCACCTAGATAGAATCCATTTTCTAACCATTTTGATATTAGGATGAAAATAAAAAAACCTACCAACCAGCATAAGGTCCATTGATTCCATGATGTCCTCCACCAGATCATCTAGGATACTCAATGCCTTGCCCTCCAAGATAACATGGAGGCTCGACATGCCTTTTAATGGACACATCTTTTCATCGGTGAGTGCCTTCTTCCATCCATTGGATGGACTATCCACTACCATATTCTTGGGCAAATCCCCAGAGGTACTGCCACCCACAGTGACCTCCATTAGATCCATGGTCCCACCTATCACACTCAGGGTGCCCAACTAGGTGGGAAAAAACTAGTTTCAAATATTTTCCACATGCCACTAGCTCCGCTCCTCCGCTTCGCTCACACTGAATCCATCTGATTTGGAGAGAATGTTGAAAGGAATAGGGAATAATGTTGTTAATAATCATCTTCAAGGTGATTAATTACATGTTCCATGGAAGAAGTTAGGGTTCTCAAGAAGTAAAACCTAGGGTCTGATTTTAGGATTCACAAGAAAATCTAGTGGGAAATTTTATACATGATCAGGCTTTAGTTAAAAGTTTTTGCACTTTTATAGATCTAACACTTTATGCTTGTTCACTTGATTTGATCTAATGGTGTTTCAAGCTCTAATTCTTTTAGAAAGGCATATAATTAATGATTTGGGCCTTAGTAAAAATCCAAAAATGATCACTTGATCAGAGGATTTAATATAATGGTAGAATTAAAGCTAAAGCCTTGGGAACTCCCAAGGGCTTTATACATGACATTCAATTATTAGATCAATAAATTTTATTGTCTTAAATTTGACAGGTTCACTTCCATCATTTGAAATTTGTGAGAATGTATTTAACATGATCGAACCCATCAAATTCAATCCTTAAAGCCTTGGGAACTCCTGAGGGCTTTGTAAGTGGCATTAAACTATTAGATCAATAACTTCTAGTGTCTTAAATTTGATAGGTTTTCTCCCATAATTTGACATTTGTGAGGATGTGTTTGATGTGGTTGAACTCATCAAATTTAACCTAGAAATTTTTTAAAGCCTAAACAAAGAAAACATTTCTAAAGTACCTTTTAAGAAATTCATAGCTTTTTATGTAGGCAAATTTAGCATATAAAGACTTTAACCTAAGTTATTTTGTGTTTTTTATCATAAAATTCTAAATATAATCTTTAATCCTAAGTTTCATATAATCATGGAATTATTTAAAAGGTATTGATCCAATGGATCCAATGGTGATCACTTGCTCGTTGGATTTGATCCAATGGTATGATGAAGTTGAGGAAATTTCAAAGGCATCACAATCATGTCACATGGTATAATTAGTGAGCTTAAAGATTAAAGGACCAATGAAATTCAAGGACAAGGATTCAAATTTTCAAAGAAAAATAAAGAGGACTTTTGAAAGCTAACAGCTAGCCTTCAACTAGCATTTATGAAATTTGCCATGAAAGGCATGGAACCCTACCACATAAGCTCCATGTAGGTATGGAAGATAAAAATTAAATATATCATATTCTCAATAATTTATAATACATGAGAATTAGGTCCCATTAAATTTAAGGCATTTATGAAATCAAGAGCTGGATATTTTCACCATTAAAGATAAAAACCCTGAACCCTCTAAATAAGGACTTAAGTCAATTCAATTGATCACATAGAAATCAATGTAAGTGAAACTTAAATTTAGAGAAACTACCTTGATGAGATCTTTTTTCATCAACTATAATTAAATTTTATTAATGGTGATGAGCAAGAAACATATGAAAATTTAAGCGGAGATCTATCTAACTTTAGATGGTGAAGGAAGGGGTTTTTAAAGACATTGAGTTATATTTGACAGCCTTAAATGTACATGTAATTAGGAATTGGTCTGAATTAATATTATTTATATAGGAGTTACAACTAATTTCCTAGGAGGAAAATAGGAATTCTATGGTGCACCAAATATACAAAGACCTAATATCAATTTAGTTGGCAAGGCTTCACCATGTGGCTACCAAACTAGTGGTAATGCATTGCATTAACCTTCTTGTTCCTATTTTTTTTGAATATAAAATAGATGGGGAATGGATTATTCATGAAGGGAGTACCAATAAAGTAGCATGTATAGCTCCCATGGCCTTTAATACTTATTATATGCTCCCTTTGCATCATGTCAATCTCCCATCCTTGAAAGAATGGACAAATTCCCAAAACTTGGATTCAATCCTCTCACCTTGGTTAATCCAAGGTTCCCATGTTTTTAGGTCCCCTAATTTTTAAATTATTATTTCCCAATTTAGGTAGGGAATTAGGGTAGCTATGAACTTATTGAATATATCCTTTGGTGCCTCTTCTACTACTTATTTGAGTAAGGTTTGGGTATATTATGTTCATTGCATGTTGGACTAGAACTTAACCTCTCCCATTAGAGACCTAATAAGTTTTTTCTTGGCCAAATAATTTACAACCATAAAGATAAAGACCTACATGCAATTATTTATGATCTCTTACCTCTGGTATTCATTCTTAGCCTTTATCAATTTCCCTGGCATTTTAAATTGGTCCCCTAATGGTAGAACTACCATTTCCCATCTTTACTCCAAATTGCATATATTCAAATGTAGGAACCACATGCAATTCATATGTGATGGTATATTCCCAATCATTTTAGAGGTAATCACTAGTATCCCTATGCTTAGGCTTCATCCTCTAATCAAAAGACAAGTGGAGACCATGGGGGATGTGTGGTTTTATCCAAATTGCACTATAATAGGGATATAAGAAATCATGGTCCAACCATATAGATTGCTTGTATATGTTCCCAGTAATCTTGTAGAGCAATAAATTGCTTATCAAATTATCTACAGAATGGATTGGATATGCAAGAAGAATAAAAAGGCTTAGGTTCATCCCTTTCCATTAGACATTGATATAATTGTAATCAAGGATTAGAAATAGCTAGAGATCATGGTGGTGCATAGGAACTATTTTGATTTCCAAGTGGATGACGTTAAGATGTGGGACCCAAATGATAGAGTGGCTAACCATATTATGGATAAAAAGGTCCCAAAGATTAAGTACAAACATCAAACAAGTATGGAAGATGGTATTTACACAAAGGCAAGGAAATTTGAAGAAGTCCTATCTAGGGTTAAGAACTACAACATCAAATTAGAACATAGGCTGATCAGGGATAATAAGCCCTCAGGAAAAATATGGAAACTACATCCTTTGCATTATCACTTATTTCTAGGATCATATGGGATTGCACATCAAGAGCCACCTATTAGAGGAAAATCTTCTAAGCCTCAGTACAGATAATTGATAAAGTCACCCTAGGTTAGGCATCTTGAGGATGTAAAAGGAAAAGGTAAAGATGTGATTCAAGAATCTAGTATAGAGCATAGCCCTGGTGAAGGTCCCCAAATTTAGGCATCCCCACCAAGGCCTTCTTCCCTACTAATTTATCATGATTACTTTGGAAACTAGAAAAATAGTGGAAATTACCAATATTAACATCACAACTACCTATGGTTCTGATAAGGAAGAATATTTATCTAAGGAAGCAAGCAAAGAATTAGTTACATTAGATGGAGGAAAGAGATAGGTAGAATTGGCCTTAGTTCTTCTAACACTAAGAAAGAGGCCTGGGTTAAATTTCACTCACCCGACTAGTGAAATTAACCTCTTCAGTGATGAGAATCTTATTTATGGACCAACTATTCCTAATTGGTTTATTTATGGGAGGTTGTAAAAAATTCCATCTCTTTCTCCTTTACTAGATTTGACTCAAGTTAACATGGATGTTTAGGATAGTGTCAAGCCTTGGATTTAGGCTATTTTGAAAAAATAAGCAAAGATAAGGATCCATATCCTTCATAATAAAGAAATCCAAGGGATTGATACCCTAAGAGCCTCTAAGAATTCAAATGTAGAGATTATTGAACAACCACAGGTAAAGGAGTCTAACCCTTAGGTCCATTTCAATACAGATACATCAAATCTTGAGAGAGTAGTGACTAAGAAGGTTAATTTTGGTACTAAGGAGTTCACATTTTAGAAGTTATAACCATTTGTATGCTTAACTCCTATTCTAGGGAAAGTAGTAGGGGAGCATATTATATTTCAAGAAGATGTAGCTAGTATGGTACTGGCCCAATCAAAAATGACCTTGGATATAGTTCAGGGAATGAAACAAAAGATTCTCAACTTGGAGAAAGAAAAACAAGATCTAGAAGCTCATGTTTTCATTTCAATTCCTAAGGATGTATTGAAAGAGATGAATAAATCTTTGATGGAATCATTAAATAATTTGAAAAGCATCAAGCTTTGATTGAGTGATTTAAACCATCAAACTAAGATGGCACAAGCCTTAATCACTCAATGGTAGAATTCCAAGATGAGATGGAGGAGCTCATCAAGATACATAAGACAAAGTAGGCATTAGATTTCAATATTATTAAGCTTAGACATCTAGATATCCTCATGTTAGTTTTGATCGATAAATAAGAGGATTTGATCACCTGGTGTAATGATGTCAACTACTTCATCAAGGGAGACATGGGCTTGGTAAACGGGATTGAGAAACTTTTGATGAATCTATTAGATAACCCTTCTAAAACCCCTACTACAGGAATGATTAGTGATGAAGAACTGAAGAAAAAGGTTGGTTTTCACATCTAGGGCATCAAAGGAAACAAAAGTCACTCAACCAAGGACAACCAAAAGATCCTTGATATCATTATTTCTATAGGAAAGCAAATTATATAAGCATGATGTATCAAGGAACCTATATCTCAAGTAGATAATGATTTTAATAAGTTGGCAAGTCATAAAGAGGATTGTTTAATGAAGCCTATAGTGGATTTTGAGCTAATCAAACAATAATACACCAGGGTGAAAGACTTCCTTAGACAAGGCTAATTGAGGAGACCACTAGTGTTTCTATGTAGGGAAACTTTTTTTATAAAGTATATGTTAGTTTGTAAGCATATACTCTTTCTTGTCAAGTTAACATTTGACCTTCTACATTGTATCTTTATATCAAGGATAGTTGTCCTCATTTGCATGTGGATATTTTTAAAGATAACTGGTTAACTACCTATGTTTCCTATAAATAGGTAGATGGTTACCATTTGTAAAGATATAATTTTTGAGAAATTGTATACCAAGAGCATTTAAAACAACTAAGAAATTTTGAAAAGATTATTTGTATAGTTTTGTTAAATGTCCATGCTACCTCTCAATTATAGATAGTCATCTTGAATTTTAATTATTATTATTGTTTTAAGTTACATTCTTTGCCATAGGGTTGTCAATTTATGTTAAATTCTAAATTGATTGTAAAGATATCAAGTATACTTCATTTTATTTATTCTGTATTTAGATGTACTTAGGTAATTCAAATCATAATAGAAAATCTAGTAAATTTGGTTCTTACTTATGATTCATATTTTTCCTTTGAATTTTTATTGATTTGTGTTATAATTTGATCTTATGTTATTTTATAAAATGGTTCAAATGTGCTCAAAGTAATTGGAATTTTTTCATAATATTTAAGATGAAAACCTGCAATCATGTTTATTTCTTACTTTACCCTTCTCTTTTCTTATTTTTATCAAGATTCACTCTAGCTTAAAAATAATTTGTAATACTCATTTATTTTAGCCTCTAAGTCATCTAAAACTATTAAATGTCTAAATATTCAAACCCTGGTGGCTCCAACCACTAAATCAAACAAATATTGTGGATAGTTTTCATACTCTACTTCTATTCCACAATAGACATCATTGAATTGTCACAAACTACAACTCATGCCTTAGATTTTTCAAATCCTACAATGAGTAGCGCTCATACACACTAAAGATCACCTGTGGTACATTTTGAAGCATCAATAGGACTAAAAATTACCATATTACTCCTTGGTCTAGAGAGAGGAAGATGGGCTAAAAGAGAGAAAAATGGTGGTTAATTGATCAAATTGGTTTATTAAAGGATGAAAAACCTTTAATTTTTTTATAAGATATTTTTAATCATTAATTTCATCCAAAACATCCATTCTATTCTTGAGCTCTATAATAGCTCTCTCATGCTTGTGAGAAATAATAAAACCAGGAAGCATGGAAATGCCATCTATTAAGATATATGGGGTCTCAAGACCCAATTTTTTTTTAAAACTAAAAATAATAATAAAACTATTAAAATATTTTATTCATCATTAAATCAAATAAAACATTTAAAACCACCAATTTAGGCTTGACACACACTCAAAAAATGTGAACTGAGAGACATAGGGAGCAAGAAATAGGTGTATAATGAGATTTATAAGCTAAAAATACAATTATTTAATTTTTAACCTTAAAATAAATTTAAAACTTATAAAACCATTATATTTTATAATTAAATCACTTAAATTTGTCAAAAATTATTTGTATGAATGTCTA